>OZ026601.1:13834258-13884258 GCA_964020085.1 Micromussa lordhowensis | reverse complement strand
TTCGCTAGCTCCTCTTCTGAAAACAGCACATTAACAGCAGCCATGGCGGAGGGAACCATCTGGGAACTCATTAAGACGATGGCCTCGACCTTGCGCTTCTGGTCGTCAGTTGGCCCACGGTCGATGCTGTTGAATACAACCAGCGCATTGGTGTCTATTGCGGATAACGGGGATCGCAGCTGAGGATGAAGGCTTGTTGATGAAAGCGGCATTGACACGAAGTGATTTTGGCCTGAAGCAGGAACGGCGCTATCAGTCACTGGCGGGGCAGGAACAGGTAGATGCTGATTCACAGCAGCAGGGAGTTTGTCTGAAGCAGGAACGGCGCTATCAGTTACTGGCGGGGCAGGAACAAGTAGACGCTGACTCACGGCAGGAGGGAGTTTGTCTGAAGCAGGAACGGCAGGATTCACGGACGGGTCAGGAACAGGAAGAGACTGATCGACGACCGCAACAGGCTCTTGGTCAATGATACCGCTGATCAGAGAGTCACAAAATGTGTCTGAGTCGCTAAAATATAGTGGAGGGGTGCTGGGGGTGGGTCTCACTGTCTGTTTAGCCTTGAACTCAGTTAAATCTGCCACGATGTTTGTCAGGCTTGCCACTTGTTTTTTCAGTTCTTCCATGATGTCGGGGAAGTCCGTCTGTACTGCTGCATCAGCTGTTTGGCGTGTTTCTGACGGGGCAGGGACCTTTCTTGTCTGGACCTCGGCTTTTTCAACCCGCAGTTGTTTCAGCCGGGCTTGCTTTTCTGCCTGCTCAGCCAGCAGGACATTTAGCATCTGAACCTGAAATTTAACAGTTTCACGCAATTGCTTTTAAATGTCTTTAAGGAATGTTTGTTTATCAGCAACAGATAATATTTGTGTTTCAATAGCCTGCATGAAGCCGTCTCTTGTTAATGGACGTAACCTGTCAAGTCTGAGTTCCAAATTGTGACCAGAAACAAAAATAACATGCTTCGAGAAAAACTGCTCAAGTTTGAGACCGGTCAACACTACGTAAAAGGTAAGCCCTTTTTGGTCAAGGCTAAGTACTCACTAGCGACTCAAGGATCAGAAGCCGAAATTCAGCTAGAAATTCCAAGTCACGATCATTGTGTCACCTAGTGAGTACTTACTGGGCTCATATATTGCATAAATAATTACTAGATTAAGAAAAGTTCTGATGGTTTTCAAGTGTATCTTGAAGAAAGTTACTTGTAAGTCGAAGCAATTCTCAGCGCTAGATTCTAAATAATCCAAGCCCCAATACAGGTACTTTAAGTTGAGCCTGGCCTAAGCTTCCGAGTAAAGTATTCAAAGAAATATATGACCGTACGCAGGAAAACATTTTAACACCAACCCGTCTAATGAGTGGAACTCTTTGAAGATACCAAAACAGAACATTTTGCTAATTCATTGGTCAAGTTGTTTACAACACGCGCACATTAGCCCGATTGGCACATCTGGGACTCCGGGACATCCATACACCTAACTGATTTGCATTCTGTAGTTCGTTTCTATCTTGTCATAAACGTTACACTGATTACGAACCCAAATTGTCCTTTAACTGATAAGGGGTTAAGGTATAATTTTTTTCCATGTACCGTCACATAGTTTACTTGTAGATTAAACTCTGCAGTAGGTAACGAACTGACTCGTTACCAGTCGTCTCTTTGGAGACACTATAGACACGTGCGGACTGGAAAAGGAGGGAAGCGCGAGGAGTTGAAGACGACTGCGAACGAGTCACGGAAACTAACTGGCCAGGAAACAAATTTCAGATCTACCGTAGAATTCCGAAAGTAACGGCAGCCCCCCCCCCCCCCGGAAAATAACGGCCCCCCAAAGGTAACATTAATTTTTTACCTCCTTGCTGAACCCCGAAAGCAACAGCCCACCCGAATATAAGCAAGTGAATTACCTTACAAACGTTTTTTAACTATCCGAAAGTGGCGGCCCCCGCTTTTGCCTGCTAAATCCTTTTCTATCGGAGTTCTACGGTATCATTAAACTGCAGCTGTAGGTCCAATATTTTTGCTCTTTAACTATGTCGGACATAGTCGAGAAAACTGAAAGAATTACCTCGTCATCAGATGTCTTAGTTCTTTTCGCTGGATTTGATTTCTTGAGGTCTTGTTGGCTTCGCTTCTCACCAGAAGGAGGATCCGGGAAAAGATCGGCATTCTTTGGATCGTCAACAAACTTCTTTTCCTCCAGGTTCAGCTTATCTTGGTTATCTGAGAAAAGAAAAGTTAAGTTGTTAAGTTAACACAATCAAACGAGATGAAAACTATAAAACTGGTTGAAGACATAGTGGTCTACAGCCTCGCATGTCACCATAAAAATAATTTCAAAAACTAAATTAGTCCCCTGCAATTATTTTCGCTAGAGATCGGATGCAACTTTGATTACTCCATACAACATCGAACACCACGCTAAATAAAACGTAAATAAAAAAATTCAACTCACCATCTGATGCAATAACTATTGCGTGTAGCTCTTTCGTGCCAAATTTTACCATAACCTCAGCTTTTTTCTGTGGCGCTGAGTTAGTAAAAGGCTGTCCGGAGTCTTTCATTCTAAGTTTCTTTGTATCAACAATACATGTACTTTGGTCGATACTAAAATAAACAAGGCTTCGTTTGGGAACTTTGGTAAGGTTACGGAGAGACATTTCTGCGACTGATTAAGACCGCCGGGTTTGAGAGTAAAACGGAAAGGGTTAATCGATTTATTTATACACCTACACCAGGATGTTAGCCAATTAGAGGGAAGTTCTTTACCACAGTGAACCTTTGTTCTTACACGTAATAGACAAGGTGTGATAATAGGTGATACTTTTTGCTATTGTGTTAGCGCAAGCATCTTCTCTAACTGACAACGGTATTTGTTGGTTTTGTTTCTCGTGGATTTGTTTACAGAGATTGTCGGCATGAACAATACACGTTACAAGCGCGGTTTAATTACGCGTGGTTTAAAAAGGTATTCACCAGGGCCGGATTTTTCAAAGCCCGATTAACCTAACCCAAGGTTAGCAAGAATTTTGATTCCAATTTTGTAACTTTTCGGTGAGGTTTTCTGTTTATAGTCATTATTTATTCTTCAGTTTTAAGTCTGAATAATCTCAAACTACACAAAACTCAAGCAGTGAAAAACATTTTGATACAAGAAAAATCAACTCTTCGGTTAACTTTTAATCCTGGTTTCGTGTTAACCGGCTTTTGAACAACTCGGCCCAGTGCTTTCATTTTAGTCTGTTTAGGCTAGCTTTCCATTTCGCTTTCCGTCTCGATCAAACAAACAAAACATGCTTGAATTTTATTTTTGCATAATTGTTTACCTGTTCAGTGTCGTGTAAACGAAAGATAACTAAGAATAAAAATCGAGTTTGTTCGACACTTGTTCCGTTTGATAAAAAAACTACAACAGCAACAAAACAAAGATAACTGTGGGTTTTGTCATGAAAGACAGGCACGGCACTGACAAAATCTTTTGTTCTCACACTTAACAAAGGACTTGCCAAAGTTACGACAAGTAGGAGGAGACTGTCGGCCTGTGTGTGGTTTTATTTTAGCTTTAGTGTACGCCAAACGATAAACTTCTCATTAACGCTAAAAGCGAACAAAAAAATAACAATAATTTGGTTTTATGTTGCAGTTTATCAGGAATGCCCAATCGGAAACTAGAAAAGGCGCGGAAAATGTTGGAGGACTAGGAGGATAATTTTTAATACATTTCACTCCTTTTACGCCGCAACTGTGATCTCTTAGGCCCAGTTCAGACGTCGTGCTTCTGCCGTGCCGAACTAAACTCAGGAATTAAGTTCGACAAAAGCACGGCAGAAGCACGGCGTCTGAATCAAACTTTTGAATTAAGTTCGGTAAGCAATTAAGTTCGACAAGTTCTGCCGTGCTACACGACCCTGGCACGACAGCGATTCAAACGTCGTGCTTCTGTCGCGCCAAACTAAATTCATAAATTATGTTAATATGTTTTGGCGAGATTGCGTTCCCTCGGGGAGTTAGGAGGAGTGTTAGTTAGAACTGTTGCGAGGCTTCAGTTAACCCTGAATTTAATTCGACTCTGGCACGACGTCTGAATCAGAGAAAATTTCCTGCCGTGCTACAGTCGTGCTAAATTGCAATTTAGTTCGGCACCACAGAAGCACGACGTCTGAACTGGGCCTTAAGGGCCGATTTACACGGTACGACTTTGTCGTATGGGTCAAGCTTACGGCAGGCCTACGACATTAATTGTTTAGTGTAAATCAAACCTACAACTCGCTTACGACAGCTGCATACGTCCAAAAATTTGTCGTAGGATTTTAAAACAGGTTTTAAAACGCTGCGACAGTCGTAGCCAAATCGATAGAAATGACGTATTTTGTGACAAATTTCTTCTGAGTAGGGGACCAAGGTGACGTCAAAATGGCGGACAAAGTTGTTCTTGACTGATACCACATGAAGTTGTTTCTTGAAAAGTACTGAACGGATTAAAGCGAAAAACATCTCGTTAGAAGTTTTTTCGAAGCGCAGGACAGCTAAAATATTTGTTTACTGTCTGTTAAAACTTTCGCTCCGAAAATCCCGGTGCAAACTTTTCCATATTTAATTTTGTAAGTGAAAATGTCGCGCGCGTGTAAATGGTTCTAAGTCATGTCGCAGCCCTGTCGTAAGATTGTCGCGCGCGACAAAGTCGTATCGTGTAAATTAGCCCTTACGTCAATTGCAATGTTTTTTGTAGTTTGTTGTTCGTTCCGAATTTGTGATGAACTGAGGGGAAGAGAGTCAAAACTTAAAACAAATGTAACATTTAAACTTTTTTAATAAAAATATTCACTCCGCATTTAAAGCTATTTCTATTTATAATGCAAAGCACACTTATAATGACGTATATAACTAGTGTTCTTAATTCAAAGATAAAGAGGGAGTTTGTAGATGAATAAAACTTAGTTACAAGTGACAATTTGTCTAAACGACTTCGGGCGCAACAAGATCCTCTGTACCCGGACGGCAGAATTCCCGAATTTCCTTAAAAAGGTATTCAGCCCTTTCTCGACTCAGTCCAATGGGATCAATCACAGGTGGCAACCGTCCCACTTCTGGCACGTTCCTTTCACTTTTAAGAATGTTCAGGGCTCGTTCTTCAGTTGACCAGTACTGTTTGCAAAACACTGTCCCTGGGAAATCTTTATCAAAACGGAAGTGATGGTAGGTTTTTAGCTGTGGGATCCTCTTAAAAAATGTGTCGAGATACGACATCCAGTCGTATGTTGGAATGAACACTCTTCCATTGTGCAGGCCAACGAGTTCTGCTGTATTGACAGTCGCAGAATCCTCAACCGCCCTCGCTATATCAAACAGCGATGAAATAAAAGTTCTACGAGTTCTTTGTTTCACTAGGCCAAAACACCAGTCTGGGGCGAATTTAGTATGTCCCGCTAATAAAAAGCTGTAGTCAATGGTGTGGTGTAGTCCGGTCATGACTCTCCATAGATAATACCACATGAATGCATTGTTTTTATTCTGCGCCCCGCAGTTATCGGCGTGTATTTGAGCAAATGTCTCGCCAAGTCCGTGACGCTCGAAAAAGTAGTGGACGTATGAAATGGTACTGTTTGCACCTTTCCCAGTCAGAACCATCTCATCGATTAAAAAGTTCACTTGCCTCGGTATGGTCTCGCAGCAAACTCCAAACAAACCGCACTTGCGTGGAGTCTTAAAGTAAATCGGACCAGGCTGATAAGGGTCAGCTGGATAGTGAAGTTGTTGGGCGTAATCATATGAATAGTGAACTGTCCCTTCCAGACTGCAAGCTACACGTTTCTCAGAAAAGTCCACGTCTCTTAAGTGATCAACGAGGGCATCCTTTGTTGTTTTGCAGCAGCGTTTGTAAAAATCTCTCTCCTCTGCAGCCATTTTTAAGTGAGTCTCCTGTTGTTTTACAACTTCCGCTTTTCGGGTTTCTGGCAAGTTTGCTGATTTGAGTATTTGATTATTGTTTTTCTGGCAAGTCCAACAGAGATCTGAAGCTGGTCTCATGATCACAACGAACGGACAAAGCTGCTTCCACAGGTCGCAGAATTTCGAGTAACCAATGGCTACATGGCCAGCAGCAGTGGACGCATCATGGTACATTTTCCAAAGTTTACACTTTGTTAATGAGCTTGGTAGCAATTTAACATCAATCCGTTTAAAGCCAGGGACACGACCGGGAAGTAAAAGCGCTTGGTCTTCTGCCACGTTCATTATAAACTTTACAACGCGTTCCACAGTCTCCACACTGAAAGCAGAGCTTGGAAGCCGTTTCGTATTTCCGTGCGTTCGAAGCGTTAGTCCATTCTTTCGGTAATGTTTGACCAAACTATAAAATCGGGTCTTGTGCAGACGATGCAAGAACAGAAAAGTTTTAAGACAGATTCGGTGGCCGTGAAAAGAGAGATTTACCCTGGTCCGCTGCCGCTTTGTCTCTTTTCTTCCCGAGCTGCTGACCTCATCACAGTTTATGGCACTTTGAATTATTCCCAGAATTACTAAATCCAGTTCAGATGATTCAAGTTCCGCACAGTTGTTTCTGCAGTCAATTATGTCCTCCAGTTGAAGAGTTGAGCTGCATGGCTTTTCTTCGTCGCCAAGGGTACATCCACATGTTTTGCGAATAAAAGCCTCCACTTTCGATCGATCAGAAGAGTCCAGTTCAGAAAACTCGAAGTCAATGTCGCAGCCAGTCTCGTCATCGCTGCTGTCGTCAGAAAAGTCCTTGTCTTCATTAACTTCTTCCTCAGCTAGTCTAGGATTGAAATATTCTTCTCGAACAGACTCTAAATCGTTTTCTCGAGACAAAAAACAGGGAAATTCGCGACCTCGTGTGTTCTCCATGATTTACTGTTAGGATACAGGAAGAATGAATAATTGTAACAACGGCGTTTGTTTTTGTAACTAAGCAACGAGTGAGCACCCTGGGAGCGAGGCTTTTGAGTACTTGCGAAAGGTCTGGAACATGGCACAAGAACCTACCAAGCTAATTTTTTTCAGTATCGAGGTCTCGTGGGTTTTTATTTTTATTTTATACACGTCTCTTACAATTTGAAATTACAGTCCAGAAGGAGAAAAAAGTTGGCGTGCAACACCGCCACTCGAACCGGCGAGTCCACATCATCACTCGTACGAGTCTTTAACGTCCGCCGGGAAGTAAGTAAACTTGTATGTGTTTATATTATAATAATAAAGAAATGAAACACAAAATTATGTTGTCTACCATGTATTTTTTGACTCGTACATGTTGTAGCAGGAAAAATGAGTTTCATCACGTTAAAAGGCTCAAAATTGGAAAGGTGGCTGTTTTGGGAAGCGTGTCTTAACGCATGCATGCTATATCGCACGCGTGTCTTTTCGCACATTAAGCGTGTCAAACAGCTCACTGCTTTGGACAAAAGCTTTAGCGTGCAAAACAATATCTACCATGTCACTCTTTGTTTTGCTTATTACATATGCGCATAACAGAGAGATTAGTGACACGCTTAGCGTGCCGTGTCATCGCACGCGTGCCCGTGCGTTCACCTTTTTCCCTGCTTTCCCATGGAGGGTCACATTTTGAGATCACAAAGGGCCTCGTCACCATCAAGTGCGAGAATACTGAACTCTTCCATTTCACCTTCCAGTCGTTGGGTTTTAGCTTCATCGTCTTTGGATGCTTCTTGTAGTTCCAGTAAATCTTTGTAAGATTTCAGATTTCTCTCCAATTTAAGGAGTAGTTTGTTGGCCTTGCCTTCACTTTCATCCAGAGTAACTTGTTGTTGGAGGAAGGAATGAGTTTGCTCAATTCGGTCCTTCAGTGACTTCTTCGTCGGCCCTAAACGCTGCCGAATACATCCGCTCATTTTCCACATTTAAAAGGTTAACAACCTTGGTTCAACCTCGCTCTGCTACCACATGTCGCCGAGGATGCGGTCACAATCCTTTGAAACCTTAAATTTAAATTTTCACTTCGAAAAGTTTAACGAAATTGTCCTACATTCCAAATCCAAATCGTTCGTAACCACGTTTTAGTCTTATCTGCCTAGGTAGCCGGGCCACAAGCTAATGGCCAGGCCTCTCGCTAGTTTCCAGTTCCTGCAGTTCGCAGAAACTCTGCGACAACGAACATGTCGCTACAGAGGATTATTCAGAGGAAACAATTTTAGTGAGTAACACATTTCCTTTGTCAGTACATCTTATTATCAAAGAGAGGCCTGGTACTCAACGGCAGTCTTTTGCATTGGAAAATTATTTTCCTAGAATTGTAAATGTAAATCTTATTTATAGTGGTCATGCACTTAGCCATACAAGCACTAAGCTTAGCTAGCTTGGCTTGATGTATTTCATTACTTATTGGTACTAACTAATGAGTAATATAAAGTGACGTAATTTCTATTAACTAGACCTAAGCTGTGTATACATGTTATTTATGCAGGTTTTTTCACCTGCGGAAGCAGAGCTTGCAACCAACACATTACATGACGTGAAAGAACGAAAGAGTCTGACGGCAGATGTAGAGAGGCTTCACGTTGTTAGCTTCAGGAAACAAGAGCTGAACAATTTCCTTACATGTTGCAGAGCATCCCCAGTCAGAGAGGTGGACATTGGTTTGTTGTCGACTACAACCGAGCGTACCAGGCGAAGGAACATTTCAGAAGTATCTAGGGTTATGGTTTTGAACCAGCTGCGACTTTTGAATCAAGATGCCGCACATACTGATTGCATTGATTGTCTCAACAACAATAGCATCCTTCTTATTGAAGACTGGGCCATGAAGTTCCTGCCGTGGCAGTACCAGGAATCACAAGGTGAATGGTTTGCAAAGAAAGGGTTTTCTTGGCACATCACTGTGGCGATCAGAAAGAAGGAGAGTGAGATGCAGACGCAAGCCTTTGTGCATGTAGCTGACCAATGTAATCAGGACAGTCCCCGTGTTGTAATGCTCATGGAGCATGTTTTGGCCACCCTGAAGAAAGAAACCCTGATATCAACCATGCCCTTTATCATCAAGACAACGCAGGTTGTTATCATGCTGCACACACTATTCTAGTGTGCAAAGAAGTCAGTAAGAGAACTGGTGTCTGCATTCAACGTTTGGACTTTTCAGATCCCCAGGGAGGAAAAGGACCGTGCGATCGATTTGCAGCAACCATGAAAAACCATGTACCTGCCTTTATCGATGAGGGCAATGACGTCAGTACAACTGCACAATTTGAAAAGGCGCTGACGTCACATGGTGGAGTTCCTGGAGCGCAAGTGTCCTTGATACAAGGCTTGCTTTCTGACAAGCTAACAGTGAAGTGGCCAGGAATCAGTAAACTCAATAATTTTGAATTCGAGGACGAAGGAGTAAGAGTATGGCGGGCTTATGGTGTCGGTGAAGGAAAGCTTTTTCCGTGGTCAAATTTTAAAGGTACGTAACATTTTTCCTGAACACAGAATAAACCTCCGTCATGCATGATGGTAAAGGGAAGGGATATCATTTGATGTAGCAGCTCTCGTAACATATAATATGATTGGCTTGCTAACCTAGCCAAAAACAAAAGACCAAATAATTGAAACAATGACTTAGACTTAAAAACAATAGAAGCTGCTTACAATACCAAACAAAAGCAGGTTGTGAGAGCTGCTACACTACCATGAATATCACTCGACAAGCTATCTACTAGTAACCATACTCATAACCATAACCCAACGCGGGTCTCAATCCCGCTCATTCTGTGGTAGGGATGGTAAACAGATAATACACACGGACATTTCACGCGTTGCTTGAAATCGCTAATACTGAGTAAGTCGTAAAAGTTTTTCCCTGTTACCATGCTCTTTGCAATTTGCAAATATATTTAATGCAAATTAAGTATGCTGTGATATACATTATATATTTATATATATTGTTTGTAAAACCGTCGAGAAAAGGTCATTTACCATGAATATTATTTCTTTCAGGTATTGAAGCTCACAAAGCTACCGTTACAGCAACCGATGCTTCATTTTCACATGGCAACTTCTGCCCTATCAAACCTAGGAAGTCAAGGTAGAAACCTCCCAAAACATCAGATGTTGGGTACAAGAGTGATGAAGATGACCGTGACAAGATGAATGAAGGAGATGCGAAAACCAGTTCACCAAGATTATTCGGCTGTCCAAACGAGGGTTGCATTCGTGTCTATAAACATTATGGCTCAATGGTAAATCATGTAGCTTATGGAAAATGCAAATTCCAACCTGAAAGAGAGTCTCTCCTAGACACGGTGAAAATTATGTACAGCAAGAAGCTCTGGGGTGGTGAGCTCAGTCTAAAGATGGGCATTACTGGTTCTGCTGCTACAGTTGTTCCATTAGCAGATTCACAAAAGAAAGAAGAAGAATGATGGGCTCTGAGAGCAACAAAGAAAGCAAAGGCCTTTAGCGAGAAACAGAGAAAATTGCTGGAAGAGAAATTCATGGTTGGTAAAACCACTGGAAGGAAACTAGATCCTCTGACAGTGGCAAGACAAATGAAAATTGCCCGAGATGTTGATGGTCAGAGACAAGTCTCAAACGAAGAGGTTTTGTCTTCCACTCAAATTCAAGGTTTCTTTTCAAGGCGGGCAAAATGCAAAAACTCAGAAGCCCAGTTAGTTTCCGACAAAGACTATGAAGCAGCTGAAATGAAGAAGCGCTAGCAACCTTACGAAATGAGGTATTGGAGCACATACAGCTCAAGCACCCAGTGATGTACGATGGTTACAATCTTTGTGAACTCGTCACTTTACAGAAGCTGAGTAAATTTAAAATCAGTAAACTAAGTGAAATTTGTTGCTCGTTTAAACTGGAGCTGTCAAACCTAAAAATCGGTTTCATTAACTTAGATGTAGCATTTGCACAATGTCAGGTGACCAAAATGAATAAATTTAATTAGCGATATAGCGCTCCTCGCGATGTTCATTTCACAGGAGCTTGTCACAAATTCATTCGCCTTATTTTGTAAACATTCATTGTTCTGCGTGGAAACAGATATATTTTTCATGCCAGAAGATAGGTGATTTCAATATCCCAATAGAGTGAGAGGAATTTATAAAAGAAGATTATCTATTGAATAAGCACTTTAATGGCACATGTTCACACACTGAGTACATGATGCTTCAAGATTTTCCACAAGAAATAATTGAGAAGAGACGCAAGATGATGCCGAAGCTCAAAGAAGCCAAGGGGAAAGGACTAAGAGTATCCTTTAGTAAATCTGAACCCGACAAGCTAATAATTAATGGAAAGATTGTTTCATAAACTCTGAACTCATTCTGTTTGAATTTCTTTGTATATGTCTTAAAATTAATCTCTAGATAGGCTGCGTCTTTCAGTTTAATTGTACTATTCAATATCGTCCTAAAACAAGGAGCCTTAGAGCCTTGGTAGCCTCAAGGCTTGCTATAATTTCGATTCGAGTTCCACTCTCATGGGCAGCACTCGGGATACTTTTCTTGTTGCCCTTTGAAATTTTGTTTACTTCTGCAATTCGTTATAAATGCACGTGTTCCAGTGTTTGTTTTTTCCTTTTGTTTTCGATGCGGGCTATTCGAACGTCACTAAATGTAAATTTAAATCCTCAATTCTCAGTGTTTATCAATACTTCATTAGCATGTTTCAAAAAATTTGTATTCTTTTGTTTTAACTTCTTCCAATGTACTATCGCCCTTTTCCCTTGGCAATATGGGGCCCAGCAACGTTAATTTCAAACTATTGTCTTTAAATGCTCGAGGGATTCGTACCTTTGAAAAGCGGAAAGCCATATTCAATTGGCTAAGTAAATCTGGTGCTGATATTTGTTTTTTACAGGAAACTTATAGTACTCGTGATGTAGAAAATATTTGGAAGAACCAGTGGAGGGGAAATTTGTTTTTCTCTCATGGAACTTGCCATAGCAAAGGAGTTTTGGTACTTGTAAGGGACAATTTGGACTTTAACCTGCAAACAGTTAAGATTGACTCTGAAGGCCGTTGCATTATGTTGGACGCAATCATCCAGGATTCGCGTTATTGTCTCTTAAATATTTACGCTCCAAATAAGTGTAGCGAGCAGATTCAATTTTTTCAAAATATCTCAGAAGAAATTAAGACTTTAACAGCAGAGTGCGACTCACCTACCATTGTTGGAGGCGACTTTAATGTGATTCTTGATGAGGTTTTAGACGGACGGGGAGGGAATCAAAAGAGAAAGGAGTCTGCTAAATATGTCGAAGAATTATGTGTAGAACACGATTTAATAGATATTTGGCGCATTCGCAATCCTTTAGAAGCAAGATTCACATGGCGCCAAAAAACTCCAATTATACAAAGGCGGCTAGATTACTGGCTGGTTAGCGATTGTTTACAAATCGATATTGACACCGTCGATATTACAACGGCAATCAAATCAGATCATTCCGCAATAACTCTTGGTATGAATGGTTTGGATGAAAGTATGCGAGGACCTTCCTTTTGGAAATTCAACTCCAATCTTGTGAATGACCCTGATTACTGTCAACTCATTAGCGAAAATTATAACGTTTGGTTAGAGGAATTTAACGAGGTTCTGGATAAACGTGTCCTGTGGGATTTAATTAAATATAGGATACGTCAGTGTACTATTAAGTATAGTAAAACTAAGGCTCGTCAAAGAAAAGAAAAATTGCAGGAGGTTGAGGAATGTATAAAAGAATGTTCACATAAATGTGACAAGGATCCCTCTCCGCAAAACCTTGAACAATTAGAATCTCTCCAGGCAGAATACGAGAACTTGTACGACTTTATTACACAGGGAGCTATCATACGTTCTCGTGCAACTTGGTACGAAATGGGGGAGAGAAATAACAAATACTTTCTCAATCTTGAAAATTCCAATAAAAAGAAAACTAGCGTAAGGAAAATTTTTACAAGTAAGGGAACTTTAATACACGACCCGAAAAAAATTATGAATGAATTAGAATCTTACTACTCGAATCTTTATGCTAAAAATAGTTACACAAACTCTGTTACTATATCTGCATTTATTAAGGACTCAAATCAAATTCCAAAATTATCCGAAAATCTGAGGAACATCTGTGAGGGAAAATTAGGATATGGAGAGTGTTATAATGTGCTGCACACTTTTCAGAAGAATAAATCTCCAGGAAATGACGGTCTCACCGTAGAGTTTTATATTGCTTTCTGGCCTTTAATTGGATCATTGCTAGTCGACAGTTTAAATTATGCCTTTGAGCATGGTGAACTCTCTAATTCACAGAAACAGGCTATTATAACCTTAATTGAGAAAAAAGGGAAGGACAAAAGATTGATAAAAAACTGGCGCCCAATATCTCTTATCAACATGGATGCGAAAATAGCTTCGAAAGCTCTAGCGAAGCGTATGGAAAAGACCCTTCCTGAGATTATCCACTTCAATCAGAATGCGTTCGTTAAAGGAAGAACGATTTTTGATGCGATTAGGACAATAGAAGATGTAGTAGAGCATACTAAACAGAAAGGATTGTCCGGAATTCTACTTGCCGTTGACTTTGAGAAAGCTTTTGACACTTTGAATTTCAATTATTTAATAAGGATACTACATGAATTCAATTTCGGACCAAGCTTCATCCAGTGGATACGTGTGTTATATGAAAACGTTTCAAGTTGTGTGTTGAACAATGGCTTCTCAACAGGACCTTTCTCTTTAGGAAGAGGTGTAAGACAAGGCGACCCTCTCTCTCCTTATTTGTTTATAATTGCTTTAGAAGTCTTGGCGATTAGGATAAGAAACGATAATACCATTCAAGAATGTAAAGCTTAATTTATTTGCTGACGATATGACATGTTTCCTGAGTGACAAAGGATCCTATATTACCCTATTTCGCCTCCTCGAAGATTTTGGAGAGTGTTCGGGGTTGAAAGTCAACCATGAGAAGACGGAAGCCTTAGTATTTGGTGACAGTTCTCTATGGGAAGATGTATCTAATATGTACACCCTTCGTAATGTTATAAAAATTCTAGGAGTCTATTTTGGTGGTAATGGAAAGGAGAGGGACGACTTAAATTATAGGGAAACTTTAAAGTCCATTAAGAAATCTTAAAATTTATGGAAGTGGAGAGGGTTGTCGCTTTTGGGGAGGATACAGATAGTTAAAACCTTCGCCATTCCTAAACTTATGTTTAGAGCATCAGCCATACCTATCTCTAGAGAACTTTTAAAGAATGCTGATTCTATTTTCTACAGTTTCATTTGGAATGGCAAAGACAAAGTTAAAAGAAATGTCCTCACTGCCACCATAGAGAATGGTGGTCTAAATATGCTTGACATTGACTCAATGGTTCATACAAAGCGTGTTCTCTGCTTAAAGAAATATTTAGAAGATTATCCTAGTCCTTGGAAGTTTTTTCTCGATGAGCGACTGTCATCTGTTGGTGGAAAGTTTGTACTTCACTGTAATCTTGATTCTACTAAATTACCCGTGATGTTGCCGCCTTTCTATAAACAGTGCTTTGATGCCTGGTCTGATTTGAACAACAAAGTACCGCTTTCGTTTCAAGAGATTGTGAATGAAATTATATGGAACAACAAGTTTCTTTGTGTTGATAAAAAATCAGTCTTTAGAAGGGATCTTTTTTCCATTGGCCTACTGAAAATAGGAGACCTACTTTCGTGTAACAATATAACAACATTTAGCTTTACGAATCTACTGCTCAACTCTGAGCAAAGTTTTTTCGTGATGAGCATCATTGACTCCATTCCAACCCATTGGCGCACAATAATAAAAGATTCTTCGTCTCTTCCAATAATTTCTCCAGTCTTAGATGCTCCCAGCATCATTATCGATGGAAATCCTCTCACATTTTCTGATGTCTCTTCCAAACAAATTTATCGCCAGTTCCTGGCGAAGAAGCAGGGATTACCTACCGCTCAAAAGAAATTGTCTGACAAGTACCCACACTCAGCCATAGATTGGGAGAAGGTCTATTCTCTATCTTTCAGATCGTCTATGGAATCAAAACTGAGAGAATTTCAATATAAAATTTTAAATTGTATTGTTTTCACAAATGAAAAACTCTTTCGTTTTGGTATTATGCAGTCACCACTATGTACTTTCTGCCAAAAAGAGGACGAATCCATCGAGCATCTACTCTTTTCCTGTAAGGAATCTTGTGAATTTTGGAAACATGTATTGTCCTGGCTCCGGAAAAATGGCATTGATGTTGGTGAACTGAAGGAGGCTGATTTGATCTTTGGGAAGTTTGACATTCAAGATGACTTTATTTTAATCAACCACATTCTTTTATTAGGTAAATACTATATCTACTCTCGAAAATGCCAGAATGCTAAACCTTCCCTCAAAGGTTTTATTGCTAAAATGAAGCGAATATATTCTATTGAGCTCCAGATTGCCAGGAAAGGAGACAAATTATCTTTTCATTTAAAGAAATGGAATAAGTTAATTAGTGTTGTAGCTAATGGAAGTATATAAATGTATTATGGTGAGTTTGTATTATGCCTTTTTTGTTTCTAAGTAGCCCTTTCTGTAGTGCCTTATGTTTTGTAGTGTAATGTTAATGTAATGCACTAATGTTTTGTAGTGCCTTATGTAATTTTTATCTTCTTATTTTTTCTTTAGTCGTATGCATGTATCTTATTTTGTTTGTGTGTTTGCAAATTCAATAAAAAAACAGTTACAAAAAAAAAAAAAGAAAAAAAAAAACATGTTCACACACTTGGTCGAATTTAGAATGTTAGTGAAGACTGTTTACAGTACAACTAAGTGAGTGGTAGAAAATGTTCGCTAGAAATCACACACACAATCTTGAAACCTGTCTTTGAACACAGCTCTTTGAATCATATAAGCAAGAAAACATGGAAATTCCGTTATTTAAGCGACAGGAATTGTTTTCTATTTTCCTCAACTAATATTGGCTTAACAAGCTGTTCCGCAGAAAAGGCTAAATTATTACTGATAATAAAATTTTTCATCCTAAGCTGTTACAACTCCCCCAAAATTTTATTAATGGCATTAAATCAGCAGTAACTAAGCTACACTCTGGGTAACTGGCTGCTTCTCAATCGAGATAACACTGGAGATATCAGCCTTCCAATTTGAAGTAAATTAAGTACTCTTCAAAGCTAGGAAAAATACCTTCGTGCTTCTTGGCTGTTGGTCGTTCAAACTTATCATTTTTCGAATTTTTTTCATAAATAAGACAATGAAGGATAGTTCTGGATATAAGGATATGTCTGTTACAAGGATTGTCGAGAAATTATGTTGGCAGGATCAGGATTGAAGTAAAAAGAACTCCTTCAATCCGCCATATTGGCGGGCCACCAAGGTCACTCCAAATCGACCTTCTCCATATTTTCCAAAGTAAAAAGAATTGGAACTTTTTAACATTCATTTCGTAGTTATGATCCTAAAACAAGATTGCATGGCAAATTTCAGCAAAATCGGTGAGGTACCGTGGCCGGCCAAAGTTTGAATCTTATAGACTACGACTCTTAATTAGTAAAATGTGGAGCAGTTGTAAGAGAATTGTCCCTACTGTATACTCATCAATGTCAAATACAGTAAAAATCCACAATATCCTTGTCATGTTTAGTTGAAACACACACACAATTAAAATAGTATTATCATAATAAATGGTAACAATAATTACATTTTTGTCAGCACTCCCTTTCCCCCTTTCAAACATGACAAATGGCATCGCATGTCTCTTCAAGGTTGCACAAGAATGGGGAGGGGCAGAAAGTGAAACAATCTTTGACAATTATGACAAGTTACATTTAATGCCATAACAATTTTTCAGCCAAATTGAAATTTTTAAATACAACAAAAATAAAAGGAAACTCAATGGGAGGTTTGAATATTAATGCTCTTTTTATTGGCATCAGTAGTTTTTCTCCCTTTTAAGTCCTTGGTGGCCAACATAAATACAATTTTTCTTAACCATTAGAAACTGGGCTAGACGAAGCTTGATAGGGAGAGATTGGTGTGAGTTGTAGGCAGCAGCATACACATGTCATGCCACTAAAACTTCATGGTGCCGGTGATGTGCTTAGCAGACAAAGGGTGACAAAGTAATTTATCAACAATGCTATAGTCTTCATCTATATTGTTGTCATTCTGTAGGAAACAGAGCTATGTGGCATTTTCCTTCTAAAGAGGAGTCCATTTTTTCAAAATGGAATTTGACATTCCTCTGCTCATTATTTTTTTAAATGGAATTTGACATTCCTCAGCTCATTAAGTTGATAAGATTTTCTCTTGCAAATTTAGTAAGCTACACAAACTTTCAGAAGCTGTTTATGCTCAGTGTGGTGTTACCTCATGTGTTGTAAAAAGTAACTAAACAATGTGTAAAGGCATGAGCTAAGCTCAATGTGTTAATTCTATAGAATAAAAAACTGTTATATCTACATGTAAGCTTAAAAAACTTCTGAGTGATGCACAATTGCTTTACAAGCATATTGCTGTTTTTTCTCTGTTCTTCAGAGAAAACTCGAATATAAACTGTTTCCCAAACAAACAAATAAATGGCAGCCTGTGTAGTTATACCAGTGAGCATTAATTATTTATTCAGCATGTAATTTATTAGCAGAGGGCTTTTTAGTGCAGAGTGCATTGTTGGGATGGTTCAGGGGGGCTGCTATCTACTAAGCCGCTAACATGTAAACTTTAATGTTTATTCGATTAATTAGTCTTGTGGCAAGAAAGGGGTTGGGGTGGGGTGTGGCAGGTATCTGTGTTAAATCATGTCATACCTACATTGCTCCTTTGTTAAATTACCTATGACAAAAAAAATTCCTGAGAATTTGAAAGGCTTTTCAAAATACAGAAAAATGTCATTTTCCTTTTTGGAATATCTTTTTTCCTTTTAGAGATATTGACGTTTTGCTATGCAAATTAGGAAAGTGATGAAGTCATGAGGTTTGCAACTATTGAAATATTGAAGCAGTGTTCTTCAAACTTGGCAAAATAAATGTTCATCACAAAAGAAACACAATGACACCTGTTGTGCTGTTGCCATGACAACCGTTTTGCCACTGGTTCTGTCTTAAAACTGAATTTTACCAAGGACCGTCTACTCCAGCCAATCTAATGAGGAGAGTTTAGACAATATGGGAACCACGTCCGTTCCAAGCAGCACCCTCTGTTGAAAATGAGGATATTTGGCTTTTGACAAAAAGAGACTGGAGCCAAGAGAGTTCCTATGGCAAAGACACTTTGGGTGTCATTTGGCTTCATCAATTTCGTTATTTCTAGACTCGCACTCAGTTTTTTATTTTATCACGGCATCTCTTACTCAGATTTTTGAATCCTGTGTCTCAGGCTTGGATTTGAAAATAATAGTAAAGTCTTGGTCTCAGTTTTTACCATTCAACACCCCTTGAGAGGGTGATAGACTCCATGGTGCAGAAGATACGGGTTCTTAGGATCATGTTTCATTATGTAACCTTTGGAATCGATGTAATTTGTAAATCAATGTTCTTTTTTCAGTTATTTGTGCTGTCTGTTTTCCTCTTGCTATCTTATTCTATCGCTATCTTAAGTTTGTAAAAGGCTATCATTCCTTCAATTGCTACCCTCACAGGAGCAAGACCAAAGTCTGTGTTGACATATCTTTAGTTGTAATCATGCTGTTACAATTACAAGATCAGTACCCTTGATTTATTTTGCTTTTAGTTCAAACAACAACCACAACTATGACTTCAAAGCAATCACAAGTACATCTAATTTCTATTCTGTCATCCTGTTTCCTACATTGATTCATTGCTTCCTTCCAATAAACATTCTGATTGATTTTACCTGGTTTCTCTGGAATTTATTCAATGTGCATTTTTTTACTGGCTACAAAGCTGTTATGGTGGCCTGTCGTGAAAATTTAACAGCTGAAACTGAGCTTATTATCTACATGTAAGGTAATCATGCCTGACAAAAGCTATCTAACAGTAGACAAATTTTGCAAGATGTGGAAGACTGAATTTTTACCCGGCATACGATGAGAAGTCAAGCTTGAGATTGAGACATTAAGTGCAAATATCAAAGTGCTAACCGATAGATGCAGTCAAATTGAACAGTCAATACAGTTCTTGTCTGAAAGGTCCGAGACAGTCCTTGGAATACTTCAGGCTACTAAAAAGCAGATAGCTGGACTTGAAGTAAACGTTAAAGAACAAGCGGACCAGATTTCTAAACTTCAAGAAGCGGATTGCGAAAAGGATTGCACCATCAACGTAATGCAGCAGTACCAAAGGAGACTGTATTGAAATCACTGGTATTCCTATTCTGTCACTGGGTAATCCCAAACAGCGAGTTTTAGAGCTAGGCTCACTTATTGATGTTAGTATACGTGAAGACCAGATAATCAACAGCCCACAGACTTCCAGATACAAAGAAGGTAAAAAGCCGAATTATAGTAAAGTTTGTACAAAGAGATAGAATTCTACAAGAAGAAAAAGAAGTCGATAGGAAAGAAGTCTATCCTACTACCATCCCTCCAAGTCAAAATGGGCAACAGTCACAACAAGATTCATATCAATGAATCGTTAAAACCCTACAGGAAGAGGTTGTTTGGACGAATGAATGCATTCAAACAACAGCATAATCACAAATTCTTATGGACTGCCAATGGGAAGATCCTACTAAGAGAGACTGAGACCTAGCACATTGTAAGCTTCTCTACTCGTGAGGAATTCAAAGACTATTTGAATGAGCTTAATAACAGATGGGTATTTTTCAACATCTGATTATTCTGATTTTCCGGACCTCGATTATCCGGATTTCTCGATTATCTGGACTTTTTCTCTAGTCCCAATTTTGTAATGAATATTCATTAGTCATGATCAAGATTCGTAGCCATGTTCTTTTTAAAACCACAGCATTGAAAACTGCAGTGAAAAGCCAGTTTGTTTTGCTTTCAAAGAGCAAGAGCATCGCTAGCACGCGCCCTAACTAATGAAGAGCATTTGAATGAGTTCTGATTGGCTCAGAGTTGCTTTGTTGCTAAGTGAAATTTCATGCTCTGTTGGCTTGTTAAGCATGGTATGCAAATCAAAACAAGCTAGTGTCACGAACAGTTGTTCCTGATCATCATGTCCTTGAAGCGTAAGTGATTTGTTCTTTCGATAGAAGATAAACAGTCTATCATTTTGCGATTAGAGAAAGGAGAAAAAGGAACCAATTTGTCAGCTGAGTATGGCGTTAGTAAGCAGCAGATCTCTGATATCCGCAAGAACAAGGAAAAGATCATGAAGTTTGCCGACAACTTGGAGACCAGCGAAGGACTAAAGCGAAAATCGCTGAAAGTTACCCATGATGAACAGCTCAATAACGCCCTGTATGCCTGGTTTATTCAGCAACGAACATCTGGCACTCCAATTTCTGGTCCCCTTCTTCAAGAAAAAGTGAAACACTTTTACAGCCAGCTTCACACAGATCCCGCAGATGGCGACTTCAAAGCTTCGACAGGATGGTTGGAGAAATTCAAAACTAAGCATCCAGGGAGAAAAACTTTCTGCAGCAGAAGAAACTGTTGAGCCTTTTCTTCAGAAGTTACATCAAGTGATGGAAGAAAAGGGTTTAACCGCCGAGCAAATCTACAAAGCCGACAAACGGGCTCTTGTGGAAATGTTTGCCCGACAGAACCCTGGTGTCATGCTGTGAAAAATCTGCCCCTGGCTTCAAGAAATCAAAAGATCGCTTGACTGTCCTTGGTTGCACCAATGCCACAGGCACACAAACTGAAACCAGTTATGATTGGAAAATTTGCGAAGCCAAGATGTTTTAAGAATGTAAACATGGATGCACTCCCTGTCATTTACAAGTCTCAGAGAAATGCTTGGATGAACTCGGATATTTTTGCCGAGTGGTTTAAAAAAAGATTTCATCCTAGCCGTTTTAACGCAACCAATGTACACATTCAATCAAAGTCTGTGTCATTCATTCGTTCGCCTAAAGCCTTGTTGCTGATTGACGACTGTTCTGCTCATCCTCAAGAGCTGAAAACCCGCGATGGGTCCATTACCTGTATGTTTCTCCCTCCAAACACAACTTCGTTATTCAGCCGATGGATCAAGGCGTCTTACAAGCAATCAAGAACCGCTACAAGACGAAACTCCTTCAAAAAGTAATTTGCGATCAAGATGTTGATCCAACACAAAACATTAAGGAAGTTGTAAAGCAACACACTGTGAAAGATGCACTCTACATGCTGGCTGATGCGTGGGAAGAGGGACATGCTGATTCAATATTCAAGGCATACAGTAAGCTGTAAATTCATCCCGTACGGCCAAGTGTTTCCGAGCCAGAACCGGAGAACATTTCCACCGAACCCATAATGGACGTTTTGAATCAAGTAGCCAACCGTGAAGGTCTTTCTTCCTCTGATGTTGAACCCTGGCTTAATGTTGAAAATGAGCTTCCAACTTCGCCACAGTTGTCCGATGAACACATTTTAGAAAGCATTGTTGGATAGTCTTCTTTCGAAGATGAAAGTAGAAATGAAGAGGAAGAGGAGGAAGGCCAAGATGGGAAAATTGTTTCAAACTCTGAAGCTGTTGAATGTTTTAAGAAGTGTTCAAAAACTCATTAATAATTCATAAGCACATGGGCCTATCAGAGACGTCAAATTGATCACGTGCATGAACCTTTATACCTGGTAAAAATGAGAACGACCGCCATGATCTTTATATAAAGATCACACGTAATCTTTATATAAAGATCTCCGTGTGATCTTTATATAAAGATCTCAATCAATTGTTCTCAATGCACGCGTTTTCTTGGGTTTTCGAAGCCGCAGAAGAATTCGCATGCACATGTTTTCTCTAATAAACTTAATCACTTAAAGACCATCAGTAAAAAGGTGTATTATTGTAAGCAGTTTAACCTGCATAGGAATAATTTGAAAGCTACATGGAGATTAATTGGTACTATAATTAAACGGAAAACTAAGGAACAAACCTCACCTTTAAGAATTATAATGAACAATAAAACCCAAGCCTGGCAAGCACCATTGATTATTATGATGAGGGGCCTACCAAATACATTATGAAGGGACCAGTTTCAAGTTTTATCATGTCCCCTGTTGAGGCAACACAGGTTTGTAGGCTTTTCCAAAATTGAAATGAAAATAAAACTCTACTAGATATTCCAAATAAATTTATTAAAATTGCCTCTGAGCCATTAACAACACCCTTTACATATTTCTACAACCAATCTATCGCAAACGATACAGTGCCTGAGGTGTTCAAAATATCAAGAGTTACACCAATTGATAAGTCTAGTGAGGTAACTGATACTGAGAACTACAGACCTATTGCCACACTTTCATGCATTAGTTAAGTGTTAGAGCGACTAATATATAATCAGCTCTACCTGTTTTTAGAAAAAAATGATATTATTATATAAATATCAATTTGGCTTTAGGAAAGGCTATTCTACTGAATAAGCTATTGTAGAAATTACTGATAATTTGAACTCGGCAGTTGATAGCAAACAAATTACTCGTGGCCTATTTGTTGATTTCTCAAAGGCATTTGATACAGTTAAGGTGGCTCAAAACAGTTTTCTGTTTTCTTGAGACTTGCAGGACTAGGTGAGATTTTTCAGGCTTGGAAGTGTTCTGTTTTGAATGGCTGTTCTATTTTTTTTTTAAGATAACTCTCCACTGTTCCTTTCATGTTCCTTTCATGGCGTCTAAGTCAGGTAGCACTGTCCTGTTGCATCGCAACAAACTTGACCCACTTTTTACCATTAATTGCATCTATCTTAAAAACTAAGCTGGTGACCCCATATTTTTTTGATAAAAATCTTTTTTTTACACACAGAAGAAGAAACAGGGAAAATTAAAAAAAAATTCTGCGGAGTAGATTTTGCTTAAATTAAAAAAAATGGAAATTTCGAAGTTTAAAACTTTCCAGTCCGCTTTTTTTTTTAATTTCGCACATGCATTCCACTCTTGCTGTTGAATAAGTTTTTGCATTAAAAAGTAGGGTCACCAGGTTCCGTTACAAGATATTAGCTTGGTGAATAAGGAATTTTTCCTGCAAAGCGCAAATTAAAATCTCGACTTTGCAAGATCGCACTTTGCGCACGCGTGAAAACGGTCAGCTGGTCAGTAAAGCCAGCTATCCCCGCGAAACCACATGCATTTTGAATATGTTGTCGAAAGTGTTCGGATGTGTCAATTTCAGGTGCGAAATATAATGCGATTATCGTCAAATTTGCAGACTCTGAAACGTTTGACTTACTGACATGTTCTGTGGTTATTGCGACGAGATGGGCCAGTTAGCGAAGGTTTGTGCAGAGGTTTGCACAAGCAAACAAGCATCTATTACACATGATTTCAGGTTTCATAGTCCAGAAATGCTTAACAAATTCAATATAAGAAAATGATCCTGGTTAAACTTAGATTACTGGCTAAAATGCAGCTACAACTTACCTATTTATACAACTGGAGTAGTCATTCTTCGCGAGGTGTTGTTGGTGCAAGATGGCAGTAGAATTTGCTTTGTACGGGTAACACAAGGCTGTTTTGAGGAACACTGACTGTGAGGCATACTCAGGATTGCCAGCAAACCCTTGGCGCCCAACTTTAAGTACAAGTCCCTTAGATTGCGATAGGATAATCCAGTTCCAGCAATGTTCTGGGCCATCAACTGTGATATTCTAATTTTTTCAGTGGGGTTGAATGTCTGAAGCAGTTTGTGGCACTGATCCAAGAATGTCAGGTTGTCAAGTGCTTGTGAAATACTAATTGCTGCTGAACAATTTACTATCTTTTCTTTGCTCAACTGAAGGGGGGATTCAATGATGATTTTTTGCAGTGCTACAGCATCTTCCAGTGTGTCGTGGGCTTCGAAGCCTTCGTTGAAAAGGTGCGAGTACAGAGAGGATTGGTTAGACTTGCAGAGCTGTCCTGATGGGAGTTGAGGAGCCGGATGTTTTTGTTTCAGCAGATCTTTGACAAGAATGTGACTGTCGGCAAAGTAAACGTTTAAATCTTTGAGTCTGCAGTGGAAGGTTGTGTCACTTTTCCAAAGAAGAATTGGTGTGTCAAATGTGGATGAATTGTGGCCTATTAAAATTGTACAAGAGTCTTTCTGATGTGAATCAACAAGGCCAGAAACTCCTGTAGCGCTTCATCAAGGGATCCTGTTTGTACTGGTTTGTTTTCTTTAAATAATTGCATCTTCCCACTGATATTTTTAACCGAAAGTTTGTTGACTCGTGTGGCTCCAGAACTAATATTATTTTTTTGGTAAAATGTACCTTGAGAAAGTTGTTAGGTTGGTTTCATTAATTGCAGATAGTTGACAGATCTCCGCATGTTTTCCAGTGCAGGTAGTTTTGGTGTCAAAAACAATAAAAGAGTAGGATTTAGTAGGGTCATAAGTTAGAGTTTCTGGGTTGGGTTTCGGCACATAAGGCGGTACCATTTTTTCATATTCTCGTAACTCGTTGGGTGAAATGTTGTCTAAGATATGTTCAATGTCAAAGGCTGTAGGCGAAGGCTGAGTTGCATTCATATCTAAATTCAATCCAACTGACATATCGTAGGTTTTACCTTCTTTAGCTTCTTTCCGAAGGCTTTGGGAAGTTTTCTGATTGTGTAACTGGTTCCGCCTGTACTTGAAAATTTTTTTGGACTTCCTGTTCCTGTCGTTTAACAATTTTTTGTCCATCACAGCTGCATCTGACTCGCAAAAATATCCAGCCTCAATGTTGAGTGCCTCTAAAACTCTGCTTACATAGCTGTAGGCAACATTTCTTTGGGCTACTCCACATGCAGTTCTTAAGTCACGACTTTCACTTCCACCATAGTACTTGGTTTTCAGGTTTCTTGTTGCAATGGTACTATTTATGCTTTCATTTCTTTGAGAGGTATTCAGAAAAGAGACTTGTTAAGGTATTCTTCAATGGCTCACCAAGCAAATCCTTGCCATGTTTTTGTAACCACACCAGGATATGACACACAAGCGATGATCACCAAATGCATGTGGCACAATGCAGTTAAGACTTGCTTTTAAAGCATTTGGATTTCCTGCATTTTGAGATATAGCATAGCTGAAACATTTTGCAAAATAGCTGATCACCTTTTGACTTAGTACAGAACAGTTTGGATAGTTTTGATGCTTGGATGCGTTCTTTGAGATTGTATAAGTGACTTGTTAGAGATCTTTTAGTATGAACAGTGACAGACCATTTTTGAACATCATAAAATTATGGCACTTTAGCATGTATATCTGCCAGAGTTGTGCTGTCATCGTCTCCAACATAAGTAGAAAATTCAACACCTGCTTTAGGAGCACTCCTCCAAAGATTATAAAAGGGGTTGACATGTTCTTTGCCATGAGCAAAGAACATGCTTTGTATACATTTTTTCTGCTTAGTGTAGATTTTGTTTAATCTAGTTTTATAAGCAGCACCCCAGCTACATGTAGCAAGACCATGGTTTAAGTATGGATAAATAAGGGTATAATATAACTGTTTGAGCATATGAAAATCAAGATAGTATCTTAGCTTATTAATTATAACTACATTCTTTGCTAATTTAATATTTAAATGTTCAATCTGCGGTTCCCACTGTGGGTGCTCATCAAGATATATACCTAGATACTTAATATAACTTTTGCATTCAATATTGTGGATATTTAAATGTATAAATGGGTACCGGCGAATTTAATGCTGGGGGTAACCCTGCGATGTACTGACATCCCATCCAGGGGGGAGTAGAAATATTCCACAACAAAAATCTGGGAATCTGTCCCACCTGAATGCAAATTTTTTCCATACATGCTCTTCAAAAAGCAAAACTGACCACAGTTTAAATCTTAGCTTATAAAATATTGCTGTACAAGTACGCAGGACATCTTTTTCCTCTCAGTAACCTAACTTACATTGATGTACGTCTTTCTTGTCATACGATAATCGTCTTTAATGAAAATATTAATTTAAGGAGGCTGGCAACAGTTTCCAGCACTTTTCTAGCAGCTATACTTCGAGGGATGAATACTGCCACTGTTTAACAAGTGATTCTACGATAATGGTATCATAAAAATTCCCTATCATTGGTAAACAAGTTGCAATCATCTATTTTACATAACAGGTTACCATAGTAACAATATGACCTGCTAAAAACACCCTTAATTGTTAGCTTTAAGCGCTTATAACTCAAAAACAAACACGGTAACCCCTATTTTTTATTCTAGAATTATGATAAGCATGATAAGATGTAACTTTTGTGCAAAGTTAAAAAAACATTTTGTGGAGAGGATTCAGAGCCACCTTAACTTTAAGAAAATTTAAGGTGGCTCTGAACAAACTCCACAGAATTTACTTAAACTTTGCAACAAGTTACATCTTATCATGCTTATCATAATCTGATAATAAAAATAGGGGTCACCAAGTTCATTTTTGAGTTCTAAGAGCTCAAAGCCATAATTAACGGTGTTTTTAGCAGGTCATATTGTTGATATGGTAGCCTATTGTGCCACAAATTTGACAGCAACATGTTCACCAATGATTGGGCAGTTTTGAGATACCATGATTTTGGTATCAACTGATATAGAGTGGTTATAATGACCCATCAAAGTCTAAGTCTTGGAAAGTGCTGGAAACTGTTTCCAGCCACCTTGAATTATACATGCGGCCAACGCAAACTTATATCTACATGACAGTGACCAACTTGAAAGCTCATTGGCTACTTTAGTCACTGTACACAATTAACTTTTTTCTGCTCTAGCTAATTTTATATCTGTATTCTTTTTGTATCATTGTATACCGTCTTATGTTAAGTTACATTTTCTATAAACAGTGTGCAATAAACTTGAACTTGAACATAACTTGAACTTTTTTAAGCTCCTGGGGTTAAGTTGCTCTTGTGCTAGTCTACACGTGTTTCTTTGTTTGATGGTATCTTCACAGCATATTATCCTTGCTTGCATTGGTCATGCCGTGTATTATTTCTTGTTCATCTCATCTCTTTGGAATCTAGACTTAACTGGTGGAGGTAATAAACTGCTAGCTTTGCTTGAAGTGGCAATGGTACAGTACCACTCAAAAGATAATTACCACTGTCTTGACAAACGTTTCTCGCTTCTCTCGAGATGCATCTCATTTCTCTTGGCATGCTTCTTGTTTCATTCAAGTCTTTTCTTTTTGTGGGGGAAGTGCACTGCAAGTGGCAATGCTTTGTATTGTAGTGACAATCTATACCACTGTTCAAATACAATGCTGCAAGTGTTGGGTTTTACAAACTTCCATTTGCAAGATGCATGATTTGCACATGTGCCAAGGTGAGGACAGAAAATCATAAACTCCATATTGATTATTTACAGTGGCCAAACTTTTGTAAATGTAGAGAGCTGTTGAACATCAGTTGTTTTGGTTATTAGTACTTAGTACAGTATATATATCAAAGTTCAGAAATCAACATTTGAATTGGTGATGTGCTTGTGTTTACCTTGTCTAAAAAGTTGTAAGCTGTGCATGGCACTTGCATGTAAATCAACCAAAAGAACAGTTTGTTAGCAACCTCAATGATTCATACTTTGAAACCAATGTTTTCTACTCAGTGCTGTAAACGAAATCTTAGTGTTCAATGAAACCACATAATTATAGCATTTGTGAGATCTGCTCATTCTACGTGTTGCTAGCAAGCTGGGATCGCGATCTTCACAAACTACATGTAAATGAAAACCAGTGCGCCAAACTAAAATGATTTATACTTTAACCCATTGACCCCCGCATCAAACTGTCCGCAACCCACCCCTAATTTCCTGGCGTTTTTTGGAATATTTCAGAGCGAGCGAAAGCAAAAAAATAAACCATATGCGCAGTAACCACAGACACAAGGTCAGGTTTCAAGACTTCGTTTATTGAAAGTTCAATAACTGAACAGCCAAAATATTAAAAAATATCAACAGGAAGAACTTAACTTGATGTCTTTAACTTGTAAGAAAACAAGAAATTATATTTTTTCCTTTGCCGCGCGACAAAACCCGAGAAAATTGAATACCCAAAAATGAGTTAATTTTTGACTTTAGAGGACAAAGCGAAATCGAGTAAAACAGAATTTTCATTCTTTTACTGTAACGTATAACATTTAAGAAAACACCAGACCATTAAGGTGAAAAACACAAGTAAAAACCAATTTAAAAGAAGAAATTCAGATAATTTTTTCGCCGCCCGACGAAATTATACAGTGCGGCCAAAGAAAGATGAAAGTTGTACATCAAAAACACGACAAAAACAAGCCAATTATCTTGAGATAAATCGTTTTTCAACTGTGTAAATTTAGTGCCCACCTAGTTCTTTCCTCAAAAGTTCTGTAGAAGCTGAACAAGGCTCAATAAAATATATTTCAGGGAAGCGAATACACAAGACAAACAAACCACGGCAGTCGCCGTAAATGAAATATGCAGAAATTCAGCGTGACAAAATACTGTTCACTTTTAAAACCTAAAATTCCGAAATAAAGGAGACCAAATGAAAGAAACATGACAGGGAGTTCAATAACAATAAATTTTCATTCAACACAAGGCAAAAAAACTTATCTAAAAGCACAAAAATGTTCAAAATTTCACGGACGTGATTTACCGCATGACCGCGTGTTCGAATTAATTATTCACGCTAAAGCGAAAGCGTGAGTTTTTCCCTACAAGTTTTGAAGTTATTTTATCGGCCGTGGCTTTGCCATTCGTGGTAAATGCTAAATTCGACTTAGAACTAATACTCTACATTACCATTTTTGTTTTCTTAAGTCCAGGCAGCTGCTTTAAATCCGCGATCTGTATTCAAAACTCACTTGAAAGTGCAACGATCGTCTTGTTTTCGCCGCGGTTGAAGGAAGGAAAAATTTTCCTCCAGAAAGGTTTGAGGACTCCATTCACCTTGGTCTTCCATTCTGAGACCACCAAAACATCGATTTATGTTTTTCCTTTTCATTTTAAATGCCAAAGAAGCAATTTCTCCGTTTTAGGAATTAAAACAAGACCCTGGAAGTTTGTAGATTTGTCGTGCAACGCGCCATGATTCCCTGCGCTTTTCGAGCGCATGATTTTAAGACGAAAAACCATCTTTCTAGGACCCCTAAAGTCGTCTAAAAATATGCTCAGTAGGTCCATTCTCATTGGTTTATTTGTCCTTAACAACAATAGAACAATAGGAGGACCAAAATATCTTCAGGGAGGGTAGGAGGGGCAATTGTCCTGACCTGCCTTTTTACGGCCGGTTACGGCCGGCACGGGAAATTGGGGGTGGGTTTTCGCACGGCCGGTTACGGCCGGCATGGGAGACAATGGGTTAAAGCGAAAGTTTTGTACTAGGCAATGCAAATAAAATCTTTGTGTTCACTCAATAACATATTATGTAGCATTTTGAAACAAGATCTACCTGTTGCTAGAGAGCTGTGATAACTGATGCCTAAAGAAGTGAAAGAATGTGAAAATAAGACGTGTTTTAAGTCTACACACAAGAAATCTTTGAATAGCACAATATTTGCATTACAAAATTTAGCATAATCGTCTTTGTATTTTTTTTGTTTTGGGATCCATTTACTAGTAGCTGTTGTAGCGGGTTGGGTGTTGCTGAGTTATGGTATGCAGTCTCTTGGGTTTTCTCTTTAATGAGGGATTTTAAGGAGTGGTTTTGTCTTACATGTAGTTTTTTCTCTCGCCGTGTTACCAGCACTGATTTAGTTTACTTTTGTCCTTGCTAATGATTGTTTTCTTTTCTTTTTCAGTCTTGGGGGTTTGGCCATTTAATGCGAAATTGTGTCTGGTTCTGCTTCTTCAGACCGTCCACCTAGCCAGGGATGACTATCTAAGGACATTGATGTGGACATAGTGGAAACAGATGAGTATCCATTCATTATTGATTATTTGAGGAGTGGGGCTGAGTTTATCCAGGACTCCTCTGGCGTGAAAGGCCGCCTGAAGCAGTGCATTAGTTATTTGGAGTCTACCATTAGTGACCCTCGTTTTGTGCATGATGTGATGTCTGAGGGTTATGAGTTACCTTTCATTAGAGCTCCTGATTCATGCTTTATAAGAAATAACCATTCAGCTACATGTAAGCTCCATCCCAGCTTCGTCGAGGAAGCTATTTCCAAGCTGTTGGTTGCTGATTGCATTGAGGAGCATCTTGAGCCACCTTACTGCATGAATCCGTTGTCTGTAGCCGAGGGTAAAAAGTTAAGGCTGGTCATTGACCTCCGACAAGTTAACCCTTGCCTTTACAAGCATTCATTTTAAGTACAAGGATTTACATAGTCTTTTCAAAGTTTTTGAGCAGAACTTTTGGTTTTTCATCTGGGATCATGAGTCCGGGTACCATCACATGGATATTTTTATCAGGCATCAGAAGTTCTTGGGGTTTTCCTGGCCCTTTAGTGGAAAGGTTTGTTTTTTCACATTCAAGGTCCTTTCGTTTGGTTTGAGCTCTGCTTGTTTTTGTTTTACAAAGTTGTTAAGGCCTTTTGTTAAGTGTTGGTGTTCAATGAGCCATTGTGACCTCGTTTATTTGGAGGATGGTTTTTCAGGGTTTCAAAAGAGGGTTTCTGCAATTGCAGCTTTGGTTCAGTTGCAATTTAGTGCATAAGAAGGACTTGAAATTGAGTGGTTTAAAATTTTGAAGAAGGAGAAGTCAAAGTTGGAGCCTATGCAAGAGGCTTCGTTGTTGACATGATTAGAATGTAGTTTTGGGTTCCTTGTAAGAAAATCACCAAGCTTAAGAACAATCTTAATTTCATTATCTCGTCGTGTGGCTTCCATCATAGATCAGCCTGTCAGTGGCATGTTTACTCCGTTCGAGAGCCAGCAAAGTTCGACCTTCGGAAGCTCAAGGCCATTTTCTATGTTATTCAAGCACATGTTGTTTTGCGGAGGGATAAGAAAGGCCAGGTTTTGTCTGATATCGAGAATGCTTGGAGAATCGTACCATTTGGCAGCCCACAAGCAACATCTTTTAGTCATTAGCAGTCAATGTTTTCCGGGTATGCTTGGAAAATGACATCCAGATCGATGCTCAGTGGATTCCTTGCGAAGCCAATCTCAAAGGTTCTTCTTCTCAGTCGTTCCGTTGATAATTCAGAGATTTTTTCCCAGCTGGATTGCAAATGGGGTCCACATTTCGTTTTGCCTCTCACTACAACGCTCAGATTCCAAGATTTAACTCTAAGCTCGTGTCTCTGGGCTGTAGCGCTGTCAATGCTTTTTCCCTGGATTGACGAAGAGGGAATAATTGGCTTTGCCCTGCAATTTCCTTGGTTGTGGATGTGATTAGACACACACATCAGTGCTTCCCCACTTTTATCTTGTCTAGCTTATTTTGCTTAATTAGTGTTACTTAGAATCAGTTTATTGCATGAGCTGGGGTATCAAGCCCCCAGGGAGTGTTTTCATTTGTTCTGACCAGAGCTTTCTTTTGTTCTGTTTGTAGCTGTGCTTACACTTTGCATGTTTTTTTTTTGTTTTGTAATAAACAGTGCTGGTTGAATAACATTCAAAACAAATAGCTCAACGCCCGAAGGTCACACTCAGGCATATAATATTTCAAATGTACATGTATTACTCTGCAGAATCCAAGATATTTTTTGTTTCTTTCACTTTTGCCACACAAAAAGCAATAAAGAAGATGCCAAAACAAAACATTTTGCTCATTCATCAAGTTGTTTCCAATATGCACACATTAGGGAGCTTAACCAACCACAACGAAAGAGACAATGACAATGTTAAGTGATCGTAGAGGGACTGAAATGAGTACCTTGGGGAAATGAAACTTAAGCAATGAAGATGCTCCAGGATGACAACCATTGAAATCTTGTTCAGATCTACTCCTTAGCTATAATGGAGGACAAAAATCCTTGGAACGGTTCTAGAAAACTTTGCTTTCACATCCTTAACTTATGCAATAATCGGATGTAGCATAATATGCACTTCTCTAAACACATTGATACCAAGAATGGCCCTCCCCTGCCCCCCAAAACAATGTTGGGATGAAGAAACGCTTTCAGGAGAGGCTAAAGTGTACAGGGCTGCACAAACTACAACATTGCTTGGGGGCAGGGGGGAAAAGGGGGAGAAAGAAAGGCAAATTGTGTTAATTGTCCTACGACTTTTGTCCCCCATTGTAGCATGGACATCGCTTAGAGAGGTCCAAAATCTAATTCTTGGTCGTGGATTTGCTAAGCCAGCTCCTCTACTCAGCATGGTTTGACCAAATAAATTTATTGAATTATTTGAATCATTATTTTTATTGAATTGGCCACAGCAAAACCAAAGCAAATGGGTAAATACTTTCAGTCAGTACTGAACTGATAATTTCTGCAACCACACATTATCATTATTGCCATAATACAATAAGAATGGGTTCTTTTCTATTCATAAATAATTATGTTACTTGTAAACTAACCCTGACAAGTTGCCACGAATTAAAAGCATCACAGAGGTTGATAAACCCTGGGGATCCATTGAGGACAATGACTGGAAGCTTGGGTTCTAATGTGAACAGCTGTGCTGGTTTTTGATGAGGATTCATACCATAACGAAGAGGGATGTGTGATACTCCATGACTGTACTGTTTCCTGAAGTAATCTGAAATGGCTTCATCATACTTTGCTGTATGACTGAAGGCCTTAAAAAGAGAATGATAACTTGTTTGCATTGTACAAGTAACTGAATTAAAATTACATGTTAAAAAAGAAAGGACTTCTTTTTGTACACGCATGTGTAAAAGAAGCATTAATACATAAAACATAATGCATAAAACTAACAACTTGGTCTTTACCACTGTTTTCACCGCTATGCAATCTTCGAAATCAAAACACTCTTTGCAGTACACTTTCATCAATCAAACAGTACATGTAGCACCTGTCATGTCTGCAAAACGAAACAGCTTCACATTCACAATGAAGATAGCTATTATACCCACCCTGTTTCGTGAAGCTTGAAAAGGTGTAGAAGTTTTTGTAGAGTACTACACACCCGTACCCTTTTATCAGCGATCACTTTGTACTCCTTCACTTGTGTGTACACATAACACGGTGGCATGTTACCATGGTCACCAAGATTTTTGGTCTGTTGTAGAAGGTTTTATTCAACTCTACACCTCAACTTGTTCATTAACAATCCTTTCTACATGTACTCTATGATCACACACATCTAGATAATGAACTCTATGGCTCCACGATCACACATATCTAGGTAATGAGTTCTATGGCTCTGCAGCTCTAGCTACTGCCCTATGGTTATACGTTCACACAAATCCACATAATGAACTTTACGGCTATATGGCTCTACGACCACACATCAAGGTAATGAACTCTATGGCTTGACGGTACTACATTCACACATAGCTACATAATGAACTCTATGGCTCTACAATCAACTAGGTAATGAACTCTATGGCTCTACAGCTCTAGGCCTCTCCAGATAATGAACTCTACGGCTCCATGATCACAAATTCTTAACAAACTGTACGTACACCGTAAGTAAATTTTGCGAAATATGCAGTCGCATTAATATACTATTGTTCTGATGCAAAATAAAATATGCGTCCTTACTAATGTACTGAAGGAAAGGAAAATAAATGGTCGTACTAAAGTTCTGAAGGAAAGTCGAATATAGAGTGATACCAACGTACTGAAGGAAATTAAGTAAAATATGCAGTTGTACTAACATACTGAAGGAAAAAATATATGGTCCTTACTAACATACTGAAGGAAAGTAAATTATATGGCCGTACAAATGTACTAAAGGAAAGAAAAAATATACAGTCGTACTAATGTATGGAAGGAGGAAAGTAAAAAAGGCGGTCATACATGTACTAGCGTACTAAAGGAATGTAAAATATACGGTGGTACTAACATACTAAAGGGAAGTATAATATATACAGTTGTTCTAATGTTCTGAAGGAAAGTCAAATATATGGTCGTAATAATGTACTGAAGGAAAGTAAGTAAAATATGCAGTTGTACTGACGCACTTAAGGAAAGAAAATATACAGCCGTACTAGTAGATGTACTAACGTTCCGAAAGCAAAGTAAATAAAATATACGGTCACACTAACGTACTGAAGGAAAGAAAAATAAAGGGTCATACTAACGTTCTGAAGGAAAGTAAATACACGGTCATGCAAACATTTCTAAAGGAATGTAAAATTACAGTTGTACTAACATACTGAAGGAGGAAAGTAATATGCTGTCGTATTAGACACTGAGCGATCCAATAAAAGGCAAGGACACGTCAACTTTGAAGCAATTTGTTTTGAAGCAGAAATAACACAACAGTAGAAGTTATGGAGAAATAGTTTTTTAGTTAAAACAACAGAGTCATTTACGTAGAATATACATTTTGTAAGGTAAATAATAAAAATACAGTGAAAATAAAACTTATATTAACCCTTTAGAAAATGCCTTTGGAAGAACAAAAACAATGAATTTTCTTTGTCACTTCACAGAAAGCTGATGCCTGCAATCAACAAGCTATCTGTTTCCATTTATCTCAGCAAAATGAGAACAAAGACAAATCTTGTAAGAGGTGATTTTGATAAGCCTGTGATATTGGTGGGATATTCAAAATTATTCAGATTCATGAACGTTATGATGGTGCAAACAAAATGCAAATTGAATAACACTGAGTTGCTCCTCAAACTGTTCTATATTCAGAGCAAAGAAATTGGAAACAAAAAGTACTACAAAAATGAAATCTCTTTTAGATAACTGGCTGAAGAATAACCATATTACTGTAGATATAACATAATATTATTACCTTCACAGTCTGTTTGTATCTGATGAGTTTTTATAGTTTCCAAACTTCTAAACTGCGTTAATCCTTGAAGGAGCAAAGATACATGTACTCTAACATCAAAAGAACTAGGCATGGCATTTTATAAATAAAATTACAGCCGTCACTCTCCAGAATTTTGTGGCAATGCGCTAAAATTAGACCTGAGTGAACAAGCCAATCAAATGGGAGCTTGGGTTGTCCGTTGGGATTTGTGATTGGCAGACTGAACACCTCAGCCTCGTTTTAATTATAGGATAGCTCCGTCTTTAATGTACTAAAGGAAAGTAAAATATATGGTTGTACTAATGTACTGAAGGAAAGTAAAATATGTGACCCTCCATGGGAAAGCAGGGAAAAAGATGAATGCACAGGTACGCATGTGATGACACGGCACGCTAAGCGTGTCACCAATCTCTCTGTTATGCGCATATGTAATAAGCAAAACAAAGTGTGACATGGTAGATATTGTTTTGCACCCTAAAGCTTTTGTCCAAAGCAGTGAGCTGTTTGACACGCTTAATGTGCGAAAAGACACGCGTGTGAAAAGACACGTGTGTGAAAAGACACGTGTGCAATATAGCATGCGTGCGCTAAGACACGCTTCCCAAAACAGCCACCTTTCCAATTTGAGCCTTTTAACGTGATGAAACTCATTTTTCCTGCTACATGTACGAGTCAAAAAATACATGGTAGACAACATAATTTTGTGTTTCATTTCTTTATTATTATAATATATGATGTATGTATGTATATGTTAAATTTTCATTTTTACGATCAAACAAAGAGTAAGAAGAAAGTTAAGTTATCAGAGACCATACTTTAGACAGATTAATTTCTGCTATTGATCACACTCAAAACAATATAACTCTTAAATATTTAGCTTGACCTTACTCTATAATTATAGTATACTGAATGCTGGTATGTAATTTCTCATAACCACAGGCCCAAAAAGAAAACACCTGTTAGAAAATCATTACAATTTAATGCTCACAGCAAAGTCTGTAACACTTATTCTAAGAGCCCACATAAAAAGTACACCCGGCTGAATTCTGGACAGAACTTCTATGATCAGTGAAAATTTCTTGCCAAACAAAAACCTGGCAAAATTTCATTCTGACCGAAATATGAAGCTATACAGAAGTGGTGTGTACCAGTGTTCACACTTTCCTTAGAATGCTAGTAAGAGGGAATTTGACGCTTTCCTTATTATGCCAGTACAACCTCAAGACACCAAATTTACTTTCCTTGAGAAAGTGCGGCTACGGTGACTGCTTATTTAACCACATTTCCTTTTCTTATGTACATGGGTGCATAGGACGACCACCTTATTCAGCATATTTACTTCAGTTCCTTAGCCCCTTCATTCTGTTCAAAGGTTTCCCCAGTATGTTAGCACAACCCCCTGTTTCAAAGCTTTCTTTGGTACGTTAGTACGACCCTTGCTTCTATTCAAAACCTTCCTTGGTAAGTTAGCATGCAAGTCCTATTGTGCCCTTGCGTCTATTCAAAACCTTCCTCAGTAAGTTGGTATGACAGTGCGATCCTTATTTCAAAACTTTCCTTAGTTCAAACCTTGTTGCTGTTGAAAACTTTTCTTGGTAAGTTAGAATGTTAGTATGACTCTTGTTTCTATATTCATATTTTTCACTAGTAATTTAGTATGACTCTTGTTTTTGTCCAAAACTTTCCTTGGTAAGTTGGTACAACAGTGCAGCCCTTATTTCAATTCAAAATTTTCCTTAGTACAAGTATTGAAAACGTTTCTCGGTAGGTTAGAATGTTAGTATGACTCTTGTTTCTGTTCAAAACTTTCCTTGGTATGTTGGTATGTTAGACTCATTTTTATTCAAAACGTTCAGCAGTACATTAGAACGTAAGTACATGTAAGACCCTTGTTTCTATTTAAAACTTTCTATTGCATTCATAACTGGAAACAATGGAACACTTACGTTTTGTTTAGATTTTTCGGCAGATGTATCAAGTAATTAGCACAGTTGGAAAAAGTACTACAGAAAAAATTGAAATAAGTGATTGAGCCATAGAGCGTATTATCTAGAAATGTGTGATCATAGAGCCGTAGAGCCGAAGAGCCATAGAGCTGTAGAGTTTGTTATCTAGAAATGTGTGATCATAGAGCTACAGAGTTTATTATCTAGAAATGTGTGATCATAGAGCCATAGAGCAGTAGAGTTCATTATCTAGAAACAAGTGATCAGAGAGCCATAGAGTTCATTATCTAGATATGTGTGATCATGGAGCGGTAGAGTTCATTATCTAGAGATGTGTGATCATAGAGTCATAGAGTTCATTGTGTAGAAATGATCGTCAACAAACAAGTTCAGGCATAAAGTTGAATAAAAACTTCTACAACAGACCGAAAACCAATTGGTAACCATGGTAACATGCCACCGTTTTGTATGTACATGCAAGAGAAGAAGTACAAAGTGTCTTGCCAGTGCTCATCTCCTACTTGCGTACATCTATTTTCCAAGCACATTCATACTCACACATTAGCTTACAATGTGCTTTATAAAGTCCAGCAATGCAGCAGAGGAAATTGAACATGCATGCTCAGAGCCTTCTACACCTCCACAAATGGTTTTTGTGTAAAACAAAATATCTCTTGTGTTGTGTTGATATTACTATTGTGGCAAAGGTCACAAGAATTCGGCCTTCTGCTGGTGGACTACTGCAAATTGATTTCACCAAGCAACAATAAATCACTAATGCAAGACAGTGAAATTAAAGTTTGAAAAGTGAACCCATGATCTTTCATATATTCACTTATATCTTCACCATCCACAGGCATAATTATTATGAACTCACCTGACCAGCTCCCAGCTGGCTTGATAGCTCAGTTGGTAGAGCAATGCACCGGTATTGCAGAGGTCATAGGTTCAAATTCTGTTTAAGCCTGAGTTTTGTTTTTTATTCAGGATTCAAGTTCACAGCTGCTTTAGATGACTTGTGTATGTAACTGCAATGATCATTAATGTCTTCAAACAAATCACTAACTTACTGTGTTATTTGGACTGTTCAATGTTTGTGTTCCTTCCTGTGATGGTAGTTTGATATTCACTTTTTCAAAGCTATCTTTACTGTTCCTGACATTTTTGCCCTGAGTGTGGACTTGTTTCTGCAGACCAGTATTCTCTGTAAGGTACTGCTGTATGATTGACAGAAGTCTATTGCAAAGAGCATTTTGATTTTGAAGGTCGCATACATGTAGCAATGAAAACACTGGTAATAGCTTGAGATCAAACAATAATTTTTTTCATAAGGTAATGGACTCTAGCTAATCTTTTAATCAGAAGTACACAAGTAATAATTATTTTCCCTCACCTTTAGTGCAAGCATTTTTCTTGTGTCTAGTAAGGTATCATGGTTTGCATTGGAGGTCATTTCATGAACTACTCTGTGAACCAACGGGAAAGTGAGAATTGTAAAAACGTTTGATTATACTGTAGTCCACTGACCATGGACTTGTAATTACTGGTGTGCTGATGATTGACTGCAGTCAAAACCTGATAAAAACCCTTAACACAGGCAACATACCATGCTTGATCCTTCATTACAATCATGGTTTAATGAGGTAGTTAGTAAATGAAACAAATCTTCTATTTGCAGTTTTACTAACTAAAACAATACAGCAAGAAGTGACAAAAGGCAGTAGTACACTGTAAAAGTGTAACAGCACTGAGTAACATAACAAGCTAACAAAACCCTGTAAGAACAATGATAAGCTAAGAGATCTAGACAAGCAAAATATCTAAATGTAGCCATATAATTGTTAAATTACCAGTTTAGAGCATCAGACTCTTCCACATTCAGTTCACAAAAGGAACCAAAAAGTGCTAATTGAAGGGGTGAGTGCAAAACCATGCTAAGTGACTATTTGGCTGAAAAAAAAATGTTCGCGAAAGGGCCTGAATTTTGGCATGTGGGTTTCGTTTCACCCGAAAAACATTGCTCTGAATTTTTTTCGCTGGGTTGCTCTTCGTTGTTGAGATATTACGTATGCAAACAACCCTCAGTTTTCCAAGCAGCATCTTTTGGAGATCTATTGTTAAACGAAAAACAAAAGAAACCTTTTGTTTCACTAAAGGATGAAGTGACTATAACGCAATCACTTCTCACCTCTGCTTCGTTAGCTCAAGTGGATAACGCGCTGATTTGAATTTGTTTTGTCGTGACACTCAAGGGCTCAATTCGAGGTTGGTGGAATCTTTTTTTTTGGTTCTGTTTTTCTTCTTTCAAAAACCTTCTTCGTGTCTTTGTAATTGAATTGCCGTTTTGACTGGTAAGGATCTGGATAATATGTTTTTTTTAGCTGCCATTGTGACGTTGGCTTTTGGCACGCAAAGCAAAAAACAGAACCAAAAAAAAAGATTTCACCGACCTCGAATTGTAATCAGCATGATAAGATGCAACTTTTTGCAAAGTTTAAAAAAATTCCTCAAAGGGGGTTCACAAGCCCCCTTTAATTCTCATATTTATAACATACAGTGTAGCCAGTAAAGTTTTATGATCAATCAGAAGCGTTATGACTGATATGCTGATTACTACATGTGAAAAGGTTTAAGCGGTACACTGCCAACATCTACTTTTTCTTTCAATGTAAGTACGAGGCAAAGATAAATCCTTCATAATTACATTAAGGTGGCCGAACACAGTTTTCGCACGTGCTTTTGCTGATGCAATATTTAACACGTGCACAAGGATTTCACAAACATGCCGTCAGTAGAGCCATCATTTTATTTACTCAACACCTGCACTATCTGTGTTAATTTTCTCTATAATTGAACGCAGTGTATTGATGGCTTTAGTCTTTTACAGTGAAACCTGTATTGAGCGGACACCGTTGGGACACTCACTAGTGTCCACTTAATACAGGGTGTCCGCTCTAAACAGGTTCAGCAATAATAGTTAATTATTAACCCTTTTGTAACACCGTGTAAGATCAAAGACTGCTCTTAGCATAATGTCCAGACAGTCAAAGCATCAATCTGGAATAATCTACTGAGCTTTAAAACGACATCGCTGAACAATGTTAACGGTGTCTGAGCTGTGCTTTTAGAAGTAAAAAGCCCTTGAAGTGTCCGCTTATTGCAGGTTTTGTGCAACAAAATGGCTTAATATTGGTGTCCGTGTCCGCTTAACAGAGGTGTCCGCTGAACGCAGGTTTATTTTACAGTAAATGTGGGAAGAAAGTTTAGGGACTCAAGCTGGTGTCCACTTAATAGAGGGTGTCCGCTTAATACGGGGTCCGCGTAATACAGGTTTCACTGTATTACAAAGATATGCTAGAAAAGGTAACGATGCAAAGAACCCAGCAATTTTCAGGTTTTGTTTGTTACCGAAAGAACCCAGTTAAATGCAACGCATACGCATTTGCTCGAAAAATTGAGACTGATTGCTTTAGCAGAAACGTGCCGATTTCTAACGATCCAGTCGTTAGAATTTCAAGAAATTTGGCAGAAAAATAGATCAGAGACCACGTGAATGATCTATCAAAAAAAATCTGAATTTTGATATAGGGGATTTTTAATAATAGAGAAAACGATTAACGGCGAATTACGAAAATCGCCTATGTCAAAATGTGAGAATAAATACTTCTGTAATCAACCTTGACTCTTGCAAAAAATGGGCGCCCAAGCATAAATAGTTTCAAAGTTATGGTAAATTAGACATAGGCACTTGAAAACTCTGTTCGGCCACCTTAATGCAATTAAAAAAGATAGCAACATTGTAGGACTCACAGGATTTTTCAAAGGTTTGGAAATCAGCAGCAGAAATATACATTCTGAGAAGTATTGTAAAAAAAAGACCACATGCAAACTTCTTAGGGATCATATCCTCAGCTCACTTCTTCAAAAGGATCAAATTTTAGAACAAAGAGCTGTTCAAAGAAAATTAATGCCACAAGAGTATCCGCACATGGCAGTCATTAAGTCTGAAAACTGCAACAGCTGACGCTGCTCATGAAGTTCCGCAGAGAGTAAGTAAACACAAACTGGATTATACTTCAGAACAGTTGTCTCAATAAAACAATTTATAAAATAACTGAGATACTGCCTGTGCTTTGCCTGTAATGGCCACAGAGAATGACGGCAATTTCCCCAACTTTGACTTAATGCCAGCTTTTGGTCTAGAAAAAAAATCAGAATCAAAAATATGTGACCTCTCACGCGAAAACGTACACTAACGGCTATCCGTTCGAACGGCGTTTTGCCGTTCACTTGCCGTTCATCAGGTATTCAAAAAAATTTGCATACGTTCGCACGGCTTGTGTTATCCATTCAAAAAAAATCTGCATCCGTTCGCATGGTCAGGGTTATCCGTTCAAAAAAAATTTGCATTCATTCGCATGGTCAGGGTTATCCGTTCACAAAAAAATTGCATCCGTTCGCATGGTCAGGGTTATCCGTTCAAAAAAATTTGCATCCGTTCGCACGGCTTGTGTTATCCGTTCAAAAAATTTGCATCCGTTCGCACGGCTTATGACTGTTATCCGTCCAAAAAAATTGGCATCCGTTCGCACGGCCGGGGTTATCCGTCCAAAAAAAAATTGCATCCGTTCGAACGGCTTGTGTTATCCGTTCAAAAAAAATTTGCATCCGTTCGTAGCTGCTGGTGTTATCCGTTCCAAAAACTAACTTCAGCCGGTAATCCGTTCAGAAAATAATTATAATTCAACAGTTCGCACAGGTTATCTGTCATCCGTTCAGAAAAATTCTCAACTGTTCATCAGTTCAGCAAAAAAATAATACTTAGCCATATAAACAAGTTCGGTTACCCGTTCAAAGCAAATGAAAGATTATGCAACCTTTTGAACGGCTTTCGAATCCAGCCTTGTCAAAACAAAGATAAAGGTCAGTTAATTATCAATCGCTGACATGAGGTCGAATTTCACACACCACGCACAAGAATTTCGCATAATTATTGCATCTAAAACGCTAAAATCCTTTGCAAGGCAGTTTTCTTGTGTCTTATCTGTTAGCGTAATACTAATAATTATACTCTTCGTGATTACTGTTTGTTGAATGACGTGATGCAATCTTTGAACGCTAACAATTCTCAGGATCATTGGGCCTCGATTGATGGTCACGGTCAATTCCTCCTAAAAAGACACATGATCCGCCTCCCAGGCTGTCGTTTTTAGGGGACTTGTATTTCGCCTCCTCCCCACAAACCAGACAAATCCCCGGCTAAACTATAAAACATTAATCTGTCGTCCAACATCATGTTCGCTAAACACAACGTTGGGTGGCTAAATGGACAAACAATGTTTGACCAAATGCCTAGACAAAGTGAGTCCAAAGAATGATTTTGCGTATTATTGCTGAAAAAATTTCGACTTCATGTGTTGTTTCAATTGGATGCTGAACTACATAGTGGTTGTGCATGCTTTATCGGTTGGGGTGGCTAAACGATCAAGCGAAATGTTGTGTGAAAATGTTTGATCAAGATAAAACATGGAAATCCATTTCAATGCAAAGTTGAGAGAGGCGGCTAAACTGTCAAACGTGTTCTTCCAGCACGATGTTGGATAAAAATGTTTGATCGTTTAGCCGGGGCTTTTAAGATGTTTAATCTCGCCACAGGCTTTTTCTCGCATTTTTTTTGTCCATGTTCGCAACGTCACTGCAGTCTTGAATTGAAAAGACATAAGTTTTAAATTGATGAGTCAAAAAGCCATACTTGTGAATTTTTCTAACAATAAGGTTTTAATTAGCGAGCCACACAAGCCGCGCGGCATGAGGAGGTGAGAAATTTAACATTGAATAGGTTATTGTTTACGACTGAAAACGATTAGTATCAGTTGCTATAACAACATAAAATATTCTTAGACATAAATGTAAACCAACAAAAAGGCTTCAAACATAGCAACAAAGACAACAAACAGATACCACCTTCGTTTCAGCCTTGTTTAGACGCGTGTACTACCGTAGATCCAAACATGTCTCTCAGAAATATGCTTAAAGTGCCTAAGTACGGCCTATTTTATTTCGCATCGGATAAGTCGACGGGCATCGTTCCTACAAAAGACATCGCGAAAGTCGTTAAAGGCGACAAGAAAACGAGAGGAAGTGTTGTCGTTGTGAAGTACAAAAAAGAGGAACTGGAAGCAACAATCATTGGAGTTGCAGGTTAGACCAATTACTTTCTTATGACATTTTGCGTGCCCTGAATTTGTTTTGTAAAAACCACAACTAAGATTCCAAGGTCAATTATAATGAATTATGTTTCACTCTCTATACCTTGCAGATGATCAGACAAAACTAGTGCGTCTGGACGCAGAGTTCGCTGCCAGCAACAAGGATCTATTTATAGTAGAGGTGCCAGAAGTACATGTAACTGAGACCGCAAGCATCGAAAAGGCGAACGAAAAAGTAAGTGTGTAAGAACAAATGATTATTTTTTTGAGTGGTTAGCTTTCATTCGTAAGGCAGTTGATAGCACTTGACGTACATGTATTGACTCAGTACTTGTTTCGTAAGATAAAAATTATACGTAATAACGTTCTAATTGTTTTTTGCTGTTGTTACGCTTGTGGTACGGCGTGTGCTAAGTTTTTGTGTAGGAGAGTGTTGGTTGTTTACTCAAGTTCCTTTAACAAATCTAACAGATCCTGTATTTGCTTGTTTGTTTCAGACAGCTGATATTCAAGCTGTTCCCGCTGAAGACCCGTATTCGGAGTTCTTAGCCAGTCAGAAGAAGCGAGAGAAGGAGTGGAGGGCAAACCGGCGCGACGCAAAAAAAGCTAAATTATCAGTCCCTTCAACAGCACCTTGCCCGGCCAGTGGAACTGACGGAGACAGTGAAGACATCGTTTTGGAACTTCGTAAGCAGCTTGCAGAAAAGAATACCGAATGTAGCAGGTTGAGGATAAAGTTAGAAAATACTGAGGAATCATTGAAAAAGCAGATGGAAATTCAAGAAAGTGTTTTGAAGGTAAGGTTTCTTTGAAATGTGCTGACAGTTTCCTATTGTCTGTTATCATTATTGTCCCCAAAAATAAGTACCCTGGTTGGACACAGGCTTTTACTTTATGCAGTCAAAGTGATTATGAGCTACTGAACTCAGAAAAAATTATAAACCAGTCTTCGTAGTATGTTCACAGGGGCACCCAACGAGCCAAATCAACCAAAAGCTGTCGAAAGTCATTTTTGTGTACCTTATGGTGTTTGAAGTCTGCTTTAGGTGATGTTTTCGTTAGCTAGAAGAATTTGATCTATGTAAAGTAAACACGTTTGTTGGTTGGCATTTTAGTCGAACTCAATCGAATACAATCACCACGCTATTCAGCCTCAAATCGAACGCGATCGAACCTAATCGAACTCTCGAACGTTTGATTGTTCAAAATTTTTTATGAGAGTTCATTGTGTTTGATTACCGAACTCAATCGATGATAAGTTCGATTTGGTTCAATTAGTAACGTCAGGATTTACCTTATAAGCTCATTATATCTCATTATCATGTTTTGTTTTCTCTTTTAGATGCTCACGAAAATACAAGGCTGTGTAGCAGGATTAGAAGAAAAAATGGCCGTTGGGTTTTCACAACTTGAAGAGCGCGTTGAGGGACTCGAGAGACAAACAGCTAATCCATTCCCTTTGGTGAGTCACACAGTAATGTTATGATTTGTTCCTTAAAACACTCAAGGGAAGCAATGATTGTGTATTAGGGTAACCGACACTGGAGAGTTAACATCTGTTTCTGTAGCAATACCAAATATTAGGACATTGATTTCCGATCCAGCATAACAAGTTATTTCTGCTTCTGCATATAGCATTGCCCGAGTTACACTTAGGTTGTTTATTATTTGCATAAACTTGAGCACAATATCCTACGAGTAAACTGCAGTCAACTGCTTGTGTCGTATGTCTAAGCAGGCATACACAATTATCACCTGACATGGGTTTCTTTTTCTTTGCCTTTCTAGTTAAATGCCACAATCGACTCCAATTGCATGAACGAAACAGTCGCAGACGAAACCGAGTTCTCAAACGACAACGAAGACCTTGCCACTATCAACATGGATACGCTGAATACACTTTGCGAAGAGGATCAACCAGAGACAAGCCCGAGCCCCCTTCCTGCGTCCAGTACAGCACAGAACGTTGGCGAAGAGCTTATAGGCACCTGCGTGACCCCCACCAAGATAAAGCTTGTCCAGCAAACACTGGGAAAAGAAAATGAACGGCACTTGTGTGCACTTAAGCTTCTTCCATACTTTTTCAGTAAGGAAGAACTTGCAACAAGCAACACGGACGGTTCCCATGAAAAAAATGTCTGGACAACAACAAGCTAAATTCTTTAAAAATCTTAGTGTTTAGCAAGTTTCCAGTTAGTTCCAGGGAGGAAAAGGATAAAGCGTGGAGATTAATCAAGGGGAAAATAAATTCTAAATGCCGCGCTGTGAAGCGTTTAGCCAAAGACAATGTATGCGAACGTTCATTGTAATTTTATTGACTTCAGGAACTTTTCATTTGACGCTTAGGCCCGGTTTAAACGTCGCATTTTACATGCGCCGAATCGAATTGCCAAATTAAGTACATGTAAAATGCGACGTCTAAATCAATTAAATGCGACACATTTCAATTCGATGCGAGTCAGTCGAATATTCGACTGATCCAGTCGAATATGCGACTGAACTTCGACAGTTGATTTAAACGCCGCATTTTACATGTGCCAAATTGAATTGAAATTATGTTAAATAATTTATGTTTGCTCGAATGGGAATTTAAAACACGTCACTCGCCCTCAGCAATTTTATTCGGCAAAACAACGCGATGTTTAAATCAAATCAGCCGAACGTATTCATTCGAGTCGACTAAAATTAGTATTTGATTCGGCGCATGTAAAATGCGACGTTTAAACCAGGCTTAGGAAAACTTCATCGTTTAGATTGTATTTTGTATTTCTAGGGCTTTAGTTAGTAAAAATAAATACATGTAGTAGTTCATTACACAAAGCCGTGTGTAGTTCTTTTGTGGTGAATCAGGAGATGTGAGCAGAAAATAGGGCAACGCGTTCGGGGAAAGATTCATTCTATGCTTAAGGTAAATAGCACAAACCGAGTCATTTTATTCGGGTGGACCTTCTGAATCGCAGCAATATGTTGTTCATTGAGTATTCCACAATTGCGATTACTGCACTCACACATTGCCCACAGACCGTACTTTTGATAATTTCCCCTTCTAAAAACTGACAACTGGTGAATGTTAAAAGAAAAACAGAAACATGTTCAAAATCTCATTTTGTGGTAGTATCATGTAAACGAATACAGAGCCATAAGAGGGAACCGGGGGTGAACTCGGGCCGGGTCGAAAGTCACCCCGGTATCATGTAAACACCACCTTAGGTTCGACACACGGTGCGCCGTCTGAGTCAGCTGTCGCGCCAACGTCCCTCCAAAGTCGAACCTTATTCAATTAGGTTTAGCACATCAGTGGAACGGCGTCTGAACCGGGCCTTATTTAGGCCCAGTTAAGTGCTGCTTATATTAGTATTTTTGCTTTCAGATGCGACGCTTATTTCTGGTGTGGTGCTTAATTGTTTTCTGTCCAAATTTTCGCGGGAAAAAAATTAAAAACCTAGCGCTCATCAAAAAAGCCTTTCTCCACTAGGAATTCAGCTCGGAGCATATATAAATTTATATTCCTTTGACTCATCGAAAAAATGACCTTTTCCGGATATTTTTATCTTTAGGGTCAACAAAAATCTCGGATTACAGAGTCACGCCGAACCCAAACTTTGCAAAAAAACTCTCTTCAAATCCCCGACTTCGAAGCGATATATCGCTTTAGAGTTAATGGCTACTATACATCAGCAAAGACTAAATCTGTTCCTTAACAATCCAGCTTTATCGTGTTAAAATTTCAGCAAAATCGAACAAAACCAAAATTAATTTTAGATCTTGTTGACCGCTTGCGTAGCCAAAGGAAGCGATAGTCGCCCATAGCAACCGAAAAACATGAAACAACGTTTTGGTAAAAACACATAATTATTGTCTGAGAGCTGAAAGTTGAAAGGCAAAATCGTTTTCGAACTATTCTTAGGTGATTTAGATGAAAAAATGACCTTGGCGGGCTATAAACGACAAAAAATGACACTTTGTAATTCAAGCCGTAATTTATTCAAAAACGTGGCATTTTAGATTTTCACACGCAAAAGAAAATACAATACAGCTTATCCTTGATAATTTCAGCCTTAGTAGCCAGCAACTGGTCCCAAATTACTTTTTTTATCCTTGTAAATGTCTTGACTTCCATCTCAGAGAGATTTTGTCCCAATTTTGAAAAAAATAAACCTTCCCCGCGACTCGACGCCATTTTCGCCGTTTGCATAACTAATTACTAACTTGCCAAAAATAAACTGAGGGGAGGATATGACAAAAAGAGCTGAAAGTTAGAGTTTTACTTCTTCAAAGGATACAGCAAGAGAAATTTTACGGTCAGGTTTAACCTTGTTTGCCATCATACTCTATATCAACTAAAAATATTGGTCATTGCTTTATTAGATTTGTTGGCTCCTAAAGGAGCCGTTTGTTTATTACCTGTAGTGCAATGTCGACAGTTCAACATACAGGATTTTCCCTGCTGAATGCGATGTCTTGTTCTGGCCGGCAGGGTTCAAGGCGGTGGAGCCACAAGGTCCTTTGTTCCGGGCTTGCAGAATGTTCGAATCTCGCGGAAGAGATACTGTTTTCGGTCTTGACTTAATCCTTCAGGGTTGATAGTGGGTGGCAGCATGGATGCAGGCGGCAGGATAGCACAGTTTTTCAGCAGCACTCGGGACTGTTCGGGAGAAGTACTGAATTCTTTAAAGTAAACTTTTCCAGGTTCGTCTTTCGAAAATCTGAAATGATGGTACTTTTTTATGTTCGGTAGTTTGTTGAAGTACCTCTCGAGAAATGAAGACCAATTGTGAGCTGGAACAATGGTTCTACCGTTGTGTGTTCCTACCAGCTGTGCCTTGTTGACACCAACGGTGCTTGAACCCTCCACCATGTCTGCAAACTCATACAAAGATGAAACAAAACACACTTTATAAGCTCTCTTGATTATTCCGAAGCAGCGATCGGGGCCAAACTTCGTATGACCGGCAATTAGGAAAGAGTAATTGATAGAGTCATGCAACTGCAGAATTGTTCTCCATGCTAGGTACCAGATAAAATAATTGTTTTTGTTCTGTCCTGAGCAGTTGTCTGCGTGAAGATGTGCCTTTGTTTCGCCAAGTCCGTGGTTTTGGAAATAGTGATGAACATAGCTGATGGTGGTATTTGCTCCTTTACCAACGTCACTCGCCTCGTCAATTAGATAATTTACTTGTCGTGGTATCGCTTCGCACATGACACCGAAAATTCCACACTTACGGGGTGTCTTGAAATAAATCGGTCCTGGCTGCATGGGATTGCTAGGAATATGGATCTGCTGGGCAAAGTCGAAAGAATAATGGATGGTTGTCCTCAGGGAACAGGCCTCGTGAAGTTCGTCCAAAACTATTTGCTCTTCAAGCGTCTGAAAGTTGGTTTTCGCTTCCTGGCAGACTCTTCTGTAAAGCTCTCTTTCCGTTTGAACACAGTTCAGATGTTCTTGCTGCGCCTGGACGCACTCGGATTTTTCCTGGTCCGGAAGGTTGGCAGATCGTAGTAGCTTAGAAGTGTTTTGTTGGCAGGCTAAACATAGATCGGACATAGGTTTCGCTACGACAACGTTCGGGTGAAACTGCTGCCACAGATCAATAAACTTAGTGTAGGAGACCGCTTGCTTTTCGGTTTCTTGGCATGCTTTTTTAAACTCGCGCCATACCGCCATTTTGGTGTCACTCGATGACAGCAGCTTGATGTCGTCATTCTTAAAACCTGGTATCCTACCAGGAAGAAGAACAGCGTTTTCTTCCACGTAATTTGTTAGAAAGCTTTTTACATCCTCATTCACTGCTTGTGGTGTGGTGTTGTGTGGAAGTCTTTTGCGGTTTCCGTGAACCCTAAGCGATATCCCGTTTTCTCCGTAGTGGTCTTTCAATCTGCGGAATCGAGAATAACTGATCCCGTAAAGGTTTAGGAACATTTCTTTGCAGATGGTTCTGGCTTGAAAAGTAAAACTGCATCGAGGACTCGATACGATACTTCAACGCTCACTTCGCCCGATACTTCAACGCTCGTAAAAGCCTGGATGTTGGCCAGTATGACCAAGTCGAGTTCTCCATGTGACAGTTCCATACAGTTATTCAAATTTACAAGTACAGCTGCTTTCGAGAATTGTTGAGAACAATGACCACCTTTGATGCCTCGAGAACATCCGCATCCGGCTTGAAGAAACTGTTTCACTTTCTCCACAATTTCCTCTTTGTCAATTAATAACTCAAGTTGCTCGCATTCAGCCATTTTGGCGTTTTGATGAAGAGTTGTAGCAAGTTTTAAATTTCATGTAGTTACCAAGACAACGTGCTTTAGAGTGGAAGTCGATTGGCTAAACTGAGCGTTGCGTTACCGTATGCAAATATCAAACACCGCAGTGCGTATGCAAATTGTAGCTTATCGAACACCGTTCTTATTGACACAAAGAGATTGTTTCGTCGTCCTAAAATAAAGTTAGTTCTCTGTACCTTTGTTACTGGTAGACATTTAACGAGAAATGCGCTCAGGGATGTTTGATTTTAAAACAGGTTCTGCTTAATGCCAGAAACGAATGCAAACATCGACTCAATATTGAATGATGTTTCGTTTTCTTTGCTTCATATCGTGTCAAAGTAATCCGGTCGTCGATTCAAAATAATTATCTTTACCCGTTCAACCGTTCACAGCGATCCGTTTGAAAATCTTATGTAGCCGTTTAGCCGTTCACCATTCAAAAATTTTCTACGGCCGTTCAGCCCTTCACCGTCAGCCGTTCAAAATTTTTCCACAGCTGTTCGCCGTTCACCGTCAGCCGTTCAAAAATTTTCCACAACCGTTCGCCGTCAGCCGTTCAAAATTGTTCCACAACCGTTCAGCCGTTCACTTTGAGCCGTTCAATAATTTTCTTCAGCCGTTCAGCCGTTCACTTTAAGCCGTTCAAAATTTTTCTTCAGCCGTTCAGCCGTTCATGATAGCCGTTTCAAACGGCTTGGCCATCCGTTTGTCATCCGTTCACTAGCCGTGCGTTTTGCCGTTCGAACAGATAGCCGTTAGTGTACGTTTTCGCGTGAGAGGTCACATATATATCAAAAAATCTAAACTAACAAAACAATG
>OZ026601.1:13789258-13826758 GCA_964020085.1 Micromussa lordhowensis | reverse complement strand
GACCAACTTATTCATTATTATTCAGATGATACACAAGGAAGTTTAAAGGCTTGAGCAAGTTGCCTATAGTAGTAATAACAACCAACCATGCCAATCAAAATCTCCACCTCCTCCAAAGCCTCTATTACCCAAGGTTCCTCCTACCAATGGCATCTTGAGTGAAAACGTCCACCTGGTACAGCCACTGCATTTCCTGTAGCAGTACCCCTTCTGATCAGTCCAGATACAGATACCAGGATGGGAGTTAATTAACAGTGGACATACAGGTGTTCTCAAGTGTGAAGGCAGAATTAAAGTATACAGGCCCACCTACAACTCTTACACGTAACTTCCTATCACAATTTAAAAGTTAATCACAAGACCTTTTTAGCCAACTCCTGATGTTTGAAAAAGACACTTTTTGAGTACTACATTTGACAACGTCAAAAAAATTTTCAATAGTTTGCATGTTGAATGAAAGAGCATAAATTTTATGTTACAATCATTCAGGCTTAATCAGGTGGAACACTTGAGCTGTTTTGATTTTTACTACTGATAAAGCAATGAAGTCTAACAAAAAACTGAATGTGTTATGTACACAGTACTTTATAGCCAAATACATATAATCAAATTAATTTCTATCAAATAACACAAAAGTGTCCTTTGCCTTAGAATTATCCTAGCAAGCCAAGGGCTATTCTGATATCTATCCTTAGGACTTGATTGTTACAAAGATCTTCATTCTCCGATTGCCCTAAAATTCCTTAAATCAGAGGATAGAAATTGACCAAACAAGAGCACAACCTAAACTGACCAAAATGGCAAATCAATTACGTTTTAAAACTGACAAACCACACACTCTGTCAGATGACTTGAATTTACAAGGACATGCACAAAGTGGTAATCTTTCAGCTGGGTAATCTAGAGGTGGTGGATTCAAAGGTCGCAAGTTGTAATCCAGGTGTACTCCCAGCTACCAACGGATGGTTTGCATTTATATACATGTAGGTATGAAAAAATAATGCTCAAACCATAAAAGTAATGTAATTAAAATGAGAAAAAATGAGACAGTACAGAAATTTGAAATAATTCCCAGAAGAGTAAATTACTTCTCAAGCATGAAACCCTGGCACATGACTTTTGGCAACGTTTTGGTTTATTTACCAATGGATTGAATTAAACACCACCTTTGTTGCATCCCAAATAGTCTTTAATTTGGAGGTACTTGATCAACTCCAAATGTGAAAGACCAGTTCATCACTTTGGCAGCTATTTCACTCACAATGGGTGGACAACTGTCACCCCTCTTGCAAAATTCCCTGGTCAACAGAGCATAATTCACCAATTAAATAATCTTTAATTCTGTTACCTTTCATAATCAGCAGGATCACAGATTACAGTGACACGTGCATGGTTCTTAGCTGCAGCTCTCAAAAGGGTAACACCACCTGATACACAAAAATTAAAAAAAGCAGTTAAAGTAGCATGTTGTGCAAAAAAGAAGTCAGTTCTGTTTAATGCAAGGACAACAAAACCCAGAAGGTAAAAGTTGTTCATCATGCACTGTCAAAAGAAGGGGAAGGGAGTGTGTTGCACAACAATATTATTGTGTCTGTATGCGGCTCAAATTATTGCTATTGCTGTAATTAGTAAAGCATCTTGATCTGATTTGAAGGAAAACACATGGCCTTGGTGGGTGATATTGAGAAAGTGTATCTCAATCTTTTTCAAATTGCATGAAAAGGATTCCTCAAGGTTATTAAGAGAGTACACAAAAGCTATGCAAGGAAAATGTTGGAAGAGGGGGTTAAGAAGGAACAAGAAATGAAGAGGCCCCTTGCCTTTCATGCAATTATAAAGAGAACTTGATCATTGAATTGTCTGAAGTGGTAAAAAAGGCAAATGGTTTGGCTGTTACCAAACGGAACATTGCTTTCTGCAAGTAGTAGCAGGTACATTAATGTATGACCACCTTGGGAATAAAATACTCATCAGCATGAAGGTCTTGTACCAAGAGGTGTTTTAAGCAAAGTCAGGTGGGGTGAAATTAAAGTTAATTGCTCATCACATGTATTATAATTATTATCCTAATGCCAGTATGCAGGGGTATTATACAGTAATGTACTTTGTATGTGAAGGTTCAGTACAGTTGGCATTATGATGTTGACTTTTAAAACCTTAGGGTTGCTCAGAGTGACAGCATGGGCAATATGCACCATCCATCCAAAATCTATGATCTGGTCTTAGGAAAAAAGAGGCTGACAGGAGAAGAGTAATTAATGAATGGGCTAAAATAAGCCAGGGCTAGATATAAAGCATCAGAACTTTGTGCAGACCAGTGCATGGGATACTTAAAGCAACTGGAAAAAATGTTAGGATTACATGTTAATTACCAATGTCAATTTCTTCAACAGCATCAGCTACACTGCAGTCTTCTGTGGTGACAGTTTTCACAAAAGGATACAAATTACACACTACAAGTCTGCAATACAAGGAGAAATAAATTGTTTGTTAATAAAAGATATGATTGAGATATAATTGCAATGTATGCAAAAAAACTTCATTTTTCTTGGCAGCATCTTTAGGTGTTTATTTGTGTGTAACAAACAGTAAAATGTGGATTTCAGGTCAACAGGCGAGTGCAGAGATATGTTGAATTCACTTCAAAAACAGTAAAATGTTGATTACATGAGAACACATAACCGCAGAGATGCTGATTTCACTTAAAAATAAGTGAAAATAAATGCTGATTTCATGTGAATGCACGTAAGCTCAAAGATGTTGATTTCACTTCAAAAACAGTGAAATTTCATTTCATTTTTCATTTTCATTTATTTATTCCTCCAATCCCTAGCTGATACAATAAATATTTAAGTATAGCTTTACAAAAACGGTAGCATTATAACACATAAATTACATTACACAGAATATTGGAAGGAGAGGAGAGGGCACGTCTAGGTAAACTAATATTGTGCCCCTTGATGTTTAAGTATGAACAAGAACTTGAGATTTTTAAATAAAAAGTGAAGGAAAAAAATGCCAAAAATAGCTTAGTAAGTTATAAGACAGATACGGTAACATTTGTATTGAGCAAGGTACCAGCGTGAAAGTGCTTTTCTGAACATTTTTTTTGATGGTTTGTCTCTTATAAGTTGTGGAATATCGTTCCAAAAGAAACTTCCAATAATACTGGGGTAAAATCTCCAAAGATTAGTTCGAAATGAGGGTATTGCCACTTGGTTGGATGATGCACTGCGGGTACTGTAATTGTGTAGCTCAGATACTAATGAAAAAGGCATATTAGGAAACTTTTCATGGTGGAAATAATCATAAAAAAGCATACATGTATTCAGTTTAACAATATCAGGAAATTTCAGAAGTCCTAAGGATGTGTAGTGTGGAGTTATTGATTCCATTAGGGGAACATCATTTATAACACGAACCGCTTTGTTTTGTAATTTTATGATTTGAGACAATGGAGCATTATAATTATTTCCCCCATAGCGTACAAGCATAAGTAAGGTAAGGATAAATGAGTGAATAATACACGCTAATGAGTGTTGCTTTTGATACATAATGCTTCAGCTTAACCATTATATTTATATTTTTGCTTATTTTGCCACATATATAATCAATATGGTCATGCCACGTAAGATGACAGTCAATGTACACACCAAGTGTGGTTTTCCACTGGCTGAGTAACAAAAGAAGCGGAAAACGTTTTTCTCACACACGGCTGGGAGTCCGGGTACAGGTTTGCGGGGGGTTTTCAGGTCACATGGCTTGTAAGGTGTCAGTTTTTGTTTTGCCATCCGCCATTGCCTGACATGGTTTAAGTTCTCTCAATTTTCAGACGTTTCGTATCGCTTGTTTGCTGCGTTCTCAATTTGTTTCGTTTCTAATGGCAAAGGATAATCCTCGTACGAGATCTAGAGCTGCTAAACGGCTTGAACCTTACAACAAGAGCCCAATGAATCGTTCTTCCGGGCGAAGTGGCGAAGATCGTACATCTGATCGCAGTTCTCGAAGCGGGTCGAGTAGGAGTAGTCATGGAAGTTCTTTGACTCCCCACGCTTCTTCAGAACCACCGGACTGGGCAAAGGAGCTTCTTAAGCAACAGCAAGCCAACGCTACCGAGCTGAAGCGCTTGCAGAGCGAAATGGCGAGCTCGAAATCTCAGAGCGCTCAGAAACCCCGTGCAGCAGATCCAGAATTTCGCTTTGCTGGTAACAAGAAGCAATACCAACTAAACAAGGAAGTGTTGGAGAAAATTGACGAAGCGTTGGCGATGGATGACGGCGAGGACCATACTAAAAAGCTCACCGAAGGTAAGGATTTGCTCGTGGAAAGGAACAAGCACATCTTACCTGCCGAAAAGTGTGGCTGGGATACGGTCGCTTGCTACACTGCCGATCCACTTGCTAGCGACTCGGATGACGAAAAGAAGATCTGTAAGGCGGTTAAGGAAAGCAAACAGTTGGAGGAGGAAAAGAAAAGAGTGGCTTCCTCCAAGGTTCCGAAGGCTAAAGGAGTTATTCCACGTGCTTCGGATAGGAGGGTTATCCTCGAGCACAGTAATGCGAGTTACGCGACGCCATTAGTGGCAGGAAAACAGAGTCAACCATGTGACGGGCGGTCTGTCTGTTTTCGTTGCTTCAAGCCAGGACACTTTGCCAGGGAATGCCGTGCTGCCAACATCCAGAATGGGGCTGGAGCTGTTGGACAGTCCACAGGAAACTATCAACAAACAAGCCAGTGAACTACTGATGTCCAGAACGGCCATCGACCTCTGCTGTGATGGTTCTGTGAGTGACTCTTTTTATGATGTAATCAGAGAGGATTTATCTGTTGACGTTAATCATAGTTGTGTTGTTGTTAAAGGTTGCTTGGGAGAAAACATTGCTTTCTGGCAGAATATTGGTGCAAGTAATTGGTTACTGAGAGTTATTCGTGAAGGTTATTGCTTGCCGTTTGTCGAGTTACCTAAGGCGAAGTTTTTTCAGAATCACAGGAGCGCGTTATGCAATGCTGAGTTTGTGTCTGCTGAAATTTCTAAATTGCTGAAGTCAGGCGCATTGGTGGAGGTGAATCCTACATACCTTCGTGTGTGCAGTCCATTGGGCGTAGCCATGAACAGTTCAGGAAAGGTTAGGCTTATTGTGGATTTACACTATATCAATCAACATCTCCGGTCATGTAAATTCAAATATGAGGACATACGTACAGCAGCTGATTTGTTCCAACAAGGTGACTGGTTCTTCAAATTTGACTATACCAGTGGATATCACCATGTCGAAATTTTTCCAGACTATACAAATTTCCTTGGCTGCTCTTGGACGGTTGATGGTTCCTGTAAGTTTTTTAAGTATACTGTTTTGCCTTTCGGCCTTTCAGTTGGTCCTTTTATCTTTACAAAGATCCAAAAAGCTTGTTTTCCCTGGGTTTCTTTGGTTTTCTGCGATGGGATGACTTGCGCCATTTGTCAGTTTTTATTTTGCTGATTCCCATGTAGCTATTTTTCTGGAAAAATGGAAGAATGATCAGTTCCGCCAGGGGTCGTGGGTGTTTGTAGCCCATTGCAGTACACCCCCTTGCCCAGTCCAAATCGTTGAGAGATTCTTGAGGGTTGCAAACCACTCCGAAGGTTCTCCATTATTTCGACGCGTGTTGCATACCAAGAGGGGAGTTCGTCTGCGGAAAGAGGCAATGTCTTACAGTCGGGCAAAGGAGCTGATCAAGAAGGAGCTTGAAAAGGAAGGTCTGGACCCCACTAAGTTTGAAATCCATAGCCTGCGTTCAGGAGGAGCTTCTGCGGCAGCAGCTCTCGGCGTGCCAGACAGACTCTTCCAGAGACATGGAGGTTGGAGAAGTGAGAAGGCTCGGAACAATTACGTAAAGGAGTCGTTAAAGTCGCTCCTGCTTGTTACGAAGTCAATTTAAGATGGACTTTGGCATTGTTTTCATTCTGTTGTTTATGCCAACAGCTAGCTACGTGAGAAGGCTCAGAACAATTTACATATATAATGCATCCTTAGACACCTACTACTTGTTCAAAGTAATTTAAGGATGGACATTGACATTGCCTTGGTTCTATGCTGTTTATGTCTACAGCTTGTTTTCTCGTGTTTAGTTATTGGACATTCAGGGAACTCTATTTCGATCATTATATGTCTACTTTTGCTATTAAAATAGTTCTTGGTACATGTAGAAAGTATGTTATGAGTTGATTTTTTTATATTTTGCTCTCTTTGCATTGTCCACTTGTGTGGTTCGGCTTGGCATGGCTCCCAGCGGTGTGTGAGAGGTGTGGTTTTCCGCTGGCTGAGTAACGAAAGAAGCGGAAAACGTTTTTCTCACACACGGCTGGGAGTCTGGGTACAGGTTTGCAGGGGGTTTTCAATTCACATGGCTTGTAAGATGTCAGTTTTTGTTTTGCCATCCGCCATTGCCTGACATGCCCCGCCTACCCACCCGTGAAGTACTTGTAGAATGTGTTAAGTGAGGAAAATTATTCTCTAGCCACTTTTTGTGTCATTGTAGGACAGTTATATTGTTATGTTAATAAAGGTCAGGCTGTGTGGTGTGTGAGAAGATATTTTACAGCAAACGATTTCTCTAAATGAACATTTGCTACAGTTAGTGGTGGATAAAGATTGTGGCTTTCCTTTTGACGAGGCATGGAAATAAGAAACGCAGTTTTTGTCAAATTTAAAGTCAATTTATTACTGCACAACCATTCGTAGACAGCTGGTAAATGACTGTTAATTTCACGCAGTAAGCTGTCAAGATCACTTCCAGAAGCTGTTAAAGATGTGTCATCGGCGTATAATCTAGTGGAAAAAAAGGTGGAAGACTTCGGAAAGTCATTAAAATAATGAACAGTAAAGATCCTAGTATCGATCCTTGAGGCACACCAGTGGAGATAAAACGTGTATCAGAAGCAACACCATTTGCATGCACCTGCTGTTTTCTGTTACTTAAGTAAGATTGAAACCAATTGTACTCACTTAGTTGTACTCCATAGTACTTAAGTTTGTTTAATAATATTTGGTGATTAACTGTATCAAATGCTTTACTTAAATCTAAGAATAAAGAAACCACATAGCGTCCTTGATCGAGAGAGGAAGTTATTTCTTCAATAAGATCAATTAGGCAATCAGAGGTTGTAAACCCTGGCCTGAATCCATATTGTTTTGAGGAAATCATGTTTTTGTTCATAAAATAACATATCAGCTGATTAAAAATACATTTCTAAAAAAAACAGTGAAATGTTGATTTTGTGTCAACTCCTAAGCTCGAAGATGTTGATTTCGCTTTGAAAACAGTAAAATGTTGATTCCGCGAGAACAAATGGCCGCAGATGTTGAAAATTAGTGAAATGTTGATTTCACATCAAGGCATAAGCTCCGAGATGTTCATTTCACGGATCATGTTTACTGTGCGTAGTCTCGACTGCTATGTCGATATATCGGTCGAGTGTCGACCGACACTCGACCAATATATCAACCGAGTCGGCCGATAGTCGGTCCATAGCGGGTAGACACTAGTCAATTGATATATTGGTTGAGATGTGCGTTGGTCGATATAGTTTTTAGTTCACTGATACCTTGCTGATAATTCGCAGACACTTCACTGAGTATCGGTCGACTACTGGTCGAATGAAAAGCTTCCAATATGTTGGTCAATAGTCGACCGATAGTTGGCCAATGGTAAACCAAAACAAAAAACGCACACACAAAAATCTGATCCGCTATATCAACCTACCACCCGCCGACTATCGACCAGCTAGCGACCGAGTTCAAGCAACTCAACCAACTATCGAAGGAGAGATCTTGGCGGACAGATGCCTGATATTTCTGCAACAATTCACAGATATATCAACGACACTTGACTGATATATTGACTCTCAACTGGTTGATATATCGGTCGAGTGTTGACCGACAATCAACCGACTTAGCAGTCGAGACTACCTACAGTAAACATGATCCGATTTCACTTCAAAAACAGTAAAATGTTGATTTCACAAGAACATGTGGTTGCAGAGATGCTCATTTCACATAAGGAACAGTGAAATGCTGATTTAACAAGGCTCTCATTGAGAAAGTTAGGATTTGAGATTTGTCTAATGTTTTCAGCAGGGTTAGGGCTTCCGCTGTGGTTTGTTTAGGCAACTAGAAACAATCACCATACATGTAGGTTGAAAATACTAAAACTGCAGTCACGGATGGATATCAGAATTAAAATTTGTGCTTGACACCGACTCTTGTTAACATTAGAAACAACGTTAATAAAACTTCAAAGACGTTTCGACCAAACAGCTTCGGCCTTCCTCGGTTTCTTTAAAAAGCCAACTCAGTGATGGCTTTCTAATGGTTCACAATTCTGTGCGTGCTACGCCAGCAAAAAACATAACAAACAACCGCTGCACGTGATTACGCAAGGGATTTGTAAACATCCAGGATGTCAATGTGTTCGTTTCCCACGTTGTTGTTTCTCTGTGAGTACCAGGCCTCGAGAAAAAGTCTCCCATGAAAATTACGAGCCTCATCAACAATTGTCACATGGTTGAAGTCTATACTATGGCCAAATTGGTTCGCGTGTTGTGCAACTTTGGAATTGTTGTCTTCAACCTGAACTGCTCTTTTATGTTCTTTTAACCTCGGCTCTGTCCGTTTGTCCATAGTACACGGAGTTGCAATCAATGCAGCCAACCTTGTAAACAACACTTCTGCACTGCAAGGGAGGTTTGTCCTTTGGCCTCGGGAAACACGGGCGCAAAACACTGAAAGGTTTGTAACCCACTTTAACGCTGTTGTTACGTAATACTTGCAAAATTCTCTCAGAGATGCCTTTGACATACGGAAGAACAACAAAAGTTGACGTTGACGGTGCGCTAGCGCTTGAGGTGTCGTTGGAACGTGAATCACAACAGAGAGAATTGTGGTAAGACTTGCAACTCCAGATAAAATGCAGAGGGTAGTTGTTATCCCTTAGCACTTTGATGACGTGTCTCCTTTCTCTAGATCGCCCTGCATTTGTTGATGGAATTTCTTGGGCCCTTTGAAGGAGTGTATTAACGACTGACCTCTTGTGCCGTGATGGGTGGTGAGAGTTGTAATCAAGGTACCTATCTGTGTGAGTTGGTTGTCTGTACACACTGACCTGTATGCGACCACATACTCTGGTTGTTGTTGTGTCTAAGAAGGAGAGCTTGTTATCTTTCTCAACCTCCTTGGTGAACTGTATGTTTAGGGTTAATGAATTCAGATGATCATGAAACTCTTGCAGGTGATCTTTATTAAGGCACGCATGGCTGTCGTCCACGTATCTGCACCACCATCATGGCGGATGAGTAGCCGTGGAGATTGCTCTTTCTTCTATGTACTCCATCACTAATTTAGCGATAGTGGCACTCACAGGCAGTTTGATTCGTTCTTTGATACAATCCACACTGTGATTGGTGTGACACGCGCACATGCATAACTCCCCGCCACTCACCAATCTCATAGCCTTTTCAACCCCCAAGAGGAATTTTTGCTCAAAAATACTCAAGTTAAGAGAACTTTTCGCATTTTATATGAGTGGTAAGTTTACCCTTTTTACACAACAACACCACTTCACCGAAAATTGAAAGAAGAGGGAAAAAAACCTCTGATTCGTTGAAAGTCTGACATAATTAAATTGCACTTTAATTTGACGCCAGGCAGTCTTCAAAGAACATTTGAACAGTTCTTGTACTTTTTACCTTTAAAATATCGGACTGAAATGAATATCATCAAATAAAACTCGAAAACTGCTACTGCAGAAAAGCAAAAACAGTTAGGAATGAAAGCTACGCTTTTGTTTAATATCCTGGAAACAATAGCCGACAACTTGTGGGCTCTAATTGAATTTACTTCCATATGATAAACAACAGTGTCAAGTTACCATTTGTAACTAAAAATAGCAAGCATCTCGTGGGAACAGGTGCTGACGATTTGCCAGCTCTAATTGAATTTACTCCCTTGTGAAAAACAAGTGTCAAATTACCCTTTGTAACTAAAAAATAAAATATCTCGTTATATTTCCATGCAACAACAACAAAACAATCGTTACCTGTACCTATTGTAAACGTTCGAACTCTTTCAAATCAAAATAGTCTCATCTCCTCTAAAACATTTTGTAAGAACTAGAAGCAACAATGCGTGACGTCTAATTGAATTTACTCCTTGTGAAAAACAAAAATATCAAGTTACCATTTGCAACTAAAAATAGCAAGCATCTCGTGGGAACAAGTGGTGATGATTTGCCACCTCTAATTGAATTTACTTCCTTGTGAAAAATAAAAGTGTCAAATTACCCTTTGTAACGAAAAAATAAAAATATCTCGTTACATTTGCACGCAACAAGAACACAGCACCTATATAGTCTCGTCTCCTCTTAAACATTTTGTAAGAACTAGAAGCAACGATGCATGACGTCTAATTGAAATTACTCCTTGTAAAAAAAAATATCAAGTTTCCTTTGTAACTAAAAATAAAAACACCTCACCATTTGAATACAACTACCTCACACACTGTTTCATACCTCAAGGCTCATCTCGTCCATAACTAAAATCCTAAGCCTAACTCACAGAAAATGCCGAAGTAAACCCAATATATGAATACTTCCTCCTCTTTTATAGAAGAATAAAATTAATATGGCAGTTCTGAACTGTATCGAGATCAAATCTTCTCATATACCATTTACTTTTAAAACAGGAAATTTGATTGGCTGTTTATAGTAGATCCGATCTGATTGGTGTGACATACATACATCTCTCACTGACTCACTGACTCACTGATCCATTGACCCGTCCACAACATACTCGACGCGCCGACTAAGAGATATTTTTTGTACAAAAAAATAACTCAACAAACCATTAGGGATATTCTTGGACAAGGACTCGGAGTACCTTTCATTCCCTTCAATATTTTGTGGAAAACGAAGGCCTGACAACAATGAAAGAAAAGTCCCTGTGACATACAGTACAGTAGCTAAGTGGGAATTAAGAAGTCAAGATAGGAGAGCTGCCATGTCTGTCCCTAATATCTTTTACAAGCTGAAAAAGTTACAAATCAAGCAAATTCAAGACAGTGCTTGTATTTCGCTCAGAAAGTGTAAGACAAAAGGGAAATGTTTCACTGCTGGAGACTTGAAATCTGAAGATTATCTCAATAAGCTTGTATACCTTGATGAAGGTTTCAGAGTTTTAAAAAGTGTTCGAGGGTCACCACCGTATTTTGAAAAGTGCAAAAAAGACCTGTTTGCGATTATTCGTCAACTTGGCAATCCAACATGGTTTTGCTCCTTTTCTGCTGCTGAAACAAGGTGGACTCATCTTCTCAAAATATTAGGTAGAATTGTTGAGGAAAAAGAGTACACTGATGATGAAATCCAACAAATGACTTGGGAACAAAAATCAGATCTTATTCAAAAAGATCCTGTGACTTGTGCAAGGAACTTTGATCACATGGTACAGTTATTTATTCGTGATGTTTTGAAGAGCAGTGTTACACCAATAGGAGAAATAGCTGATTATTTTTACAGAGTAGAATTTCAGTAAAGAGGAAGCCCACATATTCATGGGTTGTTTTGGATAAAGGATGCACCACAGTATGAAAAAGATTCCAATGAAGAGATTGTTGCATTTGTTGATAAATTTATCAGTTGCCACAAGCCAAACAGTTCAAATGAAATGGAAAATCTTCTCAATTTGCAAATGCACAGACATGCAAAAACTTGTAAGAGATCGGGGAATAACCTATGTCAATTTAACTTCCCTTTACCACCAATGCCTAGGACAGTTATACTGAAACCACTAGAGGAATGCTATCATGATGAAAAGGAGAGTAAACTAATAAAAGAAAATTGTGAAAAAATTAAACAGGTCCTTGACGGCATGAAATACGGTGAAGATATAAGCTTTGAAGATTTCCTGAAAAAGTTAGGATCAACTGAAGAAAGTTATATCTTAGCTATCAGGAACACATTAAAGCATGATACATTATTTCTTAAAAGATCACCATCAGAAATAAGGAACAACAATTACAACACTCACTTAATTCAAGCCTGGCAAGCAAACATGGACATACAATATGTCTTACATCCTTATGCATGTGCTACATACATACTGTCTTACATTACAAAAGGCCAGCGAGGTATGAGCAGACTTCTAGAAAAAGCATCTGAAGAAGCAAAGGCAGGTAATAAAGACATTACAAATAGAGTTAGACATATTGGAAACAAATTTCTTAATGCAGTTGAAATCAGTGCTCAAGAAGCTGTTTATCTTGTATTACAAATACCTCTAAGACGATCATCTCGTGATGTTCAGTTTATAAAGCAGCTCACCCCCAGATGAAAGAACATTCTTAATAAAGAAACTGGAAAAGCTGAAAGAGTTACCTGATAGTTCACATGACATAGAATCTGATAACGTGATAAAGCGGTATCAACGGAGACCAAAACAATTGGAAAAATTTTGCCTTGCTGACTTTGTTGCATGGTTTGAGTGTGAGAAGGACACAGAAGGTGATACAAATTCTAGTCTGTCATCACTCACAGCTTCTGGTGATTTTCTTCCAGAGACTAATTTTGAGGAAAACACTGATGATGATCCAAATGGGACTAATACTACCGACCCGCAATGTGAACAAAATGAATACAAATTGAAAGGAGGCATGAAACTAGCAAGACGAAAATTATCCGATATGTCAGGTACCATAAAGATAAGGACCCAGAAAACTACTACAGAGAGCAACTGTTGCTTTATACACCATGGCGGAAGGAGAGCATAGATTTGATTAAAGACTGTCAAACTTACCAACAGAGATCTGAGCAGGTTAAGGATGAAGTTATCAGTAATAGGCGTCAGTATGAATACCATTCAGAAATACTAGATAAAGTAATAGAGGATATGAATAATGCTGAATGTGACTGCTTTGACAATGTTGCTCCAAATGCAGAGCACATCAATCAGCAGGACTGTGCTGTTGAAGACAAGCCTAGTGAATTATTTGGTTGCTTTGACCCCAGCAAAAACAAGCAGCATAGCCAGTATGATTTGCTTGATGATATTGGAATTTTCCCCAGAAGTAATGATCAGGAAGAACTTGTTGCAAAGCACATGTCTGATGACGACTATCGCAGACTTGTCCGCTCTTTGAATGAAAAACAAAGACAGTTTTTTTTATCATGTCTTACATTCAATTAAAACAAAAGACGACCCTCTAAGATTGTTCTTAAGTGGAGGTGCTGGAGTTGGCAAAAGTACTGTTACAAATGCATTGTATGAAGCTCTGATCAGATTTCTGAATTGTATCGCTGGAGAAAATCCAGATGAGGTGAAAGTTGTCAGGACTGCCCCTACTGGTAAAGCAGCATTCAATATTAAAGGCAACACACTACATGCTGCTTTTAAGATACCTGCAAATAGAGGTTTTGAATATTGTACACTGGATAGTGACAGATTAAATACTATTAGAGCTAAACTAAACAAACTTAGGGTGATTTTCATAGATGAGATTTCTATGGTTGGTAGTGGCATGTTCAACTTTTTGAACTTAAGGTTACAACAAATTATGGGAACTAATGAACCATTTGGATGAATAAGCTTACTAATTAACTGTTCGAGATCTTTTCCAGCTCAAGCCAGTTTTTGACAAGTGGATCTTTGAAAATTCCCAATCTGGCTATAATGAATTTGCAACTAACATTTGGACAGAGTACTTCACCCTCTTTGAATTGACAGAAATAATGAGACAAAAAGATGACAAAGAATTTGCTCAGTTACTCAATCGTTTGAGAGAGGGAAAGCACTCTGAAGATGATATAGCCGTTTTGAAACAAAGACTTCTAAAAGTAGGGCCTGGACAGGATAACTACCCTATGAACATGGCACATTTATTTACTACAAACGCATCTGTAGATGCTCACAACAATTCTCTGTATACCCTCTCTAAAGCTGATAAAGCTCAGATTAAGGCTGTGGACATTATAGTTGGGGACATCTCTGATGATCTCAAGAAACAAATGAAAAACAAAATCCCTGATGACCCAACAAAGACAATGGGTTTGTATTCGCTAGTGTCAGTAGCAACTGCAGCAAAATATGACTTAACAACTAATATTGATGTGACAGACGGACTCACCAATGGTGCAGAGTGTGTCATAGAATACATAGACTATAGAGTTGAAAATTCCACCAGACCAAGTAGTATTTGGGTCTCATTTCCACATCCTGACATTGGTAGAAACCACCGTAGAGAAAATGCACATTTGTACAAGGCAACTATAAATAGAAATTGGACACCAGTATTGGAAGTGACAAGACAATTTCGAGTCAATAAAAAAAGTCAAGTCCAAATTCTCCGGCGCCAATTTCCACTTAGACCCGCTGCTGCCAAGACTATTCACCGTAAATGAGGCAGTTGTTGATTTTCCAGCATCCACAAGAGAGCACATGCATTATGTTGGCTTGAGCCGTGTACGAAACAGCTCTGCATTGCATATTCTTAATTTGAATGAAAACAAAATAAAAGTTAGTGAAAAAGTTAAAAGTGAAATGAGTAGACTAAGAACACAAGTAAGCCTCATGCCTTTAGCAGTGTTACAGACTGACAATTTACACCAAACAAAAACCATCTTGTTTCAGAATGTTAGATCTCTGTACCTTCACATAGATGATGTGCGAAGTGATTACAACATTCAAAAAGCTGATGTCAACATTTTTGTTGAATCAAAACTTTGCTTGTTAGATAGAGATGATACATATCAGCTAAGTGAATTTACTCTTTACAGAAATGACTTTAATCAGTCTGCTATGGAACTGCTGTGTACATTAAGAATGATTTGAATTGTACTAAAATTCCATACAGATATAAGTTTAATAATTTGGAAATCACTGTTATGGTGTTAAGCCAACCAATTCCAAATATTCATGTTATTGGTATCTATCGCTCAAAAACAAAAGTTACAATTTTACAGTTAATTCATGCTCTCACTCATCTTCACAACTCAGTATTAATAGAACCTACAATTCCAACTGTGCTGCTTGGCGACTTCAATATTGATCTAATACAGGGAAATTCAGAACAAAAGGCTCTAAAAAAATATCTTATAACAGACAAAGGATACACTCAGTTGATTAACCAGTTCACTACTGACTACCGTACACAGATAGATCATGTTTATACCAATGTGCCACAATGTGTACAATCAGCAGGTACCCTGGAGTCTTACTACAGTGATCATACGCCTATTTATATTTCCATGAAAGCTGTTTAAATATTTCCCTATATGTATCATATGAGATCATTATTAATGCACAATTTAACCGAATATGGAAACTTTACATACCAAATAAATACATCTATCTAAATGTATCAAGCAACTATTTAACTTACATGGCAAAACCATCAGAAAATTTATTGGCAGAAACAAAGAATGGTGTGAATTTACTATGCTATTCATGTCCCTAAATTCCTAGTCTTCATAGACATTCAAAATTACATGTAACTCTACCAAAATGTACAGATGCTGTATATAACAATACATTTTTCCCAGGTTTAAAGGATTATTTTAGCCCCAATGTTTCTTCGGCAAAGGTATGACACAATAACTGGCATTTCCTTTCTTAAACTTTTTCCAGAAAAGCAAGAAATACACTTGGATACTGCATAGTTAGGTAAGTAACTTATTTTTATTAAGGGAGGAGGGGGGAGGGGGGGGGGGTGGAGAAAGGGAAGCAAATTAAAGATATTCATATTTTTTTACATAGTGTATAACCATTTCATGTGTCACTATTATCTTTATTGTGTATTGTAGGGGAAGCAAGTTGTACTATTGGGCATCTTCATTTAACTCAGATGAACACTGTAATAACAACTACAATATGCAAGTGACAGTAAGCAGAAGTCAATATCAAAAAAACAACCTTACTATTTATCAGCTGCCAAATATAATATCAAAAGACTTAGTAGAAACTGGTGTTAACAACACAAGTCACCCAGAAAACTTCATGGAATTAATCTGAGATTTACAGATGTGGAATTCTCCTGCTTACAAAGAGACTAAGATGCTTTCAAGACTTCTGTCAGCTGACGCTTAAACTGTTAAAACTCATTCTTTGCAAGACATTGGTTACAAGCAATATAAAATGGCTCTCCAGGCTGTACGTATAATTAATTACAGAGTTGGAAACACATGATGGGAATTTTATCCATGTATGTTTCTTAAAATCAAGAATGTCAACAGGTGAAATCCATCTGAACTCACTATGCGTGTGATCGACACATTAGCTCAAGAAATGAACTTATAGCTTTAGAGTGGAATACAGAAATTGTACAGACTTAAAATTGTGGAGAAGCACAATCAGTCCTTTTGTTAGGACTGCAATGAAATGAAACTACTTAAGAACCCATCATAAAGGAACACAAAAGCTGAATATGTTAATCTGTCTCTATTTAAAGTAATTATTGAAGTAAAACCTACAATGTATCCTAACTGTTCCAGCTCATGCCTGTTGAATTTCCATTCAGTTCTTAAAATGGTGGTTATCATTCTGTAGTACTGCATGTGTGTCCTGCTCCTATAAGATTGTTATTTATAACTGAGCAAAACTTGTATGACATGTCTATATGGGAGACTGCTGGCCAGAATGTCTCCTCTTAGCTTTTATGAGCTACCTTATGGTAGGAAAATGCTCTTAATAAAAGCAGTGTTCATCTTGATTTTGTTGTTGCACGCATTTGAAATCTATTTTAGTTGTTTCAGCCACCTAAAGGGTGGGAGGCATGGTGGCCTCATGGTTAGTGTGCTTGTCTCCGGATCGAGCAGTCCAGGTTCTAGCCCAGGCCAGGGACATTGTGCTGTACTGCTGGGCAAGGCACTTTACTCTCACAGTGCCTCCCCCTACCGCGGTGTACAACTTAATGCTGTGGGTTTACAACCCTGCAGTAGACTGGCATTCGATCCAGGGAGGAGTAGAATTAATCCCAGTCGCTTCATGCTACAGAAACTGGGATATGCTCCAGCCTGGTGGACCACTTATCCTGTATGAAGACCTGACTTTTGCCTAAAGGATGTCAATAAACAATCACTGGACATCAGAACCAATGCATCAAAGGATGTTTATTTTGCTATTTTTCACTTCTGTACCAAGAAGAACTCCACAATGATCATTTTCTCTTCTCTTTTTATTCACCTAATTTTCTACATTCATCCAATCCATCCATGAGCTGGCTCACAGGAGCCTTTGATTAAGCTTGGTTCTCGCTTTGTAGAGAAGAGATTTTACTTTGTGGCTCACAAATTTGACAATTACAGGTTTAGTGGTTTTTCTTTTCAGTTTGTGTGATATTTCTATATCTTCCGGTCTGATATCGACGTTTATGGCTTCCCCAATACGGATAACAACTTCATCGGTTGATCCGTATGCGCCTTCAGGTACGCCCCAAATTTCCAATGAGTTTTTACATGAGTATTGCTCCAGGTCGTCATATTTTTCATCCATTTCACTCGTTTCTTTAATCTGATCTTTTAGTTTTATTCTTGTCTGGTTAAGCTCGTTCCTCAACATGTCATTTGCTTGGAAACAAGGTTAAAAGAACATAAAAGAGCGGTTCGGGTTGGAGACAACAATTCCAAAGTTGTGCAACACGCGAGCCAATTTGGCCATAGTATAGACGTCAACCATGCGACAATTGTAGACAAGGCTCGTAATTTTCACGAGAGACTTTTTCTCTAGGCCTGGTACTCGCAGAGAGACGACAACGTGGGAAACGAACATATTGGCATCCCAGATGTTTACAAATCCCTTGCATAATCACACAGAGCGGTCGTTCGTTATGTTTTTTCTGGCGTAGCACGCACAGAATTGTGAATCGTTAGAAAGCTGTCACTCAGTTGGCTTTTTTGATAAACCGATGAAGGCCAAAGTTGTTTGGTCGAAATGTCTCTTAAGTTTTATTAACATTGTTTCTAATGTCAACAAGAGTCAGTGTCAAGCACAAACCATAGGTTGAGTTCACAAATAAAAAGCAAAGTTTGTTAGATCAACTTTGAGAAAAGAAGAACAGGACTCTTCACCCATGTTCAGTCAGCTTGTAAACATCAAAACGACAATGAACGACAAAAGTGTTGAGACATTTTTGCCCTTTTGGAGTACTTAAGGCTCATTTCCCCCTAAAACAATGTTGGATTTCCTGTCTCTAGAACTTGCTTCTCTCCTGTGCAACATTGAAAAGCGGGAGTGGGGGTGACTCTCAATGTAACTGGGATTTGAAATGGAATAAGAGAAATGTTGCGATTAGCACTCAATTCAGTCAACTGTCTCAACCACTTTTGTCGTCCATTGTAGCTTGTCAAACTACATGTATGGTAGTCAAATTGAATACAACGATCAATGTTGAGGTCACTACTAAACAGTCAAAGCAGAGGGCCCATAAATAGGGCTGACATATTGACAGATTAACCCATCTGCGCAAAGCATAGGTCTCCATACATCTGCATGTCTGCTGATCCCAGTAGTTCAAAACACTACAAATCATGCTTGTTGATCATTATCTGTGGGATTCTTTGTGTCAACACATTTTAAAAAAATCTGTTTCCTTGACTTTTACCTGATAGTGTGCAATTTATGGCTCTGAAGCAGTAGTCACACAAGCCCTCATCCCTGTTCTCTCCCCAGGCCTTTTCCCCTTTGCAGAATATGAGTGGACCAAAAGATGATAAGCCATAATCTTAGCAGTATGTATGTTTCAGTGTTTGTATTTTCCTTCAAGGCCCCAAAATAACTTACAATTACCGTTTGCCAAGACCGTTTCGAATTTAATTGTAGTGTTTTACTTTGAGTTTAGTTCATTTTTAATTCAAAAATATGTAGACATAGAAAATGTGACAATTTTTTTGTCATGCCACTGTTTGTAACTTGATACTTTTGTTTTCCTGACCAAGGTATGCAAACATGATACTCTTGTTACCTCAAAACATCTTAGAATAGATGTGTATTTTTTTTACTCAGTGCTGGAGATAAATAGAATAAAGTGAAATATCTGATGAAAATTTGAAGAGGAATGATGTTGTCTTATTCAAAATGCAATTTTTCATTTCACTGACAAACAAGAACTAATCTAATTATCAAATAGTCACATCGAGTCACAGAATAGAGCGTTCTTTTTCACATCAAAGTAATACACCAAGCTATCGATTAGTATCAAGAGATTGTTACTTGGCCAACATTATATCCATCATTGGTGACGAGTCACCTCAAAGATTGGCAGTTTCAGTAAGTACCAAAGTAACAAAGAGGAAAATTAATACTTACATTTTGTAAGTAACGGTAAAAAGCTACACCACACGCAGAGAACTTGCTCAGAAAACAGCCACGCCATATTCTTTGGGAGTGACCTTCAACTTTTGGAGGTTAATGAGGGAAGGGTGGGTGAAACGAGTGAGCATGAATTATATTACTTCCGCACTCAGAACGCTCAAGATATAAAAGCTGACATTTTGAGCGTTAGCCCTTCATCCGAGCAAATCGACAAAGGGCAGGGCAAAAAACTTCCGCTCGTCCGCACATCCGAGACGAGTACTCCCGTATCTCGGACGAGTGGATTTCCTAAAGCACTCGTCCTATGGGACGAGTAGAGTGAAAAAAATGTTCTTTGCTACTGAGGTCTGAGTTCCCAAGCATTTTGGACTTTGTAAACTAGCCTGAGCTTCGCGAAGTCTGCTTTCTTTTCACGGCAACTTACCGTAGCCTCTTTCGCCTTCGTTTTCCGAGAATATCTGGTTCTGTTGTTTCGATGAAGTAAGACTGGGATCCAAATTCCATATATGGAAATGACAACAGCGTTCGAGACAAGGCTTCACGAACACTTGAACGAGGCGATTGCCGTTGTGGCAAGTTTTGTGATCATTAAAGAAGTAATAAAACCTTTTAATGTCCTAGCTAGCCATTCTGCTTTATAAAAGGCACTGATGCTTTGAAGCTGTCACATGACCCACCTAAAAAACGCGCGAAACAAAATCAGATCATACGCTACGTCTTCACTGTCAGTGAACAAGATGTCGGCTAATCTGCTTGACCTGTGGAAAATCGGTAGGAAAAGAAAACCTGACCCTAGTAAGGAGGAAAGTGAGAAAGCAAAAAAAAATATGAAGAAAGTCGAATTCGAAAATTCCAACCAACATGGAAAAAAGAATTTCCCTGGGTTCAATTTGATGAGGAGAAGAATGAAATGTTCTGCATTGTGTGCCGCAAGTATCCGACAGTAGCCGATAAAGCAAGCCGGCTTTACGTCGGCATCAATGGACCGTCCGCCACTGGTTTTCGCCGTGATTCTCTTGTGAGTCACGAGAAGAGCCATTCTCATTACTTTTGTTTTCAACGAGCTAACAACGAGGAAAAACCAGAGCAGGCGCCGCTACAGCGAATAAGTCGTAAAATCGACAAGGAGTTGAAGGAGAAACTGGAGAAACTTTTCAACACAGCACATTTGGTTGCAAAAGAAAACCTAGCCATGGCAAAGTTTGCTATTCTATGTGACCTGCAAGAAAAAAATGGACTGAATATCTGTAAACACTACAGAAATGCGGCCGCTTTAATAATAATGCGATCACTTTAATATTTTTTTCGGACTAGTGAATTTAACTTTCGGACAACCAAAATCTGAACGTCACTTGTCCAATGGACAAGTGGAATAAAAAAAAAGTTTTTTGCCCTGAAAGGGTTAACGCTCGAAAAGTCAGCTTTCGAATCTCTTTACGGTAGCCAATTCACATTATCAACCCAGTTGATAAAACCAAATTATCTTGTTATACTTCCCACCGACGCAGGACCACAGTTTCTTTAGAAATTCACCCCCTCTGCTCAAGATATAACTTTGTCAGTCCTGTGTGATCTTCTTTTTTAGTTATATTGGTATTATAATTCTTTGTTGTCTAAAAGCAGCTTTCATGATTTTTTTAATTACAATTACTCAACCCCACTCCTCATCAACAAAGCATTTTATACAACTTGAGCCAGCCAGCCAGGCAGCCAGCCACCTGAGGACCATCACACTTCTCAGTTATATTGGTTGGACATTAACATGTCCTCTCTGTAATTGTAAAGATTCTAGAGGTTGCTTCTTACTCAAATCTTTAACAACTACAGGGTAGTACCTGCGAGATGATAAGTGATTCAAACTCCACATTAAACTGATTTAACGACAGATCAAGTCTATACATAGCATAGTAGGTGTAACTTCACTAACAATCTCTTAATAAAAGTTGTTGTCTTTTATTGCCTATGCTACATGAAAAAACTAGGGCATTGTGAGAAACATGGCGCTCACGATAAAGACTGTTTCGGAGCGGCAAAAATTCTAGAACTATTAGTATGTGAAAAAAAAACACAATTTCTATCAAAGCTTTGATTGTGAAATCAAAAGCATGCGGCATTTCAAAATTAACACTCCCAAAAAGTAGAAAATGAGCATTTTACACATTAAATTTCCTGGAAGTGGACCCAACAGCCTACGGATGTACATACTGTATATGGATTAATAAGAAAAATCAGTTTGCAGTCTCTCGTAAAAACATTTTCCAAGTTTAGTGTCCCGTAGTCACAAAGATGCTTTAAGTAATGTATGCCTAAGTCCTTAATTTAACCGCGCAGCCGTAGGCTGGGCGGTTTCTTGCTCTGCCTTCAGGTTTTTTTTTTTGTCGGTGAGCAGACCCAAACTCCCACGGCCAATTGCCTTCACCGGATGATGTCATCATCAGCCAATTACAGGCCATTTCTCAGCTCTTTTCATCATATCCCCCCCTCAGGAGGGTTTTGTCAAGTTAGCGAATTAACTGTTTACACAAAAAAATGGCGGCCTAATGGAGAAAATTATTTGGTCCAGCTTGGGCCAAAATCCTTCGGCGATGGGCGTCAGGACATTTGCAAGGATAAAGCATCTAATTTGGGACCAGCTGCTGGCTAGCAAGGTTGAAAATATCCAGAGTTAAGCTGTATTTTCGTTTTGCGTGCAAAACAGAACATTTTGTAATCTGGAATGTTTGCATTGTTTCTGTTCACTTTCAAAGGGAATATTCAGTGCGCTAAAAAAGTATTACGTCTGGCCATGGAATACGCTGACGATGATAAATGCAAGATCGTGTATAGTTCGCCAGAAGCAATGGTGGAATTTTCTGGGGGGAAAAAGTTAAAACTTAGCCTTAGTGCTTGTCAAAAACCCATATGTAAAATTTATATTGAAAGGTCAAGGTATTTTTTTCATTAGACGTAAACAAAAGTCTCCGATTGCAAGTCACGCTAAACTCGCGCTATGCAAAGAATGTAATCAGATACTCCTTTGCTGAAGGGCAGGAGAGTCACGTTTCGCAGACAAACCGCGTTTTTTTAAAGCGCGGTTTACAACTGCACCGTGGTTCTTGTTACTAACCTGATATACTCATAGCCTAACTTTTGCATATCAGATTTATCCCCTTCAGTTCCTCTGGCAAGGATACCTGTAATGAAAACAAAACAGTTTAACTTCACAACACTAATAGACCTTTGACTGATATGGTGGCCATCTTGAATGAATTATGGAGACTTGATTGATCATTGCAGTTATACACACAACTTAAAGTGCCACTATGACAAAAATTGCATCCTTCAAATCTGATCCATTTTAAGACATAAACAAGTAGTCTGTACAAGAGTAAAAATGCTGTTTGCTGTTTTCAAATATGTCTTTTCATTCCAGAGATATTCAAGTTTTTAAAATATGCAAATTAGCCAAGTGATGACGTCCCACACTCAACTGCATTTTGATCAAGTATGATAAACAAGGATATCTCAGTCAATTTGTATAATAAATGTTTGAATTTTTACAGTAAGGTTCTACTAGAGGTGCTCTGCATTATGAGCTCAACAATTTTTGTTACCATGGCAACATACTAGGTTTCAGACCTCCACAATATTAAAGGCTTTTCTGGCCACTTTTAGGGTTCTATATTGATATTTGCCAATGGTGCCTCATCTGCATAATCCAGCACCATATAAATACATTTAGGTTGAGATCATAGCCTTGTATGTTTTCCAAGCTTAAAATCACTGGAATATTGATACCAGGCTAGAGGGGACTGGACAAGAGTGGGTTGCCATGGGAACGGAAATTGCTACAGCTGTAGATGTGTTGCACTTAAAACTATAAGCCTACCAAGTTTCAATGGTTTCTGCTGCAAATTGACCGAGATAGCGCTATTTATATACTTCATGTAATATTTAGTTGAGTGTATGACGTCATCAGTAATCTCATTTGCGTATTTTACTCATTTTTCAAACTTTAATATCTCCTGAACCAATGCAGATATTTGTAAACGGTAAACGGCGTTTTTAATATTTCGTAGAATTCTATGTGAGTAACCTAAAAAATCAAGGGGTAAAAATTTGATCATAGTAGCACTTTAAGCAGTTGCAAAATTAGAGCTTGAAAAAAAGTCAGGCCTGAATTTTTTCAGTCTTTAATTTCACAACTGATAAGTGGTAATTGTGAAGAACAGCTACTAAAACTACCTGTTGAGCACCTGTCACCGAATGTTGGACATCTGTCAGCAGACTGTTGGCCTACTGTTGGCCGACTGTTGGCTGTTTGTCGGCCATCAGACGGCTGACAGTTGGTCAACAGGTTTTGGCCAAAACACAGACCAACAGTTGACAGACTGGAGACAGCCAAAAGGCAGCTGACTGTCAGTGATCTGTCGGTAACATGTTGGTAAGTTGCTGGTAGCACGTAACACTTACCACAATGTTGTTTCTCCATACTGCACCCGAGATATATAATAAATTGAATAGGAAGGTTTGTCCTTCTGAGTTTTGGTAATCACTGCTTATGACTAGCACCAGCGCTGCCGAAAATGACCAGAGTATTTACGCAAATACAGCAATGCCATTTCCACCGCCATATTGGAAAGGTTAACTAACACCTCAAATTAACGTCAAGGTTCAAATTGCATTGTAGGGCGTTTTGTACAAGAAAGTGTTATGTGTTTGTTTTCATTTCACTTTCGGATGAAATCTGTTCTATAAGGCATGAATTTAAGAGGTTCTTGTCTGTTAGTTACACAATAACAAATTTGATGTAAAATTAGGTTCTTAAAGCATATTTCATGATCAATTGATCAATAAGTTTGTGACTAGATGTATTGCTAGTTGTTTTCAGGGTTTTTAAATCCTTTTGTTGATTAGGTATAACACTCTATTCCTGTGTATTCTACAAACCGTTTTTTAGCAGAATGTTGTTAACCTTTCGGTAGACTATCGGTAGCCTGTCGGCCGACAGCTTACTGACAGTCAGTTTTGGGACCTCCTCTTCACAATTACCACTTAAGTTGTGTGTATACCTGTAACTGCGATGATCAATCATATCTTTCTTTGCACTTTAAAGACATGATCTTTCATATGTTCACTTGCATTTGAATAAATTAATTGTAAAGTTTATTTGGGATGCTGAGGGGACAAAATAATCAATCGGTTCATTCTATCTTCTCACAAAGTAAGGGTTTGTTTCAAATATTTCTGTGAAAGTAAGACTGGTGATAACAGCACCACAAGCTTTTAAGTATTTTTGCAATTTCTCAATGTTCAACCAACACATTAAGGCCCTCTTTTCTAAAATCTCAAGTGTTTTCATCTGGTTGATCACCCAAAATACTTAGAGCAATTTTATTTTACCTTTATTTAGGAATACAAATTTACAGCATATGCAGTGCTGTATACCGAAGTTATCTATCCTGTCACGCAAACAATTCACAGGTTTGCCCCTGGGAATCCCATAATGTGCTTCAAATTGATAAAAATGGCTGCCATATTGGTGAAAAGGTATATTTATTGCAAGTGACTGATCTGTGCCAAGGTGCAAAACCTTCCTTGAGACCAGACTTTGGATACACAGCATCAACCCTTTTAAAGTGCCACTGTGACGAAAATCGCATCCTTCAAATCCGAGCCATTTTAAGACATAAACAAGTAGTCTATACAAGAGTAAAAATGCTGTTTACTGTTTTCAAATATCTCTTTTCGTTCCAGAGATATTAAAGTTTTTAAAATATGCAAATTAGCCAAGTGATGACATCATACACTCAACCGCATATTGATCAAATATGATAAACAAGGATATCTTAGTCAATTTGTATAATAAATGTTTGAATTTTTACAGTAAGATTCTACTAGAGGTGCTCCGCAATATGAGCTTAACAATTTTGTTACCATGGCAGCATACTAGGTTCCAGACCTCCACAATATTTAAGACTTTTCTGACCACTTTTAGGGTTCTATATTGATATTTGCCAATGGTGCCTCATCTGTATAATCCAGCAAGCATATAAACACATTAGGTTGAGTTCATAGCCTTGTGTAATGTTTTTCAAGCTTAAAATCACTAAAATATAGATATCAGGCTAGAGGGGACTGGAAAAGAGTGGGTTGCCATGGGAACGGAATTGTTATAGCTGTGGATGTCTTGCATTTAGAACTGTCGGCCTACTAAGTTTCAATGGTTTCTGCTGCAAATTGACCGAGATAGCGCTATTGATATACCTCATGTAATATTTGGTTGAGTGTATGACGTCATCAGTAATCTCATTTGCATATTTCACTCATTTTTCAAACTTAAATATCTCCTGAACCAATGCAGATATTTGTAAACGGTAAACGGCGTTTTTAATCTTTCGTAGAATTCTATGTGATTAACCCAAAAAATCAAGGGGTAAAAATTTGATCATAGTGGCACTTTAAGGACTGAATGCAATACATGAAGGGGTACAAAGTGTGTTGAAAAAGATCCCTCAAGCTTGTGAACAATCTCTCTTGACAGTTGGTGCTGGGAGGAAGGAGGGCTTGCAAGGATGTTTCAAACTATAAAATGTCACCCCTAAAACCCATCCCCAAAAGAGCTGTTTATCTAGAACTACATGTAATGAACTATTTGGATCATGCAAGGTTTCCTTAGTAATATAATACCTGCATGTCAGACATTTACTCTTTTGCTTCCTATTACACTTTTTAAGGAGCCCACAGACCAGATCATAAGGCTTTTACTCGCTTGCATACTAAGATTTGATGCTGAACGTAGGTGGCAGTTGGTGATAGAAGTTGTTGAGCAAGGGGGAACATTATTTACCTCATTGTTGACAATGTTTATTTCATGGATTGTTTAGACTGTCTACAGTGGGTTTTGTAATCTTAAAGCTCACAAATGTACGAGAGCAAAGAAACCTCTCAAGTGACTTCAATTGGTTGTAGATCCAAGGTTTCCAATAAGAGAGATCCAGAAGTGATTAAAGCTAGAGCAGCAGCTGCCCGGGTACAAAATAATTCAAAAAATTCAAACAACAAGCAGAGCTTCAAAAGAAATTATGGAAAGCCAAAGATGAAGTTGAGTGTGAGAATGGAAAAAAGACTTTGAACCCCAAAAGGAGGGTGCAATGCTGACAAACTCAGAAAACTAGACAGATATTTTTGTTCAAAGAGCCCGCAGGGGTGCCTAACACTGAATTAGAAATATTTTGGCAAAATCATTCCAGATTAAGAACGACCATTACTCTACCATACTTCTGATGACAACAATGCTGTTCTCTAGCCGCACTGGTCACATAAGGGGATTCCCTTTAACGTGTGGTTGACAAGAAAAACACACCGACTCCTCCAGGATTTTTAACTTTTACTTGATGCTGAAAACTGTTACACAATAATCCTAACCACTGTACATTATGTACCATGCAAGAAACCTTGCTCAGAGAGTGCAAAAAAATATAACATCACAAGCCAGAGATAACCGGAAGTTCAAAAATTCATTCAGTCTGGTTGCTGTGTTTGGATTTACATTTACATTTGTATTTTTATATATTTGTATTAAGACGGGAGGCGCAGTGGCCTCATGGTTAGGGCGCTCGACTCCGGAGCGAGCGGTCGAGGGAAACAGGCCGGTGTAATTTGAAGGGTGACCATTATCCCTTTGACATTTCTAGGTTGGATTTTACATAAATTATGTAAATACAGTACCGCCTGAAACTATTTACCCTTTTACCGAGGTTTTGCTGCGGCCGATTCGCAGATCAACACCGCGTTCTCGCCTCGGCAATGACGCGGCGTGCCGAAATTTTACTGAGGTTTTACCTAGGTTTGCCGCGACATAAAATACCGCAGTAAACAGTAAGACGCGGCAGAGTTGAATAGGCCAAGAGACCTTTTGTTTTGACTCAATTAAACTTTACAATGCCATCTTCACGCTCCGGTGTGACAAATCATGTATTCGTCATAATACTAAAAGACCCCGCTGAAGCGTTGTTAACTTCACAAGAATCCATTACTACAGTGTCGCTACATTTCATGACTTTCTTGCGGTGAATGGGAAGTGAAATGTAAGGAAATACGTTTTTTTTTGGTTAAAGAGACGTCGCTATCAAGATAAATAGTTTGCTGTCTTTCGCTGTCAGCGCCGCGGTGCGAAATACTGTACTTACATGTAGCTTCAATGCCGCTCTATTTGGTTTGAGTATTTCATCTTTGATACAAAAGTACTTCCAGGGATAAAACTTTCTTCCAAATAAATAGTTTCTTCAGAGTCCGGAAAAAAAAAACAATCGTTAAGCGACAAGCCACATTACAGTTTAAAGCAAGTTTTTTAATTCACACGCTTGAACTCATGTTGCATGACAAATCACGTTTTTTGTAGTCACGTGCACTTGTGTCGGTATGCGTTGAGATTTGTTTATGTGAATACTATTGAGAAGCTTTTGAAAGTTTGCATCGATCAACGAACGAATTCCGAAAGCTTGAACATACCATAAAATCACATTGGTAAATTCTCGGTAAATTCGATGAATTTACCTAGCTTGTGTGTACGGTGAAATTGCGTAATTGACAATCATTTGTGAGACTGCCGGTCATGGTCTCAAATGGGCTAAATGCCCGGCATACATGTAAGTTCGGTAAATTCGTCGAATGTAAAACGAAAATAGTATTTAGGATCGCTTGAAATTTCTAAAGAAACAGCAAATAATTTCAATGTAGGTTTAGTTGAGGATTTCAGTCGGAATTCGGTGAATATTTCTGACTGCAGGGCATTTAGTCTATTTGAGACCGTGACACGCAATCGGATAAAGACCAATGTGATTTTATGGTACGGCACAAGCTTGCCGAATTCGTCCACTGCAAATCCATAATAACTTTTAGAATCGCAGTTGTTCGAAAGTTAGAATGATGCCTATGTTTGAAATTTGTAAATAAAGTTAGGATGGAACGAATTATTGTGTTCATGAGAAATTGTGAAGCGGCATTTTGAAAGAAAGGAAATGTTTTGCGATGGCCGTAATTGTGATGACGTCTGTGAAGATCTGTGAGAATTTCTCACGGGCGAAGACTTTGGTTTTCGTTGTTGTGCGATGCTTATAATTATAACATCGATGCCTACCTCTTCAGTGTATAGAGTTATGTCGGAACGAATTATTATGTTCGTGAAAATCATGACTAGGTAAAAGTTTTTCGGTGGCGCCAGTTTCGAGGTTTTGACGGCGGTTCTTTGAGAATCAAGGACGTAAAAACTTTGTAATTGTGAAGACGTCTGTGAAAATCTGTGAGAATTTCTCACGGGCAAAGACTTTGGTTTTCCTTGTTGTGCGACGCTTATAATTATAACATCGATTTTTTATGTTCGTGAAAATCATGAATAGGTAAAAGTTTTTCGGCGGCGCCAGTTTCGAGGTTGACGGCGGTTCTTTGAGAATCAAGGACGCAAAAACTTTGTACGTGTCAGTTCATTCAAAGTATACCGCTAGCTATATTTTGTCGCGAGCCCTGTTTAAAACAAGTTACAAGCACAGAAATTTCACGCATAAGAGCAGTCAATAAGGACACACTTTTTAACAAAAGAATTAGCTTCTATTGTTTCTTCGCCGCGGTGTACCGCATCTAGCTTGCCGCGGTGTTCGGTTGTGTCCGTTCAAGACGAGGTTGAGGAATTTGTCCCACTGCGGTGAATTCGCGGCAGAACCCTTCGGCAGAGACGAGGTTTTACCGCGTGCTAATGGGTAAATACTTTCAGGCGGTACTGTAGCTGGAAATTGGCTTCGTTTTGATCAAGATGATGGCTGCCTTTAAACATACATTCACTAAAAAGCGATTCAAGAGATTCGATTCAACTGAATTTGATATATACCCAGCCTGCTTCATGAAGCTCAAATAAGCAAAGAGGTTTTCATAGAGCACTACATCTCCACACTTTTATCACCGATCACTTTGTACTTCTTTTCTTGACTGTACATATAACACGGTGGCATATTACCATGGATAGCAACAGTTTTTTGTCTATTGCAGAAGTTTTTATTCAACCCTGCCCCTGAACTTGTTCATTAATGATTAATCATCTCTACATAATCACGCTCTAGGGCTTTATGATCACACATATCTAGATAATGAACTGTGTCACTCTACGATCATACATTTCTAGATAATGAAATCTATGCCTCTATGATCACACATTTCTAAATAATGAACTCTACGGCTCTACAACTCTATGCCTCTACGATCACACATTTCTAGGATTAATACGGACAAAGGACACTTTCTTCTGGTCAGAGTGACACAAAGACATAGTATAAAGGGCAAGCGTAATTTGGTTGGTTGTCGGTTTTCAATTGTCAGTTTTCAAGGGAAACTTAAATGTAAATTATTAATTATTATTATTAGCTTGTCATGTCAGGTGCAATTCATCAGCCAGGCGAGTAAGCCTGATGGCCTACTTGCCTGGTTCCAATTTGGGTCGTCCAGACAAGAGTGCAGAATTAAAGAAAGAATAGTGCAAAAAAATTGTGTGTAACTTCAATACTTCGTATTCTCCATTATTATTAACGTTTTCAGTGGATGAGAAATACCCAAACACAGGTGAAATGTAATCATAAAATAGAATGGGAATTTTTTGAAATATTTTGTGGTTGAGCAAAACCTCGCTTGTCCGGAGGAAGATTTTTGGAGTTACCTCAGTCGTCCGTGCCAGATTGTAGTCGTCTGGGATGACCGGACGACTGCGAATATGGATCCCTGCATTCACAAACTAAGCGACTGGACTTTTTTGGTATGTTAAATATTGCTTCTGACTATGTTCTCTGAACTGTGCTCAACGATTTGATTCAATTACTGCACGCTTGGCAGAAGTTGGAAGCTGGGAGGAGTCACCGAACATTTGATTGACAGTAGCGAAAAACACATTTGTCAGTTGAGCTTTGAATTTTAGAGTCCGCATGTTATTAAAAGGCACAGTAATCAGACCACTATACATGTACATAAGTTATAAAAAAAATGTACATAAGTTGTGTTTAAGAAGAAAGTGTACAGCTTAACTTCGGAATATGTTGCCAGTGGTAGACATCTACAGTGAGTCAAATGAATCACACGTACCAGTAAAAATAAACCGTTCAACTTAATAATTATTACTCTAACTTGTTTTTTATTGTCAATATATAGTTTTATTTGGCACAAGTTCAAAATACTCTATTGTTACTGTTCATGTTACATGATCGTTTCAACTAGAATATCTATCACGTTTTGATACTGGAACCTTTGCAAGAGCATGGAAAATTGCCGAAGTGACTCCTATTCCAAAGTCTGGTAATTCTGAAGATCCGTGCAACTACCGACCAATTTCTCTTTTGCCAATTCTTTCAAAGGTGTCTGAACGTCTGGCTCACGGACAATTTGTCGACTATCTAACAGCAAATAAAAAGTTGGCAAAAACTCAAAGTGGTAACCGCAAGCTCCACTCAACTGAAACTGCCCTTCTCGGTGTAACAGACGAACTGCTGCAGGCTATTGATGATAGAAAGATCTCAGCTCTGGTGCTACTTGACATGTCAAAGGCCTTTGACAGTATTAGACATGATATTTTATTGCAGAAATTACAAGCACTGGGTGTCTCCTCTCAAAGTCTCAACTGGTTCCATAGCTACCTTGTTGGCCGTAGTCAAAGAGTACGCATCCATGATGCTATCTCTGATGCACTTCCACTGAAATATGGAGTCCCTCAGGGATCAATATTGGGCCCAGTCCTGTTTACTATTTATGTAAATGACCTGTTGTCTGTCCCTACGCACTGCAAATCGGCCTGTTATGTTGATGATTCTAAACTGTACTTGTCCTTTCCCTCATCTGACATATCCACTGCAATCGACAATCTAAATGCAGACCTGGAATGCGTCTCCAGATGGTGTTGTCAAAATTCCTTATTGATAAATCCTGATAAGACCAAAGTTCTAATGATTGGTACGCCTCAACTCCTTCATAAGCTGCCCACAGTATCTGTTCGGATGCTCAGAAAAGAAATTACACCTGTTACTGTTGCTAAGGATCTTGGCATTTACATTGACTAGTCACTAACTTATAATGATCACATTACTAAAACAGTCTCTACCTGCCTACATAAACTCATACAAATAAATAGAATTAAACATTTGCTAGATAAGAAAACAATACTTCTCCTCATGAGTTCCTTTGTTTTCAGTAAATTATATTACTGTTCAACTGTCTGGTCAAATACTAGTAAACATAATATCAAGAAACTCCAGTTAGTGCAGAACTTTGCTGCCCGTATTGTACTCGGCCTCAAAAAGTTTGACCACATTTCACAAGGTATCAAATCCTTGAAGTGGCTGTCTGTTAATGACAGACTTTACTTGAACGACGCTGTGATGATGTTCAAATGTGTTAATAAACTTGTTCCTGACTACTTAGTTGGGAAATTTACTCTGCGTTCTCAAATTCATACCAGGAATACTAGACAATGCAGTCAACTGAACATTCCAAGATGCCGTCGAGCCACTGGTCAGCGTTCTTTCACCTACCGTGGTGCTAGGCTCTGGAACGACTTAAGTGATGATATTAAATCTATAGGCTCCGTGAAAACTTTTAGAACAAGTATTGTTAGACTACTTTTTTCTGATTAATTAATTAATTTATTTTTATTTTTCTCTCTTATTAGATTTTATTAATTTTTATGCATATTTATTACCCTGTCTATTTATGTAGTTATTATAGCATTATAGCCTTGTAACCGAAAAACCCTTGTAGGGAGTTACAATAAAGTATGTATGTATGTATGTATGTATGTATAGCAGTCTATCAGATGAATAATTATAATTGACAATTATTTCATCAGAATTTATTGAAAGTAGTACAAATCTACAGTGGGTCAAAAAAATTAAATGTACCAGTAAAAAAGTGTTCAAGTTAATACATGTATTACTCTTGTCTGTTTGCGTCTGATAGAAACTAATTACTTTAAAAATAAGGGCAAAGTTGCAAAAACTCATGTGTAAAGATCAAAAACAAGGCTTAAGGTCATTGCTCAGTATTGCATTGTGCATCCCTACTGCGCACAATTTTCGCATCATCAGCACGTACATAGCGTAAGAGATTTCCCTCAAGCTAAGCTCAATAGCTAAATAAATGCTCGTTTTCTCTCAAACTAGCATGGTGACCTATATTTTTTATTACATGAATTTGGAGTAACAACTATCCTCTTTTAAGTTAAAAAGTTAAGAAAACAATTGTTCGGAAAGAAAAAAGATATAGCTAAAAGAGTGCACAGATCCGTTACTTGACAATACATGTACAAATTATGACCTCAAAAACGACAACTGGAGGAATGTTTTGAGTCAGTGTCACTCAGAATTGTGTGATTTTTCCATAAACTATATATTACATTGTTTCAAGTGCCCAAGACTTTCTGCCTATCAAGATTTTTTTTCAAGTTTTGCATCAATAACCTTTGCTTCCAGCCACCGCAAAATGTAACGAGGACTGATGAAATAACGCGCATGATTAGGCACAAGCGGGCGAGATTGGCCCATCAAATCTCTTAGGTGAGCACAGTGACCCCCTTTTTTATTTCATTTTTGGAGTATCATTACTATTCTTAATAAATGGACAAAGTTTAAACAAATCTTGTGTTGGGTTCTATTTTGGGGGAATGACCTTAAATAAGAAATACAATAGAATTCAATTTCAAATTTGCTTATTTCTACAACATTAACCCTTTAAGGCCTACAGGCTTAATCAGAAATATGACCCCTCTTCCCTAAGGGCTTCCAGGCATTTTGGGAGTAATTTCAGGTAGGTTCAGAAAAAGCTCTGTGCAGCAAAATCTAAGCACTTTACAGCAAAATGATACGAACAAAAATTGTTGCCAAGTGATCAAACTATTTATTGATATAATTTATACTATGGAATATACAGAGGAAAATGAAACTAGTTATTCCCATATCTGCATGTCATTCCTAACAGAAACAAGTTCTATTTACATCAAAGTTCTAGTCCTATTGTACAAAAAAAGCAAGAACAGAACAAATAATTATCTGTATTTATATCTTTGCAAGCAAATGGTGACATACATGTACATACCATTTTCTGAAAATATAAGCCAAAATGTTTGATTGTAAACATTTGAAATTTGCGCCATATTTATTACAAATCATCATCAGTGTGGTTGGCAAAACGATCCAAGCATACTTGCTTGTTACAAGCCATGCATGAAATTTGGCAAAACTTAGTGCTCTTACGTTCAAACAGCGTTTGCATCGTCCTCGTGTTGTAGCCACAGGCCAGTGTCCAGCTGTAAATCTTCCTTCCAAAACTGTTAGTGAACGACTTGAAAAATCACCGATGAGTATCTTTGACAAATCAAGTCTGAATTTCAACTGGGTTCTCGAGCGATGATTGTCTGGCTGACACTCTAGAATGTGAGCATTAACTATGCTCACATCACTGAAGAACCACAGAAGGTAGCGCTACCACTTGGGAGATTTTCTGCCCACAGCATAGTATTGACGTTGTTGATCACTCAGATCCACTCCGCCCATGTTCTTGTTGTAATCAACAGCAATGGGAACTGTAGGATTCCGTCCTTTTGCGTTCTGTTCACAGTGTGCTCTCCAACAGGATTTGATTGCGTGCGTGGATTTGATTGCGTTTGGACTTGCATGTTACAAACAAAACCATTTGACGCGTCAGCACACATCCACACTTTGATTCCTCTTTTTACGGGTTTCATTGGAAGATATTGTTTCATTGCTAATTGTCCTTTGAAAGCAATCATTGCTTCGTCGACTGAGAGGTTTTGAGAAGGTTGATACTCTTCGAGGAACTTTCTGTTGAGTTGACAGCCTCGAACAAAGGACGAATTTTAAATAGCTTGTCGTGGTCATGGTGTCCGCGTGGAGCAGCCTTTTCATTGTCATTGATATGAAGATATTGAGTTAATTTATCAAATCTATCTCTAGGCATTACTTTTTGCACATAGGGAACACCAAGAGCTGCATCCGTGGACCAATACAAGTCAGTGTCAGGAAGCTTCTTGATCCCAAACAGAATGCTGAGCCAGAAGTATGCTCTGATTTCTTCCACGTTAGTTTCTCCCCACGTTCGGTCCGGTTTATTTGCAATGCATTGCCTGGCTTAGCGATTTGTTTCTTCCACAAAGGCCTCAAACACTTCCTCAGATACAAAAAGGTTGAAAAAGTGCTTTGCAGTTCCGTCTTCTGGAATTTTACTAACAGCTCCTGTTCTTGATGTGAAAGGAGTTGTGTTTACCGGCGCTGGATCGCAACTCCATCCTACCTCACCATCTTCATCTTCATCTTCCGAGAATGATAGATCAGATAGATCTTCCATATTCACAGTAGAGACAGAAATGTCGCTTTCACTGTCACTATTGTTTTCCCCTCGTCTTGAAAGTCTGATTCATCAGAGTTTGAGCCATCTACATCCGCCATTATGCAAAGAAAATAGACCGAAATAAACAATAGCCGATTTCTCACATATTTTGTATGAAACTCATTCCATGTGGCCCTACCAAAACTCAATCTAACACTTCTTCTGATTGGCTGATAGTGCTTGGTAACCATTGAACAACAATAACAATGTTTTTGATTGGCTTATAAAAATTTAATGGTAAGTAAAAGAGTGCGAATGTGCACTCTTCGGATTTCAGAGCTACTAAAGAGGAGTGCGAATTTGCACTCTTAGGCCTTAAAGGGTTAATTTACTTTATCATATAACCTGTATGGCCCCGCATGCCATTTCCATGGAAAACCATAAGAAAAAAGGTCCCATATGAGGACCGTACATGTAAAAGTGATAGGGCCAGAAAAATGTATACGGCCCTCCTAGAAATGTGTAGGGCCCTACTAGAAACATGCTCGCCAAAATTGATGCAAGATAATGACAGAATGCAAAATTTTGTTTTCTCCAACACGAGTAACAAAAGTGAATATTCTGACAGCAAATATTTCTACCCTGGTGAACAGGCAAACAGACTTGAGGCAAAACTTCTTTCAGTGGAAAGCACTAAAGAATTCATCGTGGGTCAACACAGCAAGAAAACACCGAGCCAGAACCATGCAGAAAACAAAGAAAGACCTATGATAATTATGAACGCTTTCTCCTCTCTCCTCCGCAGAGGTTCAAACATTTGTTATATAAATCCGCAGTGCGAAGTGTTGGCAGGCGAAAAGTCAAATGTATCGACTAGGTGCAGAACCTCTGCCAGATGTATGTCGATTTCTCATATATCCTTGCTGTTTTCTCGTACATCGATAAATTTCTCTTGACAACTTGAAACTCACAGAAACTCATTGCTCATTATGCCATTACAGTTTGCACTAGTTTTTTGCGATCTAATTTCATATTTTCCGAGAAAAGAAGCAAAACTGATCAGCTGGACTGTTCTCTTCAAGAGCTGTCTCTTTAAGGTAAATCTCAACTTAAATAAAATCTTGCAATCTAAATATCTTGTTTTTATTTTTTCCTATTATTTGCAAACATTGAATTTAGAGCTTCTGTAAAAATCCTGTTAATAAAATGAAGTAAACAAAAGGATAAGCTTAGGGCCTGTTTACATGGAGGTGGGGGACCCCAGGTAGGTGAGGTAACCCGCCTAGGTGGGGTAACCCGCCTCTCCATATAATCTCTCATTTTTATTTCATCATGTTTACATGATAGGTGGGGTAACCCGCCTAGGTGGGTTGCCCGGTCTGCCAGGTAGGGTAACCCGCCTAGCCGGGGTCGCATTTTGCCATGTAAACGACTCAAGGTGGGGTAACCCGCCTAGCCGGGGTCGAGTTCATGTTACATTTGCAAGCGCGCCAAAGCGCGTAAAAATTTGAACCAGAATAATATGGCCGTTAACTGCCTCTGGCGGAGGTTTTGTATCATCAAAAGTGACAGTAAAACGCCACAGCATTGAAATGCTGCAGCGAGAGCAGAAAATAAAGATAAAATAACACTGACCGCCAAAATGCACCGTTCGTCCGCCATTTTCAATGTTTACATGCCTAACGACCACGCAACAACATCAAGTAAAGTCACCCCGGGACCCCGGGGTTGTAAGTTTGCATGTAAACGCTGGCCATTTTTCGACCACGGCTAGGCGGGTTACCTCACCTACCTGGGGTCCCCCACCTCCATGTAAACAGGCCCTTAAAGTGCTACTATGATCAAATTTTTACCCCTTGATTTTTTAGGTTATTCACATAGAATTCTATGAAAGATTAAAAACACTGTTTACCGTTTACAAATATCTGCATTGGTTCAGGAGATATTTAAGTTTGAAAAATGAGTGAAATATGCAAATGAGATTACTGATGACGTCATACACCCAACCAAATATTACATGGAGTATATAAATAGCGCTATCTCGGTCAATTTGCAGCAGAAACCATTGAAACTTAGTAGGCTAATAGTTCTAAATGCAACACATCTACAGCTATAATAATTTTCGTTCCCATGGCAACCAACTCTTGTCCAGTCCCCTCTAGCCTGATATCAATATTTTAGTGATTTTAAGCTTGGAAAACATTAAACAAGGCTATAAACTCAACCTAATGGATTTATATGCTTGCTGGATTATGTATATGAGGCACCCATTGGCAAATACCAATATAGAACCCTAAAAGTGGTCAGAAAAGCCAGCAATATTGTGGAGGTCTGGAACCTAGTATGTTGCCATGGTAACAAAAATTGTTAAGCTCATATTGCGGAGCACCTCTAGTAGAATCTTACTGTAAAAATTAAAACATTTATTATACAAATTGACTGAGATATCCTTGTTTATCATATTTGATCAAATGCGGCTGGGTGTATGACGTCATCATTTGGCTAATTTGCATATTTTAAAAACTTGAATATCTCTGGAACGAAAAGAGATACTTGAAAACATTAAACAGCATTTTTACTCTTGTACAGACTACTTGTTTTTTTCTTAAAATGGCTCAGATTTGAAGGATGTGAGTTTCGTCATAATGGCACCTTAATCATCGTTTGGTTCTCACCACTGAAATATTGTTATCTATATATATATATATATATATATATATATATATATATATAGATAGATAAATTTGTGGAGTTGGACTAATTCAAACACATTTATTTGCTACTCCGAGTTTCATGCTTCTCGCGAAGCAATCATCAGG
>OZ026601.1:13767058-13789058 GCA_964020085.1 Micromussa lordhowensis | reverse complement strand
AGATACCATTATGTCGTACCACATGCTGCTATATCGTACCCGATAATGCTACATCGTAACCAGTGTGGTGCTATATCGTACCCGACAATGCTATATCGTAACTGGTGTGGTGCTATATCGTAGCAGTGATGCCGTTATATCGTACCGCATGCTGCTATATCGTACCCGATAATGCTACATCGTAACAAGTGTGGTGCTATATCGTACCCGATAATGCTATATCGTAACTCGTTATGTCGTACCGCATGCTGCTATATCGTAACCGGCGATGCTTTATTGGGTCAGCGGCTTACGGTTCAATTGGTAGGTACATATGCCGTACATTTGCGGACAAAAATAAATGACAATAAAATGATGTTTGAATTTCAAAAACAAGATGATCGACGTCGAAATCACAATAAACAAAGTCGAAATAGCAGCATTTGAACATCAATTGACTAACTATTCGAATCCAATGACACATTCACTGAAGTTCAAGTTGAAAATGTGAAACATTTTTTTCAGATAAGTCGAAGTTCAAAAATATCACCTTCAAAATGTCGAAGTTTTGGATAATATTTTGAACTTTAACCTACGAAATTCGCATTTATTACTTCCATGAAAGCATAAACTTCAAATTCTCGTTTGACGTCACCTTCAAATGAAATCATCATCAAACAAGTTGTTTCTGAGATTAAAAACTGTCGTTCGAAACGGCAGTAATCGAAGTCGAACTGGCAAAACTTCAATTCGAAAGGAAACGGAAATACATTCCTTTACAAGGACACCGGAACAGGAAGTTGTACACGAGACTACCGCTGGACGCCCAGGAACGCGGGTGAACTCGGAACTTGAACGAAGAAAAGAACGAAGATGGCCGCTCGTTGTCTTCCAAACGTCGAAGATTTTTTCGAGGGTTTTCTAAGACTGCTAGAGACATATACTCTGCGACATAGACTTACACTCTGCGACATACGACAATTCAGAATTTTTGTTTCGCCGGCTTGATGCCCACGAAAGAACTCTGTCAACGCTTTTGAATAGAATTGAGCAAACGTATCATGGAGTTCCTCAAGTACACGATCTTACCCGCGACTTACGTACCTTATTAAGTCATACATCAAACTTGAGAAGTCATTACGAAAGTAGGTTTTTCCTTTGTTTGGAGAGAGACAGTGATGAGCATTTGCCAACCATTGTAAGTAATTCCTTAAATAGACGAGATCAAGGAGCGGGACCTGGCAGGCCAAGGGTTCGTGTAACTCGTGAGCAGGTCCAAAGTCTTAATGAAGATGCAGGCTTCACTTGGAGTGAAATTTCAAGAACTCTGGGAATATCCGAAAGAACATTGCGCAGAAGACGTCATGAATTTGGAATGAGACTTGAAGGAAAAGAGTTCTCGAGCCTATCTGACAGCGAGTTTTCACACCAGTTGCAAATTTTAGGAAATTTTGAAGATCTGAAATATAACATATATAACAAATATAACATTACTTGTGTTATTTTAAATGGCGATAAAAAACCTGAAAATTTATATGAAAATGAAAGGCATACGTTAAACCAATTTTCTTTTTTTTGGGGGGGGGGGTGGTGGGCTAATGTGGGAAGGGTGTATGGTACTACCCTATGTGTCCTCCAATTAAAAATGTTTGTCTGACTGCCCTATAGTATATGGCTGGGTCAGGGTATGTTTTCATACATTTTGTTTGAGATATGGTAAAATTCCGCCTTCGCAGGTGTAGTTGTGCCTTGTTCTTGACACAAAATTCTTGAAACCCACAGCAAAAAAACTGCCAAGAAACACGATTGGGAAAGCATGAAAATCCTGCATACTCGCGCCAGGAATGCCTGCTACAAGTGGTTGGAATCTGCGAATCTGCACGATCCGAATGAATTCGCGCCAAAACGCATCGTCTCAGATCCCGTATGCTATAGCGTCCAGCGGTAGTCTCGTGTACAACTTCCTGTTTCGGTGTCCTTGTAAGGAATGTATTTCCGGTTCCTTTCGAATTGAAGTTTTGCCAGTTCGACTTCGATTACTGCCGTTTCGAACGACAGTTTTTAATCTCAGAAACAACTTGTTTGATGATGATTTCATTTGAAGGTGACGTCAAACGAGAATTTGAAGTTTATGCTTTCATGGAAATAATAAATGCGAATTTCGTAGGTTAAAGTTCAAAATATTATCCAAAACTTCGACATTTTGAAGGTGATATTTTTGAACTTCGACTTATCTGAAAAAAATGTTTCACATTTTCAACTTGAACTTCAGTGAATGTGTCATTGGATTCGAATAGTTAGTCAATTGATGTTCAAATGCTGCTATTTCGACTTTGTTTATTGTGATTTCGACGTCGATCATCTTGTTTTTGAAATTCAAACATCATTTTATTGTCATTTATTTTTGTCCGCAAATGTACGGCATAGGTACATGGTGCATGGGCACATATATTTTGCCGACATCTTGAAGTTCCTTGCCTACTTGAAGAGCTTTACTTGCTTAAGGTGCTTTGCTTTCTTTGGATACTGTACTTACTTACTTGAGGCGAAGGAAGCAGAGTTATTTTTTGTAGAATTTATTCAATGTTATTTAATCCTTCAACTTCAACTCAACTTTGTACCATATTCTTTACCAATGTAATTATTCAAGGTAAGGCGCTCTTTATCCAAGTTCGTCTTTCCTTGCAAACTAGCGTTATTTATTGAAGCTCTTTTTGTGGGACTGAAGAAGAAACCAGATAACATAACTATCAAATATAAAACTGAAAGTCAATACTAAATTAGGATCGAGGGGTTATTTTCTTCTCAGCTCGTGAGGATGTGGAATTTAACTAATCTTCTGGGCGAAACGAATCCGTCAACGGTAATCGTCAATCTTTTCTGTCTTTTACTCTTTTCACACGTCCATCGACGATTTAAATCAATGCAAGTTTACCTCTATGCAATCAATGGTAAGGAAAGTTAAAACGAATTCAACTGAATGTTTTGAAAATGCGAGGGTTTATTTGCGAGGATTTATTTGGTTGTTTGTAGCTTGGCATTGTAATGGGCGGGCGCGTAATCCTATAAGCTTACTTCTCTTGCCGAAAATTTTAAGTAAGAAACTAGTCAATCAATTTTAGTTGAGTTTACCTCTCAGTCTCTGATCGTTGCTGTATCTAAGAGAATTTTTCCTCGCTTTCTGCCATTCAATTTAAGGTAGAAAAGTCTGATTTCAAGTGATTTTAGATCATTTTAATAAGCAACGACTGACAGAAATTGTTTTTGTAGTAAAACAACGGAAAATCAATGGCGGAGAATTGAAGTGTTAAAATAAATGCAACTAACATAAAGAGGTTCGAAATTAATCCGTTCTTTAATACATCTTTCTTTGTCTAGTACCTGAGCTACTCTTTCATTCGCTCCAATCGCTTGATAATTTTTTACGAATGGTTTGTAGATAGCGCGTAAGCCAATTCAATGACTAACCAGGCTGAGCTGCATACACAAACTCGCTTGGCCGAAGCCAATTTACCGCAGAAAAAAAAAAGTTTCGGTCCTTATAGTGAAAAACTGTGACCTTAGTGTTGAAAATGTTGACCTCGGTCACAGTTTTTCATTGTATAGACCTTCTAGTGGAGCCCGAAAATAATATATATTCATTTTGAAAAGAATCTGATATTTGACCCTGGGCAGATATAGACTAATATGCAAGGAAGCAAAGAAAAACAAAGATATAGCTTGACTCGCTTTTCGTAATCAATTAGTTATCCATTTATTCATTTATTTATTTATGTATCTATTTATTTATTTACTTATTCATTCACTTATTTATTCATTTATTTATTAGTTTATTTATTTATTTATTTATTTATTTATTCGTTTTCCTTTCTTTTCACTCAAATGAAACGTATTCTATTGAAGTAAACTTAAAAGCCAAGTTTTATCTTTTCGCCCACTTTTATAAATTGATATGCTCTTGAACTTAAAATAAAATTGTAATATAATAAAAAGGTAAAGTTCTGCAAGCAGGTGCTTTGCTTACCTGTTGAAGCTTGCTTTAAATAACATTGAATAAACTCTACAAAAAGTAACTCTGCTTCCTTCGCCTCAAGTAAGTAAGTATCCCAAGAAAGCAAAGCACCTTAAGCAAGTAAAACTCTTCAAGTAGGCAAGGAACTTCAAGTGGGAAACGGTACGATAGATGTCGGCAAAATATATGTGCCCATACACCATGTACCTACCAATTGAACCGTAAGCCGCTGACCCAATAAAGCATCGCCGGTTACGATATAGCATTATCGGGTCTTATCGGGTACGATATAGCACCACACTTGTTACGATGTAGCATTATCGGGTACGATATAGCAGCATGCGGTACGATATAACGGCATCACTGCTACGATATAGCACCACACCAGTTACGATATAGCATTGTCGGGTACGATATAGCACCACACTGGTTACGATGTAGCATTATCGGGTACGATATAGCAGCATGTGGTACGACATAATGGTATCTCCATTACGATAAGACAACACATCGGGTGAGATATAGTATAACCGGGTACATAACCATGCAGTACGATATAATGCCTCACCGCACACGATCTAATAACAATTTTGTCCAGTATTCCCCTCCATACGCAGGCTCTTACAAATGTCCAAACGTCGTAGTCAGGCCTCTAAACCAGTAACCAAGCCTTACAAAGAGTAGAGTAGTTTTGCCTTTCAGAAGTTTATTTCGATAGACTTGAGCGAGGTGCGATTAAGAGTAATATTGTAATATTTCTCTGCTTTTCGGGCGGTCAGCGGGGACATGACGGCAAAAAAGGCAATGATGTGATGTATAACATAACATAACATAACATAACATAACATAACTTTATTATTTATATAGCGCAAAATACATAGGTATATGATCTAATGCGCTTATATACGAAATAATTCATATATGAACTGCGGTTGTAGATGAAAGTGAAGAATGATCATCGCAGTATATTTTCCAATTCAAGCAAAGGAAAGAAGAAGCCTGAAAAAAGCAGGGCTCCAACGGGATTCGAACCCGTAACCTCCGTGATACCGGTGCGATGTTCTACCAACTGAGCTATAAAGCCACACATTGGGAGCGAGGTCAATTTATTGATTTCATATCTTCCCTTGAGGAATGAAATGATGTGATGTATATACGAAATAGTTCAAATAATCTTTTATCAGTATATGTTTCACCTTCCAAGTTTCAGCTTTGTGAGGTGCAACCTTTCTCTTGCCATGATTTGGAAAATGACATACAACACTCATAAAATGCCCAAACTGTGTTTAGCCACCATAATTTTAAACTATTCCGACGAACGACGAGGCATCAAATCAAGTATAAACGGTATTATTACATTTTTACCCCGCTAGGCTAATAGGCATTTGCGAGTTGAAGATAATATAAGAAGACAAGAAGAAATACAAAACTATAACAGAAATGGAGAGGGTCTAATCATGAAGAAACCAGCAGTGGAAACGATCGAGAAGAGACGCAGGGCTGCCCTTTCCGAATATAAAGCGTAAAGTAACTACTCCAACATTTCCCATCGGAGAGTTTTTTTAAAGAGTAATATCAAAAGATTGATGAACGTACCTAGGTGAAAAACACATTTTAAGTTATTTTAATATTTCTTTGTTTTTAAACTTTAAACTATTTGAGAGACTCTGAAAATAAGCTTGATGTTCCATTGCTTAGCTTAATGTTCCAATGTCTCAATGTTAATGTTCCAATGTTCCATTTCCGCGCACAAACTATTATAAGAATAGCTTTAGCTACAGTGGCGCAACCCTTAATCGTACCCATTTTTTCATAATTAAAATGTGATAGCCCCTAGCTGTTTTTTTATGAAATAAAGTAGTTAAATCTATTCTAGAGATAATCTCAGCATGCTGTATTAATATTTCACGGAGCGACATGATTATTTTCCACGATCGGATAAGTTGTAGCAGAGTTAGAAATCATCCAACTCGGTCAAACGAAAGATTTAATAGGACAACAATGGCAGCCGCTTAGCGTGACAGCGATATACTGAATTGGGCGAATCGAAGTTCTCTTACCGATTAGTCAATTAATTCCGAGAATTTGTTTTGCTAGATAATTGTGATATAATAAAAAATAATAACAGATTGGCCCGTCAAACTCATGATACACCAAATTACTCACAAAACTTATCATCGTTACAATCTTGTCGATAAGTAGCACAAAAAGGTAACGTTACGGCTGGACAGGATTGACATACAGCCGTTATAACATGCATGCATGCATAGAAGACGGTAAAGGGAACTGTAATTAATAAAATTAGATATATACAAATACTACCACCGGGAAAAAATATAATAAAAGAGGACAATTATCCCATCTTCTTGAATATATCCAACCAAGAAGTACAAGTTATAGAGAACATGTGGAAAACAAAGGTAGATAACCAACGAGGAGCATAGCGCCGAGTTGGCTGTAATCATCATATCCAACAAAGACGAGTGGAATAATTGTTTTATTAAAAACGCCCAAAAAATATAGCGAACTAAACTTTAAAAAAAAAAATAAAAACACCTCAAAAAAATTCAGACCTACGCTTACCATATTCGTAGAGCATGATATAATGAGTCATAGCCTATCATGGCTAAGCTAATGAAAACTCTCGAATTGCATTATCCAATGAATGATCCAGTTTTTAATAATTATTATTCAAATTTCAAACACTGTACGAATTCTGAGTTTCTGATTGGTTGATTTGTACCACGTGACACTGGGTTGTGACGAAATAACCTCCTTGACATCATTATCGTGGTGTAATAGCCGTGTTGTAAACCACTGTCATTACACCATGGCTTCGGCTGACTCAATGTTTGACGACTTTTATTTGCAATGTATTCAATTTGAATAATGAAAATGTTAACGCATTCATTGCTCGTGAATTATCGGGCACTCGTTCACTAACAATGAACTCGAAATTTATTGAAATTTCTCGTTCATTGTTAGTGAACTCGTGCAGGTAAATCCCGAAAATTCACTCGCCGAAAATATATCCGCGCCAAATGGAGGCTTTTTATTATTCAACAAATTGTAACACTATCCAAATATGGTCATGATGCTCTCGATATCTGTCATCCGTAGGTAACAGATATCCGGCGGTATACGTAGCTTCGTACGTGGGAAGAAAAAGTGAAGTGAGAAAATGTCAACAGAGAGATTTCAAAATGTTAGGCGGTTTTGTTATCAATTTGTTGAATAATAAAACAATTATCCTGCTCAATCTCGCAGAATATCGTCTGATTTTAGCCGACTCGGCCTACGGCCTCGTCGGCCAAGTATCAGACGATATTCCGCGCGATTTCGCAGCATAATTAACAATTATTCTTTGAAATCGAGGTGAATAGTGGCAGAATATTTACCGAGAGGTAAATATTCTGCTACTATTCACCGAGATTGAGAAGAATAATTGTTTTAGTATATACACAGGAAGTGATCTCAACAACATTTTCAGAAGGAAACCATTAAAAATTGGGAAAACGTGCAAGCGGTACAAAGCATGCGCGAATTCGCGAAACGCATTATTCACTCGGTAGGGGGTGAATAATGCTCATTCGCTACTTGCACATGACCCATAATCCCTTGCGTTTTTGGGGGGTAACCAGTAGAAGAAATGTATGGTATCATAACAAAAATTAGTTCGGTGAGCTCGCAAAACCAGCTACTAATGCTTAAAAATGCACCAGAATTTACCAAAATCATGATAGGAGAAATTTGTACTAGTTTATAACTAAATGTAGAAAAAATTTTTTTTTGTCCATACATCGTCTGTAAAATTACAAGACGATGTATGGACAAAAAAAAAAAATTCTCTACATTTAGTTATAAACTAGTACAAAATTTCTCCTATCATGATTTTGGTAAATTCTGGTGCATTTTTAAGCATTAGTAGCTGGTTTTGCGAGCTCACCGAACTAATTTTTGTCATGATACCATACATTTCTTCTACTGGTTACCCCCCAAAACGCAAAGGATTATGGTTATGTGCAAGTAGCGAATTAGCCAGAGATAGCGAACCAATCAGATTGCTTAAAACACCAAGATGTTGTTAATATTTGGCTATTGTTTATCCGGATCATGTGACCCCCAAAAAACTATTGATCGCGGTGAAGTATCGAGGTCTGGGAACTAGGCAACTGACTACCCACGTTTTGCAAGACGAAATGGCGGCATCGCAAGTGGGAGATTTAGGTTAGTGGTTGTAGTTAATAATTTTTCTCACCGGTTCCGTTAAACACTTAATAACCTTGAAGGTATAAAGGACTTTACACCAAGCTTTTTGGTGGTACGACCTCTTTGATAAAGCAGTTTAATTTTGCCTCCAACCGAACTAATTGTTAGGTCAAGATTTCTAGAAAGAGGAATTGTGCTCCCTTGCAGCTTTTCCATGATAACGATTCGCATTTGCCTCAAGGGATTTGTACTGCAGGACTGCAGGCTGCGTTGGCACTTGTCTTACTATCATCAGTGTGGCTAACAGGGCACCATGTCAGGATCATTTGTTAGCACATAACGTGCTCGTTCCCAGGCCGCGGGCATTCCTCTTGTACAGTCTTAAGGTATCAGTGTACCCCAAATTTGATCATTTTTCCCCAATTTTTTTTTTCGCTTTTCAGATAGATCGTATTGCAATCTTTCATTTAAAAAAAAATTCTATGAAAAAAGATTGATCCTAAGCAAAGTTATTAACAGAAAACGTTTCTTTCCATTAATTATCCCTAATTGATAGCTGTCAACACGTTGTCACGAGAAGTAAACTTGCATCACGTGACATACACTATGTTCGCGAGTTTCACACGTTTGTGTTTGTATTTCTAAAATTGGTCGTCGACGTGCTGCTTCGAGTGTTTTGCTTTTGTAGATTTTAGATTGAAAAGCTTATGGTATTTCTATTCCATGTCGTCAAAGAAAAAACGAAGTCCGTTTCCTTTTCCAAGCGCGAAGAAACCTTCAAAGAGGAAAAAGGTTTCGAAATCATTCTATAAGGATTTCTCTAATCATGAGTTGTTTGGCGCGTTGTAACTTCTTGATCTGCACACGTACGTACCCGTTCGTTTCCTGTCCCTTGTTTATGAGAACGCTTTTTACTTGTCTTCGGCATCATTCAACCTGTTTCATTAGATGGATGGTGAATCTGCATTAGCAAAGACATTTAAAACATGGAAAATGAAAAAAATGAAAATTATTTCCTTACTAACCTTATACACGAGCGGCGGAATCCAGATCTTCCAAAGGATATTTCCCGCCAGGAGCAACATTTGAGCCCGCTTTGTTATTGATATGAGCTCTATTGTTAAAGTAAACTGAGCCTTTACTTGGTCTATCAATGGGTAATTAACTTTCACACGTTTTGTGTAATTATCTCATTACACCGGAAGAAACCCAAAAGTATATTTTTCTTCGTATCTCGAAATGAAAATTTCAGCAAGTGAGGCGCACATGTTGAGTTCGTTTCCGGCGAGTTTTCAACGTTTTTCGTTGAAATTTGGAGAGAACGTTGCCCGATAATCAGGCAAAAAAACGGTGTCGGGGAATTTTCATTTTTGGCTTCTTTCAAAAGTTATGACCTTTTTAGTGAAGAGAATGCATGTTTTATCAACTCTCAAAGTTTAACTGCGTGTCAGAAACAAACCAGACAAGTAATCAAAATTTCCCGACACCTTTTTTTAGAGAAAGGTGTCAAGAAGACATAGCGATGTTGATCGTGTTCTCCCGATCAAATCTGACCGGAAACGAACTTGATTAGTGAACCTCTGTACTTTGGGAAATAGTGCGCTATATTCGGAAAACCGTACATTTTTTTATGTCGATGAATATACCTTCGTAATCTACAATTATTATTAAGCTCTCAGAAAATATATACTTTATTGGGGTTTGCATCAAACGTCCGACTGTAATGCAGGGCCAAAGAATAATGGTCATTTGGGGTACACTGATACCTTAAACAAGTGTTCAACTTCTATAGTCCAGTAGACCCGAGTTTGAAACCAGGCCATGACTTTTTTTCTTGTTTCTATCAGTCATCTACTGCAGAGATTTCACAAGATTTTAAAGTCATGTGGTCACTTAGAACATCAATACAATGTATTGTACATACCCACTAAGTACATGTACATCAGGCATTGTAAAGCCTGCGTTAAAGTCTACATGAACTGTGGTGAAGGAAATGGCCGTGGCAGTAAAGTCAACAATTAACATGTTTCCATAGCAGCAGGAAGAATGGCTTGACAAGAACTGTCCAAAAAATCTTGGAACCAGGCTTTTTAGCCAGATGGATGTCCAGGCATCCTATGGACGGCCACTTCCTAAAGAAAATTGTTTTATTTTATATATGTTTATAAATTGCTTATTTGAGCAGGCCCTATAGTACATTTTGGATGGCCACTTTTCAAATTCTGGCGAGAAGCCTGCTTGGGACTGAACTGGTTTGTCATAAAATGTATTAAAAACACAATCACTACTCCAGCTGGCTGCTTTCATAACTGCAGGCAAAGAAACATTACAGCTACCAGCCTTGTTTGTAGATGCTGTTTGGGTACTGTGTGGTTTGGACACCATGGCCTTATGCATCACAGTTCTTATCCATCTGGAGATAGTGTCCATGGACACTCCATGATATGGCCTTCCAAAACTTAGAAATAGTTGCTTCTCATCTCCCCCTAATAAGGAAATACAGTCTATACATTCATCAAGAACTGTGGCAGTGTATAACTGAATATCAGAATCAATCTGGGTATGCTTAAGGCAGGTTGGTCTTTACCAGGAGCAGATTGTTTAAGGTGGCTCGTACCAGTTTTCAGGTTTTTGACGGCTCGTAACTTTGTAAGAATAGAACAAAAAGGCAGACCAGGGCCACTGTAATATTTTTGTAAATTTGGATTATACAATTTATACTTGACCTAAAACAGTTGTTATTTTGTCGCCAGCAGTTACCATGGCAACATTCCAAAAGGATTTTCCAGACCTGATTTTTCGCCGATGTCACTAATAACTAAAAAATTAACCCGGTGACCCCAAGTTTTTTTAAACCATAGCTTTTGGCATCTGAAAAGGCAAATGCACAACAATTTTAAAAAAAATTTATGGAGCCGATTTCTTGTAAACTTGGAAAAACGACAATTTGCACAGAGTGCAAATTTCCTTCCATAGAATTTTTTTAGTTTTTTTCTGACGCTTGCTCTCAATGATAACATTATATTAAAACAGTAAAAAGAAGGGGTCACCGGGCTTGTTTTCATGCAAAAGCCTTTGCGAGTTCCGTTATTCCCATGTGCGTAGACACGCATTCAAAAATCCAGACTTTATAAGATCAGCAGTTGCTCATGACCTGTCTTGACTACCACTGACTACTACCTGCGTGGGCAAGCGGGCTCCGAACAGGCGTTTTGTTTTGTTTGCTGTAGTTTGATGCTACCTGGGCTTACTCTGTAGGATTTTTACACAAATTCTGGATAGATTTGCTATGTTTTACGAGTCCTTAATACATTCTCGGTGGCTGCATGATCGATCAAGTTTCCTTTGAAATTTGGGAAATATCGGATTCCCGAAACAATTTTTCTTAAATGCACAGAATTGACTTGAGTTGTTCCAGCGGGTAAAGCCTCCTTTCGTCTCCAACAGTACAAAAGTGACCTTGGCGAAAAAAGCCACGGGCCGCCAAATTTGTTTTGGTCTTTCGAGTGTTAAATCTTGCGTGTTTCTCACGCGTGAAGCACGATGGTCTGTTCTACTCCGCGCGAGAGAAAACTGGTACGAGCCACCTTAACTAGCTGATCAATACAAAAAACTAAGGACTTACTAGGCTTCCTGTACATTTGCCCCAAATTCATAAGATTGAGTGTGTGACAATGCTGGACTGTAACTACGACACATAACATAACAAGCTTATAATTATGTAAGGTTCTGTAAACTAATGTCCTTTGGAGGATGAAGTGTTTTAGAAATATTGAAGTGTCCCAAGTGTGTGAATAATGAGGAAAACCTGGCGTAGTCTTGAAAAACTCCTTTCAAGAACTGTTGAACAAGTGGGTGGTTCCCAACAGTGACATGGCCTTTGAGAACTATGAAGGACGATAGGGCACTTCGTGCAGTATTAAGACAACTGTACCCTAAACCCCTTTCATAGAGTTCTTGAAGAAACTTCAACACATTGTTTACAGGTGAGTGAAGGGGACCCACAGCCCTCTTATCCGCAAGTGACTGCCACTTTCCCAGGTAGACACGGTCTGTCTTTGGTTACCCATCCTCCATGAGTTTAAGATTGTGTCTTGAGTTGCTTGTAAAATTCCTTTACTCTGGAGAGATTTCTGGATAAGTGTCAGGTCATCAGACAAAGTTGTCTTCCCAGGTGTGTTGCTGTTCTGGGTTGAATGGTGGATGAATGTTGCTCATGTGCTTTGGTAAGAGGAGTGGCCCCTGAAATACAAGTCGTGTTAATTTTGGGTACCATGGTTGTGTTGACTAGTTGGGGCAAACCAGGATTGCCTGGGCTTGATCCATTTCCAGTTTCTGCAAAAATTGTGGTTAGATTCTCAAGGGAGGAAAGGCATATAAAAAATGATTAGTCCAATCCACAGTGAATGCGTTGATTGCCATAGCTTGTGATTCTGGAAGCCATGAGACATAGCGTGTCAATTGATAGTTTAATCGTAAAGCAAGCATACATGTACCAATGTCAAGTGTTCCCAGGGTGTTTACTGTCCTGTTGAAGACATCAACATTAAGCTTCCATTTGGCTGAATCATCAAAACCCCTGGATGCTTGGTCTGCAATAGCATTGATTTCCTCTGGAACATGGCAAATAGAAAGCTGTGGGACATTGCCAGATAAATGTGGGAGTGGTGTATCCCATATTTATCTGGCGATGTCATCATTACATGGGTGGGAGTGAGAACCCCCATATTACCTAGTTCATAATTGCTGCGGAAGTGGTTTTATCAGTCAAAACTTTAATGTGAAAATGGTTACCTCTTTACACAGGGCAAAAAACTTCCGCTTGTCCGCCCATCCGAGATGAGTACTCTCTTATCTCGGACGAGTGGATTTACAAAAAACACTTGTCCTATGGGACAAGCAGAGTTTGCCGAAAAAAATAAGATGTTCTCTTCTACTGAGGTCCGAGTTCCTAAGCAGTTTGGACTTTGTAAACTAACCTGAGTTTCGCAAGTTCTTTTCATGGCAACTTACTTGTTTGTTTTCTCCTTTGTTAGCTTTTGTTTTTCGAGAATATCTGGTTCTGTTGTTTCGGTAAAGACTTGATCCACATTCCATATATGGAAATGATGACCTCGTTTGAGACAGGCTTCATCAGCACTTGAACAAAGTGATTACCATTGTGGCAAGTTTTGTGATCATTAAAGAAGTAATAAAACCTCTTAATGCTTTTGCAGTCAGGCTAGTAGCGTAATTCAAATGACATGAAACGCTCCAAGCCATTCTGCCATATAAAAGGCGCTGATGCCTCACAGACGTGCTGCATTTTCTCAAGTCGCGTATTGTTCATAAAGAATGTTAGTGATCCCCGATGTGTCTATATGAAATGGTGTTGTATAAAAAGTGCAAAGAACAATGGAAATTGAAATAACTGTTAAAATAAACACTCCAGATTTGGTACAAAACAGATTATACAATTTCTACGATTTTTAATAATATTTTGTTATTCACTTCAATAAATTTTTTGGACAAGTGAAATTAACTTTCAGACAACCAAAATCTGAATTTTACTCGTCCAATGGACAAGTGGAATAAAAAAAGTTTTTTGCCCTGTTGCAAAGAAACAGCAAACCCAAGAGAATTGCTTTGAGCTCCAAGTACAGTTGAACCTGTATATAATGGCCTTGTATTAATGTAATCCATTATCACTATAAATAAATAACATGTAAAAAGCTACTGTAAGCTTAAAGTCGGCCGTTTAGTATCTTTAATGCTTTCCAGATGTCCGCAATTATGCTGAAGTACATTAGACTTCGCCCAGTGCAGGGCTCGACTTTAGAAAAAAAAGCTAGGGGCCAGCTGGCTCCTAAGTTTTTAGATTTGGTCGCCAGCACAAATTTTTTGGTCGCCAAAATATTTCGGCCCTTTGGGCCAAAAATTTTTACTTTAAAATTTCCGTAGTAAAAGATGAAAACCATACAAAAAAAGAAACCCTTAATGTTGTATGCTTTATTTCATTATTTTTCATTGACCAGTTATAAAAAAATATTTAGTGCAGGAAGAAAATGTTTTCATAGTTTTAATACGCAGGTGTGTGTGGCGACTGCATGCCCAATTCCATGTGCATAATATTTCAATTTGCAACCGGTAGGAATTGGAAGAGTTCAAAACGACATGTAAGCTTGTATTCAATCCTTTTTTGAAGCCGTTAGTCTCTTCCTTGTATTTTCTGTACAAACCAAACCAAGCAAAACGTTACATTTGAATGTAAGTCATAGGGAACAAAAAAAAAAACAGTTCAATGCTGAAATACACCTTCCTCATTTGTTTTGGGGCTAATTTGTGCCAAAATTTGCCATTTTGCATGTACTCCCTCCTCTCCCAGTATAATAAACTGATTTGAGCCTGCGAACCAATGGAAAACAAGTACCTGGTCAGCCGTCAACTTCAAAAAAACATGCATCCTCTCTGAGCTCTAAACCTGAATCCACAGTATGGTCATGTGGTACTGGTCAGCAGATACCTTTTTGAAAGCTGTCAATGAACCATAACACGGATGTTCAATATCAAAGATGTAATGATAAGTGAATAAAGATGGTGAATTTTAAGCTTGGTAATGAAAAATCTGTGAAGTAGTGCTAATGTGAGCAATTCCCATCTTTCAACATAAAATAAATTTGCAGTTCACAAATGCACTGCCACTAATGTAAGGTCGGAAAACATTCCCAATGTGTATTACAAAAGCCAACATCAGGTCCCAGTTGTTCGAAGGGTGGATAACGCTATCCACTGGATAAATCGCTATCCAATGGATAAGTGTTTAAAAAAAAAAAAAAACCCAGGCTATCCGCTGGATAGTGATTTATCCAGTGGATAGTGTTATCCACCTTTCGAACAACCCAGGCCTGGTCTTATTTGCAGTTAATTGTTAATTTAAGATTAAAATTGTAATAGAAATGCCAAATGAACTATACCCAGAAAGCAAACAAAACAAGTGTCCATTTTTAGTGCAACAATCACAGTCACATAACACCTCGACCTAGAAATGTACATGTCAAACGGTGTATGTGCCTGCATTGTTGACTAATATAACAGTGATTTTAGCAGCTTTATCTATTGGTCAACAGAATTACTCCAAAAACTTCACAGGAGATGGAAGGAGATTTTTTGCATATCATTTGCATAATTATTGTCCTTGGGATGATAAACTGTACTGGGGGAATAAAAAATTATATTTTGTAGCCTATAACAACATTCAAAATGTCTCAGTTTCCATTTTCCAAGAAAATATTGTATTCTCCCAGCTACAGTGGTGTTATTAGGCTTCCTACTACTAACAGAAAATAGAGAAGAGTGACTTATACATGTAATAGCAGGGATCACTTCTGTGTTGCAGAGTTCTTCCCCTTCGAGGTGTTTGTCAAGCTCTGGCTTTCTTTGTGGTTGAACTGATAATTGTTTCTTCTCCAGGGGCACCCCTCTTGGGGATTCCCTTGGTGCTGGAATAAAAAATTGCCCTTAGTTGAGTAGGGCCTAGAGAACCCTTTGTTACGTTTGTAAATATATATTAAATCAGTAAAAACCAATAAAATACAGGAAAAAAGGCATAAACAGCATAAAATGATGCAGATAGGAGAAAATGTGGTTGATAATTCTAGCAAGTCTTCTACCACTTCAGCAAAGGCACAACCTTCATTTCATGAAAAAATGTGCAACTTGGAATTTCCGGAACACACTTTTCCGACACAAAAGCAAGTCAAGTGATAGCTAAAATCTGAATGCCGACTCTTGACCCAACACCACCCCAACATTGGTGATGAAAGCAAACAACGATGAGTTGTAAATGGAATGTATTGTTTTGTTTTTTGGGGGTTTCAGGTTTTGGAAATCAAGGACTCTGGGTCAAATTTTTCTTTTATTGTAAGTCTCATTCGATTTTCTTCTCAGAACTGAAAATGATCCTGGAACCCAGCAACAAACGCATCATCATGCCCTAAACTTTTCAAGGAGGCGTGAAATCTCATGATGTGATTGGCTAATAATGACTTTCAAAAACGTTTGTTGGGTGGCTATGGTAAGGCACATTGCACTGTAGAAACAGAATTCCCATTTTTTAATGGTGAATTTACTTCCTATTTCCTCAGCAATTCTTAGTGTCTCCAACAAACAAGGGCTTGTGGAATTTGCTAAAAAGCTTCATGACTTAGGATTCAAATTGATTGGATCCGGAGGAACAGCAAACCAAATCCGTATGGCTGAAATTCCTGTCAGGTACTTGTTTATAACCAGCAATATATAAGTAATATTTCCATTCATTTATCTTGTTACCTTGATATATTTACTTTTATTTAAGTTATGCATATGTACATTATATATATATATCCGCGGGATGCTTCACTTGTAACAAAACCAGATGCGATCTTTGCAAGAACTTCTTGGTCAACTCCCAAACTTTCTCTAGCGCACATACGGGTAAAATCTATTTCGTTCGGCAGAAACTCTCTGTAATTCAGCGAATGTAATTTATTTGGTTCATTGCAAGAAGTGCAATCTCCAATATGTCGGTTCAACCACGACGGAATTTAAAGTTCGATTTAGAAATCACAAATCTTCTATGAAAACAAACAAAAAAACTTGCGAAGTCGCCGTACACTTTAACCGAACCCCACACGTGTTATCGGACTTTACATTTCAGTGCATTGACCAAATTCGAAACAGTGCGTCCGAGGACACTGAAAAATTACTAATCACGAAAGAAGCATACTGGAGTGCGCAGTTGTTTTCCCTCGCACCCTTTGGGCTTAACAAAAGACAAGAATTTCATTCAAAAAATCACATCCACCATACATGACTTTAGCGGACTTAGGGCAAGCTGTTGCGAATTTCTTGAGGTGTTTTTTAATATTGAATTTTTAACAAATCTCTACAGCTTTGGTTAGTTTATAGTCTTTAATTGTAGTTGTTTCAGCGCTCAGGGGCCCCCTTTGGGGATTCTGTTGTTTTCGCACGACCTAAGTCATTCAAAGGCTCTTAGTTGGGAGGTTATTACATATTGTTTATCAGCCCCTCTTGGGGATTTTGTTAGGATTTTAGAATGTGTGTGAATTCGGAGGCCCTTTATGGAGATCCTGTTGCGTTGTAACAATTACGTAATGTTTGTCGCTGTTTATATTATCCATGTTCTCATTTGTTGTATCTGACTGACATTTTTCTGTACCTATTGTTTTCTTTGAATTTGTTACAGTACCGCTCAAAAGTAAGTTACCACCCTCTCGCGAGACGAGAGTCGCGAGAGCCTAAAAAAACTGTAAGTTCAACTGCTTGAATTTCTCGCGAGACTTTAATAGCCTATTGTAACTTTGCACGCTCGAACGTTTGCTGAACTCTGTCGTTTGTTTGTCACGTTCATTTGAGACTGACTCTAAAACTTTTCAAATCTACTTGGCTCAAAAATCGTAGCCAAGAATATGCTGCAAAGCTTTCTATTTTACAGCTGTAAAAGCCTATTGCAATGCGAACTTGCGCGCTCGAACGAAGCGTTTGCCGAACTCTGTTGATCGTTGAGTTATCACGTTCGTTTGAGATTTGACTATTAAACTTTTCAAATCTACTTCGCTCGAAAATCGTAGCCAAGAATATGCCGTCGTTTATGGGCTTAAGAGTGCTCAAATCTGTACGATGAAAGTTTGCCGATCGATCGTAGCGTCCTCTTTTGCCAATTATATAAAGTGAAAGTCGTGGATATTGAAGCTATTGACTTCACTTTTACCGGTCATTTAGAAATGTTTGTAAACCAGGAAGAAAGCAGTGATGAAAGCCGAGTCGAGCCCAGAATTTTTTTCTCGCAGCAGGGAGAAGGAGAAAAATATCCCTGCCAAATCATAGATCTCGGCCAAGATAAGACGCATCGAAGAAAAATTGTTCAACAAACCCCAGTTTTAAGCGTTAAGATCCCAAGATTGCATCTAAGATAAATAAAAGTTAAATGCTGATAAAAGTATAGTTTAATTCATATGGGGGGAAACTGGCAATTGAGCATTCGCAAAAAGGTAAAAAAATAACCCATATTGAGATCTATTGAGCCTTGTCACGTTGGCGCCAAGATCATACATTTATGTCAAAAATTTGCATAAGTTAACATGACGTTTGAGCGTTCAAATAAACACCAGGGTGAACCCGAAATAAACGTAACATTAACGAAAAATTTCCAGAAATAAAGGATTCAATGGATGCAATTGAAGGAAAGGATAACATTCAACGCTACATTCAACGAGGCCTTATTTTTGGCGGAGGTTTATAGATGATGTGTTTTTTATTTGGACTGAGGGGGAGCAGAGTCTTTTAGAGTTTATAGAGCGTATGAACTCGTTTCACAATACGATTAAGTTCACGGTTGACTGGTCCTACAGTCGGGTGGATTTTCTTGACACAAGTATTGTTTTAAATGGTGGCCTCGTCACCACAGATCTATACTCTAAACCTACGGATAAGCACCAATATTTGCTCCGCACTTCTTGTCACCCCAACGCATGCAAAAAGGGAATCCCTTTTGGGCAAGCACTGCGTATACGTCGAATTTGTTCTACGGATGCCCTCTTCGATAAACGGGCAAGGGAGTTGTGTAGCTATTTGGCTAACAGGGGTTATGACAAACAACGGGTTTTGAGGGAGATAGACCGGGTGCGTAGGATTCCCAGGGAGGAAACACTTCGGGAAAAACAGCCAAGTAACAATAAGAGGGTTCCTTTAGTGGTCTCATACCATCCTATGCTCCCTAACATTGCGGGAATACTGCACCGGCTTCATCCCGTTTTACAGTCCTCTAGACGGTGTAGTGAAGTTATCCCGGAGGTCCCTATGGTGGCCTTTCGTAGGCCTACAAGTCTTAAAGACATGTTAGTTCATTCGGAGTTGAAGACACCGGAGTTAGTTAAGGGTTGTGTGGGGTGTGGGGATGGGAGGTGCAGGATTTGTAAATCCCTTGTCGAGGGGGAGAATTTTAAAAGTAACGTTACGGGCAGAAGCTATGTAATTAATTTCAAAATGGACTGTAACACTGATCATGTTATCTATTTATTATCTTGTAGTAAATGCTCTAAGCAGTATGTAGGGTCTACTATAACAAAATTTCGAACAAGGTTCAACAATCATAAGTCTAGACTTAGTGCTCATAAGAGGTTGTCAGCAAGTAATAAGGAGTTAGATGACCTAGTATACAAACATTTTAATCAGCGGGACCATAAGGGAGTAGATGACCTTAGGGTGCAGCTCATTGATAAGTGTGCGAGTGAACTTGTGCTAAGGGAAAGGGAGGCTCAGTGGGCGTATAGGTTAAAGACTATTAAATTTTTCCCCTCTCGGACTTAACAGTGACGATTTCTTTTCGAGACGTAATCCAAGGAGGGATTTATTTTGGGCTATACAATATCCTGTCATTAGAACGTTTAGATATTTTTTTTTTGTAATTTTTTATTTTTTGCTACATTTTAAGAATAAGAAAATAAACATTACAATTTCATGCTTACAACCTCACTTGAATACATAATTACAATAAACTAGTTACAAAGACAATGCTACAATAAAGCTTACAATACATTGAATACAATAAATTACTTTCGGTACATTACATGCAAGTGCCATTAATACTACGAGTAAACTAATAATAATACAGACTACAAAAACTACTGACGCAACTAGATAGAACATATTATAAGCTGCTAAAAAAAAAGACAAAAAAGCAGAAATACTTGTTCATTTATATACTACGAAGAGAGAAAACAAAACAAGAGCCAAACACGAACAGACTAAGATACAAACAATTACACCTAAACAACAAAAGCAGAGAATCCACATTGTTAAAAGGCCGAAGCGCAAAATATGTGGTAATTTCGGCCTCTGGGATTTGAAACTGATATTACGAATTTAGCATCTCTGACTACTACCAAAACAAAAGCACATGCAAATTTCAAATTTTATAGCTTCTGTGAGCGGAAAATATTTCTACGTAATCTTAGCAATAGCAATGAATAATTTTCAATGAATAATATTTTCCTTACTTGAAACACTCAAAATGTCGGTCCTAATTGTGTCCATTGTTACATGATTTTATTCGGGCACCAGAATTCCATCGATGTAAAGTTTGTCCGGTTCTTGCCAACTGAAGAATGCTCGTTTTCCTTCCGCTCTGGCTTGTCGAAGCTTAGGCCACTGATTCTTCCTTCGTTCCCTTACTTCCTTTGGCAGATCTGCAAGCACTTTGACCTCTAGTGAGTCCCTCATTTCCCTCGCTGCATTGAAGACCAGTTCTCTATCTTGATAGCGTAGAAAACGCGCGGTGACAGGTCTAGAATATCTACTAGATTTTTTACCGATCCTATGAATTCGTTGAAACTCTATTCGCCTTACGTCTTCCATTTTGAGCTCTCTTTCAAGAAAGCGATAGACTACTTCTTTTGTATCTTCGTTCCCCTCGTCACTGGCTTCGTGAAGGTTGAGGAACCGAAGGTTCTCGCGTCGATTATAGACTTCTTGGTAGAGGATCTTGCTTTCCAAGCTCTTAATTTCCAGCTTGTAGTTGTTTTCCTTACTTCTTAATTCTTGAACCTCTTTATTGAGAAAGGAAAGACTGTTATCCATTTGGTCGACGTCCTTCCTAAGTTCAGTTGTCTTGCTTTCGACAGCCGCCACTGCACTTTGCATTTTGTCCACCGTTTTCTTAAGGCCATCTACCGTTAACGTTAAAATATTGACTGTTGTAACCACGGTTTCAAATTTAGTTTCCAGAGCCTCAAGCTTGCTCAAAATGAGCTGCAGTTGGGAGGCAACACTTTGTGTCATATCTAAGGCTTCTATAATCTTGTCCTCTTCGCCCGGGCTATCAGTAATGGCGTCGTCCACGTGCGAAGCTTCGTCCCAAAGACTCTTCTCTTCTTCTTCTGGTGATATGGTTTCAAGGTCGGAGTCGCTTGTTCTTTTTTTCCTTTTGAAACGTTTATAAATGTTTTCCATGAAAATTTAGGACCTCACAGCCTTCAGAATGCTTTCTGTTGGAAGAGCAGAGAAAGACACGTCCTACATCTCTCAGGCTCGACCCAAACCCCCCGAACGTTTAGATATTGGTTTGTTACAGGAGCCATAGTTATAGTTATAGTTTAGTTGTACTTCTGTTAGCGCGTGCTTATTAGAACGTTTCTTTGTAAGAATTGTGAATAATTATAACATTGGCATTATAACCTGATAGTTGCTAATTTTTATAGGCATTTTTCTGTTAGTTTAAGATTCTCTGTTGTGAATGCGCGTACTCGCTCATTTGTTCAGTTTGTAAGGATTTTAGTGTAGAGCGCGTGCGTGGAGCGCACGCGACAAAAATAGCGTCTTGCATCAGATTGTAACGTATTTCTTGTAACGGTTTAGGCCACTCCGTCAGTTGCCCTGACGAAGTGTTTTTAATAAACACGAAATATCGGCAAAGTCATTTTATTCCAGTTTTTTGAATATTTATGTATTATATATATATAGAAAGAAAATTTGCCCTGAGCGGGATTTGAACCCACGTCCCCCCGCATACTAGTCGGGTGTGATACCACTACACCATCAGGACAACCATGCTGGCAACACGGCAATCGACGATGTGATTTATGTGGTTTAGAACGTGGTCTCCCGGGAAATTTTCTTTCAAGGTGACAGAGTAGGGGAAGCCTATAAACTTCAATTTGAAATCCAACTAAGGATCAAGTTAATGATACACGACCGAAGTCAACTTAGCGGAAGACAATGGAGGATCCACAAGGGATACAGGCTAATTTCAAATTATTTATACTG
>OZ026601.1:13725858-13763358 GCA_964020085.1 Micromussa lordhowensis | reverse complement strand
GGCATTGAACATGGAATGAAACTTACTTCGGACACTGATATGGGTACTTTTTTTACAAGTCTATGGATCTCGTCATAACATTTTAAAAAGAACTCGACCAATGTTTTACAAACACGGACCTCACACTAGTGCAATAACACTGATAATTCGGTTATGGCAATGAAGATTACAAATCTTTTTTTTATTTATGGCTAGACTGGAACATATACAACTGGTGTTTTCATCACCAATACCACTATCAACTGGAATCCTATAGATCTTTTACAAACGGGCGAACCATAGCAATCCTTACTCAGTTATGACCTTGAATTAATTGGCTTGAATTAGCACAGCATTTCTCGTTCTCCCAAACTTTCACTCGTGTTTTTATAACTCGATAGAAACACGGTACACGTTTTCTATTCCTTAAATAATCTTGAGATTTGTATTGTTGCAACGGCAAAATAACCAAAGTTAGAATTACTTTTGGAAATTCTCTTTTTGACAGGTAATTGCCTTTTGGACATACTAATATAACACGTATCACTGCATTTACAACGGTGCTCTTCTAACACAGACCACCAAGCTAATATTTTTTCATTATTTTTTGACATCTTTTCAACAACTTCCTCATAGCGTCCATTCTCAGCCAGCAAATCCTAAATTATGAGAGGCGTAGTAGTCGATTGACTGACAGGTTACAAGGTGCTTGATATTTTCAGCGTACCTAGTGCATTTTGATTAGCTAATTTAACCAAAAAATGAAGGAAGGTGGTCACAGTTAGTCATGCACTACTGTGACTGGATTCTTATAACGAAGATGAAATGTTCTGTCACCGTCTTTTGTTCCTTAAATCTCGATCCAACAAAACTATTCACAGACAACAGAATGATTTATGGTTCATTTAGCAAAAAAAAAACGGTAATGACATATTTTTTCAGCCTTTTGGCGGGGGCTAATTTGAAGAAGCTGTTGTAAATTATGCAGAGCAATAAAAACAATTTCAGACTCATCCTTAACTTACTTAATTATAAATTATTAATACATCTATGGAAGAAACACTGATAAAATTGAAAAAAATCTATAAAATAAAGACTGATTGTTCTACATCACTGGCACTAAACTCGTCCTCTATAAACTTTCTGTACAGGTCCTCATCATCATCGTATTGTTCTTCTTGCCCTTCCTCTTCTTCTTCTTGATCCTCTTGTCCTTCTTCATCATTATCAGCTTCTTCTAACTCCTCTTCCTCCTCCTCATCAACAATGTGATCTAATGCCTCTGGGTATGGTTTGGCCAGACTATTTTAAAAATATGGCAAGGGATTTACATCATTAATAAACAACACAATATTGTGGTAAACTGACACTTACTGTGAAGGGGCCCCTTTCTTGAAACTTCGTGGCTACTCAAGGGCTTAATTTTAATTGGGTTACAAAATTACATGTAACTTGCATTTGGGATTGCATCACTGTGCTCTATTTTGCATCCGGTAGTTTCTCTGTTGTGTTGTTTGCAATATTAATCCCGATATCACATATATGAGAAGAATGGTGCAACAGGGCTCTAACCCAAGCAATTTTGCAAGGCCAACGTTCATGAGTAGAAAACAAGACCTACTGTCCAGTGTGTGCTTCCTATAAACATCAATGGGTGTTCTTTTCAGAGAAATGTCCAGTTAATGGACCGTGTCATCTTCAAATTAGTTGACTGTAAAACATGTCGGATTTATTTGGTTCGTCCATCAGCAGTATATCGTTTTAATAACATTCATAAAACTACTCAGTTATATTGGCCACTATCAAGCATTTTACGAAGAATATCATTTTTGAGTTCTATAATTAAAAAAAGACGGCTTGATGAAGAACCCAACAAAATGGAATCAATTTGCTTGTTGAGTTTTCTTTCACTTAATTTGGTGTTAAACAATTTATCATCATTAACTCCAAACAAAACAAATCTGAACAACTGTCAGGGCTTGAAACTGCCTGTCCCTATAAAGCACAGCCACAGCTTAAAATCTTTTAAGAATGCTATTTTTAAGTCAATCAAGGATCTTTATGGGGGGCTAGACCATTTATATTGTGATATCTTTTACTTTCCTTAGATAGTCTTTTTAACTTTTAATATTTGTACTTGTATTTGTACTTTCATACACCATAAGACTTTAAATCTCCTCAGAAAACCTATTCACAGATCTTCACGTATTCCACTGTCGTACACTAAAATGTTGATGAAAATAAAAATATCATTAAATCCCAAAATACTAATTCATCCACACAGCAGAGTAATGACCATTTCCTCTTAGAGTGCAAATGAGTTGTTTTCCTCTCGCAACCACACGGGAGAGTAATACCCAATTCCTCTTAGAGTGAAAACAAGTTGTTTTCCTTACACATCTACACAGAAGAGTACCATATGTGGGTGGTGTTGGTGTATTGAGTTGTGTTTGACGAACCTTTTTAGTTTTTATGTTTCCACATTAGCAATGTAAAGGGACTGTTTTTTAACTGTTTAATACCTCCCTCATTAAATGTATGATGCATGGAAACTATGATCAGGATGGCCCTAGCTGCTACTTGAATTTTTCGGTAATTTTGAAAAGCCAAGCCCCACTGTTTGTCATATTGTAGCAAAAGGATAACACCATTTATTCTTAACTGGCACTGTGCAATCACTTCTTTCTTCCTTAAGATTTGGAAATCCCATCTACTAAACACTCCCAATGCTAAATGTTTAAACTTAATAGCAGGGATGAAAAGGAATTAAACATTAGAAACTGGCTAATTTATCCAGGCTCAGAGAAGATGTGTTTTCAAAAGTAATAGCCAAAACTATTAGTTTGCTTTCTCTAACACATTTGGTTTGCAATGTTCTTCTTGGTATTGCTGGACAATTTGTGTCCAAGAAAAAATTCATTACAACTTAACAAGATATTCAACCATGATATACTGTATAGGCATTTAAACCTTAAAATTCTTGAAAGTGCTGCCATTACGATTAACACCCATTTACATACGTGCAAAAAAGGAATAATCATTTTGGCTAGACAATATCAACACATGGCAACTGATACACATATAGTTAAGGTTGATGCTCATCATCCCTAGCCTCTTTTCTACTAAGACTTTCTTCGCTTTGTGTATTCCTTCCCTCGTCCAACTCTTGATCATCATCCATTAAAGTGCCACTATGACGAAAATCGCATCCTTCAAATCCAAGCCATTTTAAGACATAAACAAGTAGTCTATACCAGAGTAAAAATGCTGTTTACTGTTTTCAAATATCTCTTTTCGTTCCAGAGATATTCAAGTTTTTAAAATATGCAAATTAGCCAAGTGATGACGTCATATACTCAACCACATTTTGATCAAATATGATAAACAAGGATATCTCAGTCAATTTGTATAATAAATGTTTGAATTTTTACAGTAAGATTCTACTAGAGGTGCTCTGCAATATGAGCTTAACAATTTTGTTACCATGGCAACATACTAGGTTCCAGACCTCCACAATATTAAAGACTTTTCTGACCACATTTAGGGTTCTATATTGATATTTGCCAATGGTGCCTCATCTCCATAATCCAGCAAGCATATAAACACATTAGGTTGAGTTCATAGCCTTGTGTAATGTTTTCCATGCTTAAAATCACTAAAATATAGATATCAGGCTAGAGGGACTGGAAAAGAGTGGGTTGCCATGGGAACGGAAATTGTTATAGCTGTGGATGTGCGGCATTTAGAACTATTAGGCTACCAAGTTTCAATGGTTTCTACTGCAAATTGACCGAGATAACGCTATTGATATACTTCATGTAATATTTGGTTGAGTGTATGACGTCATCAGTGATCTCATTTGCATATTTTACTCATTTTTCAAACTTAAATATCCCCTGAACCAATGCAGATATTTGTAAACGGTAAACGGCGTTTTTAATCTTTCGTAGAATTCTATGTGATTAACCAAAAAAATCAAGGGGTAAAAATTTGATCATAGTGGCACTTTAACACTAAAACAGAAATTCAAAGATTTTTTTTTAAACACAAAATCACATGAATGCAATATTTTATATATAAAGTTAGACTGACTGTTCTAAAGTAACATACAGGCTTGTAGAATAAAAGCAGTACACCAGTAAAGGGAAATTTACAAGAAAACAAAATTCACTAAGAAACAACTGCAAGAGCACAATGTACGACTATCTTATTAAGACCTACAATCTTGGACCACCCCTCCCCCCATTTCAATGATGCCAAAATGGCGCGCTTTTGTCTTCTTCGCGCCTTCATCATTGCTTTGGGGGGGATGGGGGATAATTGTTCCATTTTATACTGTCCAAGATTGTCCGAGGACGACACTGGCGTTACAAGAAGCTATGTTTGCTATGCAGAACACATCTGGTGTGTTGTCGCACGTTCGATAACCAAGTTAAAGAACGTTAGTTGAACTAAAATCTAATGATCTCTGTGTGTGACTCAAACAGAATTGAAATAAAGTCACAACATAGTTTATTTTTGGTGTCATGTACTTTATTGATATGAAAATTGAATATGCATAAATGCGTGCTGAAGTGTAGGCCTCGAAAACCGAAGTTATTTCATTAACCAATCCGAATATATTTTTATTGTTGATCAGTTGCGCGCGCGGGAAATCGTGAAAAATATTAAACGCTGCACATCTCCGATTAAGCTCCCTTTCTTAGTTTTTAAGAATTGAACCTTGAATTTTGGTCCTTTTTTAAAAGTACTTTATCGATACTTTCACACGGTTGATTTTTTGGCACCTCTGACGAGGAGGTGGCAATATGCGGTCTACGTGGAGGGAAGGTTCATTAATGTGAGGGAGATGGAGTGAATGGCAGTGCGCTTGCGTCCTTTGCCAGAGCATTTTACGGCGAAAAAAAAACACATTTCAACTGATATTACCCGCAGAAAGGAAAAAAATAAAGAAATAAAAATAGCAGAAGAGGAAACGGTCTCGAACCCGAGAGAGTTCATGCACGCCACTTAGACCTGCGACTTGCGTCCTAATCCAATGCGCCGCTTAAACCCTCACGCTTTCAGCCCCTTATTTTTAAAGCCTTAACTTTTCATGCCGCTATTGGATATTTTTCTATAGAGCTATTTTATTTCTGTAGAATAGTTTTCTTTATTGAAAAAAGATATCTTACACGATTTTTATCTGCTTTGAAATAAAATTCAACGATTTACAAGTTTTTATTGACGATTCTTTACGGTTAAGCAAGGTTTTGTAGCAGGCAGTAAAAAAATAATCTTAGTTCATTGTTTATTTCATCTGATCGCAAAAATCGTTCAAAACCATCTTAAACCGTCCAAAACCAACCTTAAATCGTAGGAAATATGTCGTAAACCGTCACAAAAACGTACAAGCGTCGTTTTAACATAGTACAAGCCTGAGTGCTTGTAGAGAACGGTACCGCTTTTATTAACTTCAGTCTTTCGCCATTATTTCATATCATTTCAGTGATACGGCTATTCAGACTCTATAGTTTTATTGATCAGCTCCTGAGAAGTACGATAGATTGTTCTGTACTTAGTATCTCGCTTAATGTTAAATTTGAAGTTGTCTTTAGAATGTGGATTGAAGCTTAGTGTTCCGTCCGGTGTTTTTTTTTTGCCAATGGTAGTTTGTACTGAGCTTTTCGAACACTAATATGGATCCTTATTAATCCCAGTATATGCTTTGGAAAGTTGGGGTTAGAATAACGCTCTTATTTATTCATTGTTACCAAAATACACTCAACCTGTAGTACCTAAACTTAGAATATCAGCGTTACCCTTGAGCTCTGACGCGCGTGACTGCGACAGACACCACTTCCTTGCATTGCCGATAAATGTGTTGACATATTAGTTCCTAATTACTGGCTCCCTTTGTCTTGTCACGTTGAAGCCCTGCATACAATCTTGGACAAAATAAATGGAACATCTGGACCACCCCTCCCCCCATTTCAATGATGCCAAAATGGCGCGCTTTTGGCTTCTTCGCGCCTTCATCATTGCTTTGGGGGGGATGGGGGATAATTGTTCCATTTTATACTGTCCAAGATTGTAGGTTTTTAAGTAACGCTAGGATAGCAAAAACAATAGGGCCATGGCAACAGAAGCTATTAGTAGCTGATGAGCAGAAATGTGATAATTAAATTAATCTGAGCTCCTTTATTGGCTAAATCGCTAATAGCGCAACATTCAAATGGTTTAATTTACAAAAATTGGGGTATCTAGAGGTGAATTCCCTAGCTAAAATTAACAGGATATCTTTGTTATCACATATCATACTTGGCTACGACGTATGAAGAAAATTGTATGTGAGGAACTTTATCTTTTTGAGAACTAGTACTGCCAGACTTAACGCTTTATTTTGTCTTCTTTTCGCCATAATCCTGACATATTTATAATTATTAAAAACTGGATCATTGGATAATGCAATTCGAGAGTTTTCATTGGCTTAGCCATCATGGTATATGAGCCATTATACCATGATCTACAAAAATGGGGAGCGTTTGCGTGATTTTTTTGGCCTTTTTGTTTTTATTGTAGTCTAGTTTTCTATATTTTGGGGGCGTTTTTAATAAAACAATTATTCCACTCGCGCTTGTTGGATATGAGATGATCATAGCCAACTCGGCGCTACGCGCCTCGCTGGCTATCTATCACCTCATATCCAACGCGCGCTCATGGAATAATTGTTAATTATCAACAGCATTTTATTGTCTTGGTTTCATTCTGGTGCATAAATGGGGTGGCCATACCCAGGCTACAAAACCAAATCTTTCACAAAAACAAAGTTGCAACTTAGTTTGGTATACACCAGCTTACGGCAAGCAACATCTCAGAATAGATCTTTACCTTCATCTTTGCAGTGTCCAAAAAAAGATTAATATTTTATTTAGTTCATAAATAGAAAAGTCTTGGAAAGAATCTGACAAGAAATCAACTCATCTTGAAACCAGTGAATAAATGCTGATATTGTTTGAGCTGAGTCCAAAATATCTTGTGATATGAGCAAACATCTTGAGCTGGCAATGTTACAACCACCCTCACAAACAGTGCTGCCTTTCTGAAGCCTTTCGCCATTAGAAAAAACAACACAAGTACCAAAAATATGAATAAATTATCCAAAAGATAACAAGAATGGAAATGTTCTCAGATAAGAGCTGGCACAATGAGATAATGGCAAAGCCACCTAATGAAGACATGACAAGGCACTGGCATGTATCCCTGTTATGTGCTAATTAAACCAGCTGCAGAGAAATGGACACCTGGCAAGCACTTCTTGAAGCAGCATCACATGATGACTGTGTACAGTCACTATGTCTACAAAACATTGCTTTGTAACAAACAGCTTAAAGGATGGCAGTCGGCAACAGCAGAAAAGAAGAAAAGAAGGGCAAACAACCCTAACCTTTACTGCTTAATTAAGGTGATTCTTTAGCACGTACAGAATTTTGCACTTATTCAGTGGCATGCAAAATAAGAGCTTAAAATCCACAACTCGAGGAACGCTTTGATTCTTTGATTATTTTACATTCTTTTCCATAAGTTGTTTATTATAAAATGTATTGTGGAGTGATGAAATAGTGTAATCTCGTTCCCAGATCTCTTGTGCACAAGAGATCTGGGAACGAGATATGAATAGAACTGGCAAAATAGGGTAAGACTGGTAGATAAAATATCTTTTGCAAGCATGGTGACCTACCTTCTAAATTTATGTTTAGAGACTGTGCTTGGTAGGGAAAGTTCAGGAAACGGTATTATACTGATGTGTCCAGGAGCTTACTTTAAGGTGGCTCAAAACAGTTCTCTGTTTTTTTAGACTTACAGAACTAGGTGTGATTTTTCAACTCTCCACTGTTCCTTTCATTGTGTTTAAGTCACAAATATAGGTAGCACTGTCCTGTTGCATAGCAACAAACTTGACCCACTTTTACCATCAAATTGCAGCTCTCTTAAAAACTGAGCCAGTGACCCCATATTTTTTTGATAACAATCTTTTCATTACACAATGAAGTAGAAACAGGGAAAATAAGAAAAAAAAAATTGCTTAAATTAAAAACAATAGAAATTTCCAATTTGGGAAAATTCCACTCCACAGTGTTCGCTAATCCTGGGTTAGCTTCATCGGGCTTCAAACAACCTGGCCCAGGGGCTGTTTCTTGAAAGCCCCGGAAACTTTTCGGGCCCGTAAAGCCATTTTTACTTCACCTGTATCTGAAAACGGAGAAGTGTACACGCCTGAAATTTCGTTTGTGAAGAGAACCTCTGTTTATGTTAAAAATACGCGAATAAAACAGCTCTGTAATCATAAGCTTCGAGAATTTGCTATGGCTTTCCGGGTGCGAAAACTTATCGGGACCTTCGAGAAACGGGCCTTGAGGCCCAGTCCAAACGCCGCTCCACTCATGTGCCGAACCAAACTTGATTAAGTTCGACTTTAGAGCGACGGCTGGTTCAGACGGCGTACTTGTGTCGAACTTAATTCGGGAAGACGGTTATAAACATTTTCGGCGAGAAAAGATGCACTCTGAATTCAAGAACTCTGTCTAAATAGGAATTTCGCTGTTATAGCAATATTTAAGGAAGCAAATTCAAGGTTCAGTGTTTGTATTTAGACAGGTTTTCTCCCGGTTAATTCGACATGTTAACGGGAAATCTCATAAGCTGGGATATTATCACGAAGAAAAAGCAAAAAAATGAATTTGCGCTAAAGAAACTCGCTTAATACAGTCCCGTTTCTCATAAATCGATTTCTTGTCTCTATTTTTAGTTAGCGACGACTTCAAGCTTCATGCATGACTGGTCACGCCGCTCAATATTGAGCCAATCACGAGTCCTGTTATGTGAAAATTACATTACACTAATTTATGCATTAGGTTCGGCACATGACAAGAGCGCCGTATGAATCAGCCGCCGCTCCAATGTCGCATATTGCGACAGACCCTGCCGAATTTAATGTCGTTTGCCGCTCCAAATCTAACCTGCAGAACCAAACTGATTCAAACGCCGCTCTTCTGCCATACTTGACTCATCAGTTAGGTTCGGTGCATGAATGGAGTGGCGTTTGGAATGGGCCTCAGGCGTCCAACCAAAATATTACTGTTTTGAGCCACCTTATGCATACTTAAAATTGGAAGAAATCATTGCCATTACTGAATGAAGCAAAGAGATAATGAACAAAATCAAGGGTCGAAAGTTCAAACTCTCACAAGAATGGTATACTTAATTTCTTGACATCCTGAACTTAATTCAAATTTCTTGAACTGTAAACAATGTCCATCCTTGCAATCCTACACTTTACTTCGAAACTACTGCTTTTATTTTGCTCTATACAACTTTTTTATCCAACTAAGGTGTATATATTTGGTGGCATTTGGCGATACAAGGCGGAAATAACCTGAGTGAAAATTTGCTATGTTGGTATGACAGTGTTTCTTTACGCCTGTGACGAAGACAAATGATGTACTACGCAGTTTCTCAGCACGACAGAATGCAAAATAAAACAGTGTGGACTATATAAACTAGTGCCACCTTAGTTCGTGCCGCTTGAAATCAATATTAAGATCAATAATACTTAGATTGCTGATGAACATGGACGCCTCGGTCAAAAATTTCGTAAACTTGTGCCATTAATTACCCACTCTCTTACTACAAACAAGATTATAAAATACGTTACAGTTCACAAAGCTTCTTACCAACAATATTGAGCTTCACATGTGCAGCTGTGAATGTGTTTCAGAACAAGCAGATCGGAAAAAGCATCCTCGCAGTGAAAATTCGTAATCGATAGGTTATCGAACTGGTATTGACGTGACAAACACCGTCCCGTCCCCAAGTAAAATAATCTCAGAAGACACGATCACAACGCATTTTCATTGGAAGAAACAACAACACCTACAATTGGTCAAAAGGTGTCAGACATGTCTGCCACGCAGGAACCACGCAGGACGAAAGTGCAACGCTACATACCCATACATATACCAGAGAAGAGAGAGCCTAGGAACGAGGTCCTACCTAGTCAAAATGGCGACCAGGAAAGTTGACGCAAGCTTACGTCTGGTAAAAAATCCGAGAGAGATGAAAAAGAAAATTGAATCTCCCTTGGCAAAGTATCCTTTTCTAAACCTTGGATTTCCCAAATGTAGTTAAGATGCAGGCTAGACTTCAGAATACCCATCCGCTGAAGTATTCTTTGTCGATCGAGAAAGGACTGGTAAGACAGTTTCTATTCTTAGAAATATACTTCTGTTACTTTACATAATTCGACAATCTTGATGTGAATCTATCGTGAATATTCCCTTCCAACTTATTTAGAGACTTTAGTAACTAATATATTAATTATATATACACGTCCAAAGTCAAGGTCGAGTGTGTTTTCATAGGTGGTTGCAGCCATTTCCGAGAGATTCAAATTGACAAAGACCTTGGCGGCCATGTTGGATGATAAGAACAATAAAGCTCATTAGTATAAATTTTACAATGATCTATTGTGAATCTGTGAATTTGATTGGCTCTTTCACTGTTTTCTATCTGCTGATAGACAGCAGTTGTTGATACACGTCAACATGTGATGCTTGTTTCACACCTCAGTGCACATCGTGCGCAGTGTTTGAAACTTTTGAATTGCCGATGTGAACACAATAAACATTTTTTCATAAGCTTTACTTTACATTTTTATGCAATGAGATCATTGTAAATTTATACTAAAACAATTAGACTACTCGCCCGCGTTTTCTACAAGCGATAGTATCTGCTCGTAGAAAACTCAGGCTCGTAGTCTAATTGTTAATTGAATGGGTGGGTGCAAAACAGACCTAAGTGACTATTTGGGTAAAAAAAAATTTCGCATAAGGGCCGGAATTTTGGCATGTGAGCTTTAGCTTTTCCTAGACATGTCTTAGGAGTTTATTTGTTGAACTGGAAACAGGCAGACTGTTTATAGTGTATGAAGTCAAAATCAAATCCTACAGCATTTAGAGGGAAAGTCTGGGAACAGGTTGTCTACATCGGTAATTGTGACGTGAAACATAACATGTGAATCGATCAAGCGTTAAATGAAATACCATCTAGGAAAAAAGAGATGTGATGCATTAGAGCTCTGTCAACTGATATCTTTAGCATTGTTTTAAAGTACCTTGTATAGCTGCTGCCTGGTGGTTGATAAACCCATAAGTCATCAACACGTTTTAAAGAAGCAAAATGTGTTCTGTAACTTAGAACGCAACTGCCGATAAAATCGAGTTATCGGCGTTTGAAGTCAGGTCGATCCAGGCAGCAAAGTCCGAGAGCAGTTCTTGCCCAAGAAAAAAACCCTCTCGTGAGTTGTGGCCCATTTGCCAAGTGTTGCTAGCGTCCAAGTTTGGAAAGCGAGAACTGGTTTTAGACTTATAAAATTTGTCTTGTATCTGAGCGCCATGTTTCCCGCGTACGAGGTGTAAAGACCCTTCCCGGCATTCATTGTGATCACATTGTCCGGACGTTTCTCGAACTGGGAACTAGTTAGTAGATTGATTTTCCTTTTTCATTTAACCCATTGACTCCCGAATGAAATTGCACGCGACATACCCCTAAATTCCCAGGCGATTTTTGACTTTTCAGAGCCAGCACGAGCGCTAAAAATAAACCATATGCGCAGTAACCACAGACACAAGATCATGTTTCAAGACTTCGTTTATTTAAAGTTTAATATTTGAAGGGCCAAAAAATTAAAAAATATCAACAAAAAGAACTCAATATGATGTGTAGAATTTCTAAGAAAACAAGAAATTATATTTTTTCTTTGCCGAGCGACAAAAGCAGAGAAAATTAAAGATGCAAAAATGACTTAATTTTTTACTTCAGAGGACAAAACGAGACCGGATACCACAGAATTTCCATTCTTTTACTATCACTGAAAACATTTGAGAAAACACCAGAAAATGAAGGTGAAAAACACAATGTAAAAACCAATGTAAAAAGAAGAAATCAGATAATTTCTTCGCTGCGTGACGAAATTATACAGCGCAACGCAAGAAAAATGAAAGTTGTACATCAAAAAGCCACCAAAGAAGGCCAATTATTTTGAGATAAATCATATTTCAACTGTGTTAATTTAGTGCCCACTTAGTTCTTTTCTCAGGAGCTCTGTAGTAGCTGAATAAGACTCGAAAAAATATATTTGAGCGAAGCAAATAAACTAAACAAACAAACCACACGGGTCACCGTAAATTAAATATGCAGAAATCGAGCGGGCAAAATACTGTTCACTTTCAAAACCTAAAATCCCCAGATAAAGGCAACCAAATGGAAGAAACGTGACAGGAAGCTCAATAGCAATAAATTTTAATTCAACATGAGGCAAAAAACTCATCTAAAAGCAAAAAAAATTTCAAAATTTCGCAGACGTGCTTCGCTGCATGACTGCATGTTCGAATTAATTATTCACGCTAAAGCGAAAGCTTGAGTTTTTGCCGACGAGTTTTGCAGTTTTTTTGTCGGCCATGGCTTTGCCTATCATTCTAAAAGTTGAATTCAACTTTGAGGTAATATTGTACATTACCATTTTTGTTTTCTAAAGTCCGGGAAGCTGCTTTAAATCCGCGATCTGTATTCAAAACTCACTTGAAAGCGCACCGATTGTCAGGTTTCGTGGCAGTTGAAGGAAGGAAAAATTCCTCACCAGAAAGGTTTGAAAACTCTGTACACCTTGATCTTCCATTCTGGGACCACCTAAACATCGATTTATGTTTTTCCTTTCCGTTTTCAGTGCCAAAGAATTCCTCCATTTTAGGAATGAAAACAAGATCCTGGAAGTTTGTAGACTTGGCCACTTGACAAGACTTGACAAGACTTGACAAGTAGACTTGACAAGTAGCGATCAATCGATTGTAACATAGATCTGTGATCCAGGTTGCGTTGATTTTATTTCAAATCGGCATGATTTGTAGTGTTTGGAACTTCTGGGATCAGTGGACATGCAGATGTATGAAGACCCGTATGTTGCATAAGGGTTAATCTGTCAGCCTTGTGCATTGCGTGAAATTAACATTTTGTTTTTTTCTAAGTGAAACCAATATCCTTGCCATCACACGTTAACGTGAAATCAACATTTTAACCACTTTTGACCTGAAATCAACAAAATTGAGCTTATATGCATTGTGTGAAATTAACATTTTGCCGTTTTCTAAGTGCAATGAACATCCTTGCCATCACATGTTAACGTGAAATCAACATTTTAACTTATTTAGGCCTGAAATCAACATTTTTGAGCTTATACGTTGCGTGAAATTAACATTTTGCTGTTTTTTAAGTGAAATCAAAGTCCTTGCGGGCCAATCCTTTGTTATAATAAACCAAGGTGAGACTTCGACTTATAACAGAGGCTTGGCTTGGTTTCTTATAACAAAGGATCGGCTTGGTTTATCATAACAAAGGCCCGACTTCGTTTATCTGAAGGGCTCGGCGGAAAAAGCACATTAGCTATTTTAATCAAAAGTAAACTTTGTCGAAAACGCTCCAAATTTCGCATGCAGTTTTGTTCAGGTATGTTAAGATATGTCCTGCGCTTAAGTTCTCTTCGTTTTCGAGATATTGCGTATGCAAAAAACAATCGCTTTTTCCAACCTGTGTGCCTTTTTTGCAAACATTATTTCTCGAAAACAAAGAGCAATCTAGCGAAAAAAACTTCAGAGCAATGTTTCTCAGGTGAAACAAAACCCACATGCCAAGCTGAAGCGTTAAGCTGAAGTTTTTTCAAAACTTCAGCTTAACGAGAAAACATTACACTTTTGTCGACCACAACAAGCCACTGCACACTAATGGCTGATAGTGTGCAATGGCCCAGCCAATCAGATTACAGCATTTGCATTAGTATACTAGTAGAATTAGTGTGCAGTGGCTTGTTGTGGTCGACAAAAGTGTAATGTTTTCTCGTTAAGCTGAAGTTTTGAAAAAACATTTAGAAACAAATTAATAAACAAAATTTTCGAGAAGACTATTAGGATTTACGGTTTCTTGAATTAAAAAAAGCCTGAAAGTTTTGATAGAAACTGATAAGCGTGCAACTGCAAATGTCAAATTGACAATATTAATTCAGTCCACGTGAGTTAACTCTCTAAAGCGTGAAGTTTAATACTAAGACCAGAAATAACTGGAATGAATCATAATTATTTAAAGGGAATTTTGTTAGAATTGTACTAAAACAATTAGATTACGAGCCCAATATTTCTATGGGGCGATAGTTGATTCGGCCTTTGGCCTCATCAACTATCACCTCATAGAAATCTCGAGCTCATAATCTAATTGTTAAATTAGAATTCTTTTGTTAATGGTCATCCAACATGGCAGCGATGATGTCAGTTGCAAACGATCTATAGAGACGATATTTTTTTACAAACATTGTTTTTGTTATTTAAATGTTATTTAAACATTAAACAAAAGAATTCTTTGTTTCACCAGCCAATAGCTCTCTGGTTGGCATATTAAGAGTGCCTGTCGGTAAAAATCAGACAAATTCTTAATTTCGCGGCAAGGGTCAATAATTTGATTTTGCTCATATTCTTATGGTAGATAGGCTAGGGCATGACAAAAACTACTGGATAGTTTTTTTGGCAAAATATCCTTTCATTTCAAAGAAATATGCAAATTACCAAATCCTGTTAAAATCATCATTTGATGTGCCATTTTATTAAACAACTTTGAGAGCCTCACATGCAAAACTACATTATTCTTCTGTCTTTAAAACACTCAAATATTTTTGTGCAATGTTTAAATATGTACTGGGTTGCTGCGTTATTTTTTGGTTGCAAAATAATTAAACTTCGCAGACATGTATTTCATTCACTTAAAAGTGCTTCGTAAAAATGATTGATTTTCACCGTGTGCGAAACCTTCAAATGGATTAAGCTTCTGGTGGTTGAATCGTAAAAGGATGGTCCTCAGAACTCTGTAAAAATTTCTTTGGGCAAATGATTGTGAGCGATGTGAGAGCTTTTCAAAGTACGTTAAAAATGCAAATATTCAACCTTCCATCGTCTACATGTAATTTCAATTCACAGGTTAGACACATATTTTAGCATGCGCCACATGTCTTGACGTATATTAAGCTAAAATAGACACAGAACTGATAAATTCGAAATGTTCTAACCCTATTTGCTGCAAAAGGCAGGTCCAAAAGCCAATTTAACGCGACTCTCTCACCATTCGTCGAGGTAAAGCAAAGTTTCCTTCTGTTTACACAAGGTGTCTGGTGGAACATCACCAACTGTCATCGTATTTAGAAGGTCAAATACCATGAATCTTTGACCATCTTTCGGCGGATATGATCGCAACTGCGTGGTCAACAACGACTAAGTAATTTGTAAATAGTTGCTTGCCTTGCGCTACACCAAAATACTATTGCTGCTCAGTGAATCGTGGTTCGTTATTTGTTCGTCACACAATGCAGTCGTTCTATTTTAGGGGGTAGGGGTAGGGCAATTTCTATCCTGATATGCGACCACTTGGAGCACACAATCTTGTTGAGTAGGAAGAGAGTAAATAAAGGAAAAGAAAGAATGACTAGTTTACCTTTGTCTCCGGAGCCGTCTCCTGTTGTCATCATCTACCTGCATTGCATAACACTGTGGTCCTAAACTCGTACCTAGGTCTTTTCGTGCTGTGCCGTTTTTTTTTTTTTGGTTACTTTTCTCAAACATTGCGAACTCAATCCGAAAATTCACCCGAGTCTCTAAATTTCCCAACTTCCAGAAAACCAAACAATGCAAACACTTAACGAAGACCTAAGATTTTTTATAACTTGGCTGAATTTGTCTCCAAATTCTATCGCGACAGTCGGAGAATTTTAGCGACTTTGGCAAAGTTTTTTTTCTCAAATTGTTTTTTGCAAAATTTTCGTTCGTTACCTCGGTCTTGCTCGTGCTCGAACTCCCCTTGCGCTCCCACGCGTTTTTTTGACACGACAAATCCTTTCACCCCTCCCCCAACCTGTCTGCGGTTTTTAGTCGCCTGATCTCCGCACGGAAACAAAATATCGCAAATTTTTGCCTGAAGCGTTTTGTGCGATTCCGCAATTACAACAAAGCACTGAGTAAGGGCAGCCACTGACGAAAGACAAAGGAGATATTGGACCAGACCTGGAGGAATTAGCGCGTGGCAGGACTACTAATGCCCAATTGCACAAAAGTAACGGAACAATTTCAGAATTCCGCTTCCGATCTTTAGGAATACAACCACAAACTCTACTAACAATAACTTCAAAAGAACAACAGTCTTCCATTTTCTGTCACAAAACAGGACTAATAAACATACCAATACCCCGCAACTAAGCAAACAAAAGGCGCCAAATATTGTGGCCAATTGTTTCACTTATCCTAAGAGTGCTCTATACAAAATATGAATACGAATTTTCAGTTATATAATATTTATATTTGTTTTCTTCACTGTCATCATCATTATTATTATAAAATTGATTTTCTCCAGTTGTCAGATGTTCCACTGGGTAACACTGATTGTGTCTCAGCAACTTCCCGTAGCTTAGAGACACAACACTTTTTGCAACAGATGAGCAATTCCAAGAATGGCCGATAATTGTACACTTCCAAGGAAGTCAGGTACACCTAACTTGCCAAGCCAGGCCTTTGATCTTTTCGATATGCCTCCGAGAGCACCCATCACGATAGGTATTACTGTAACTTTCGAGGCTTTATTATTATTATTTTTTTCTTTTAGTAGTTGTATTATTATTAATATTATTTTATTTTTAATTTTTTTATTATATACCTCTGCCCCCTAAAACGATACGGTGACAGCATTGCGTGATGAGCAAATGACGAACGCGGTAAGATTGTACTGTAAGGGCCGACACGCTTGGGAGCAATGGCCAGCAATCAAATGTAACATTTTGGTGTAGTACGTACAAAGCAAGCAACTATCCACGAGTGACTTAGCCGTTGTTGACTAAGGTAGATGCAGTGGTGATCATATGCGCCGAAAGATATTCACAGATTCCTGGTGTTCGACCATTGAATACGTTGACGGTTGGCAATGTACATCGGACGTTGTGTAAACAGAAGCAAACTTAACTGCTTAAAATGCGACGAATGGTGATAGAAACACGTCAAATCCGCTTTTGAAACTGCCTTTTATAGTAAATAAGGTAAGAACACATCAAAATTTTCAGCTCCATGTCTATTTATACGTCAAGACATGTGGTGCATGATAAACCCGTAAATTGAAATTCGATGACGCATGGCTGATATTTGCATTTTTAACGTACTTTGAAAAGCTCTCGCGTCGCTCACAATCATTTGCACAAAGAAATTTTTACAGGAATCTGTAGACCATCCTTCTGCGATTCAACCACCAGAAGCTTAATCCATTTGAAGGTTTTGCACATGGTGAAAATCAATCATTTTTACGAAGTACTTTTAAGTGAATGAAATACATGTCTGCGAAATTTAATTATTTTGCAACCAAAAAATAACGCAGCATTTCCCCAAATCAACCCAGTACATATTTAAACATTGCACAAAAATATTTGAGTGTTTTAAAGACGGAAGAATGATGTGGTTTTGCATTCGAGGCTCTCAAAGTTGTTTAATAAAATGGCGCGTCAAATGACGATTTTAACGGGATTTGGTAATTTGCTTATTTCTTTGAAATAAAAGAATATTTTGCCAGAAAAACTATCCAGTAGCATATCTACCATAAGAATATGAGCGAAATAGAATTTTCGACCCTTGCCGAGTTATTTTCGATATTTATGGACAGAGACTCTTAATAACAATAGGTGACATCACTGATATTTTTGCTATATTGTGGAAGGACTTCAGTACTTACAATTAAATTTCTAAAACGGATCCCTCTTGGGGTTCACTGTGCTCTTTTCTGCGGAATGTGAGTGGTTTTTTATTGGTACCTTTTTGACCACCCATTTTTCTTAGGAGCTGTAGCAATCAGAAAGAGAATTATGAACTATAATAACTGAAAAATGTTATTTATTGCATTAAAATATTGGGACCATTCAACAACATAGACTTACGTTAATGTAAGCTAGTTGAGTTGAAAAGGAGTTAAGATTACGTTTGGATTGGTTCAGGACTGTGGTTATCAGGATCCTTCACGTAAATATATAATTGGCAAGATCCAATGTTTGGGATTTCCATTTCACCATATACTGCACAGTTTGTAATGTGGATGAAGTTGAGACTAAAAGGACTACCCCTAGCAGCATACAGTTTATAAAATAAATTAAGATAAAACTAACACAAACCCTGACAAACTGTGGAGCCTTAGGAGCATACTGTTTTATTCTTGTGTTCAACTCGATATCTCACTCGTTCGCTGTGCTCACTCGTGAGATATTCGATTTGAACACTCAAAGATAAAATTCATATCCAAGCGTGGTCATGTAATATCCTCTATTTATTAACCAAGATATCACTGAATACTTTGGGAATGGTTGCAATTGTGTGTTCCAAAATTCTTTCTCCAAGGAGTGACTAAAACATAGAGCTGTAGACAGTAGAGAGAGCCACATGACTTTAAATTTCTTTGAGCACTTGACCGTGACAACCCTTCTACAAAAGTTTTTCTGTTTCCTTGTTTTGTTTTTAAATATTTTGGGTGGAGTAGCATGTGTGGTTCTAATGTTCCTTTCTACAATGGGCGACAAAAGTGTTGAGACACTTTGCTATTTTGGAGTACTTAAGGCCAATTTCCCCCCTCAACCCCACGATTCTACCCCCTCCCCCCCAAACAATGTTGGATTTCACGTCTCTAGAACTTGCTTTTTTCCTAAACAACATTGAAAAGGGGGAGGGGGTGTGGGTCTCAATGTAAACCAAATTTCAAATAGAAAAAGTGAAATGCTGCAATTAGCACTCGATTCAGGCAACTGTCTCAACTACTTTTGTCGCTCATTGTCTGAAAGTGGTACCTATATATTTTGCATTAATTAGTACCATGCGAATTTATATAACGTGAAAAAATAGTGTTTGGTGGAATTTTTTCATGTCACGAGAGAAAACTAGTCATATTTGAGATAGATAAGCCGGCAAACTTCATGATAATTGTGCTTTTAGTTTAATTTGATGATATGATTTGTGGCAGCACAATTGTAAGACTTAAAAAGTCAAATTATATCTTTTCCGATTCGCGTACATGTAGTAAAGGAAGGCGATCTCAAATGCGTTGAAGTTAAACACGCAAAGAAAACCTACTTCATCACATGCCGAGTACGAGTCAGATTCACCTACATCGGAAGAAAATGATGATATCTTTGGACCAGAAAGTAGAGAATTGGATGCACACTTTGTTCGCAAAGTTTATTTAATAACGTATAGCCAAGTAGACAAAGAACTCTTTCCAATAAGGAGATCATTTGTCAATGCGGTTCTCCAGTCCTTAAATGATTGTAATGTGGTTCAGTGGTGCTGTTCGCTCGAACAACATATTTCTGCGGGTGTTCATTATCACATGGCCATCAAGTTGGACCGAAACAAACGGTGGATTTCCAGTAAGAGATTTTTACTGGAGAGACGTGGGATCTCAGCCCATTTCTCTGAAATTCACACCAACTACTATAACGCGTAGAAGTTTGTCACCAAGGAAGACAAACATTATATCCAGAGTTTAGATCATCCAGATTTAACGAACATGGGCCCTCCAAGAAGGATGATGGCTTCTATCGCCGCCCAGTCCAGAAGTAAGGGGAAAGCGAGCCACGATGCAGACGATTCTGGGCAGAACACTTCTGATGAGTCCGATGTGGGCCACAATCACACTCAAGTTACCACGGATTCAGATGCAGATAACAATAAAGCTAAGAGATGGAAAAAACGGATGACTTCATATGAGCTTGCGGAAATTGTATTAGCTAAAGGCATTAAGTCTCGGACTGAGCTGCTTGCTCTTGCCAGACAACAGAAACTGGAAGGCAAAACTGACATTGCAGAGTTTATCGTAAATAGAGGTGCCAAGGTTGTTTCAGAAGTTTTAGACACCGCGTGGGAAATGGAAAATTTGACTGATGATTTGAAGAGGGCAAGGAAAAGCAGTTGCTCCATGAAGCCAGACAGGGAGAGTGCACAGAAGGCTGTTGTGGCCAGTGGTTAGCATGCGCAAAAGAAGTATTAGAAAGGAATGGAATTTACATCCAGTACTTTGCGCGATGTGTTCTGGATCTCTTAGAGAAAGGACGCAGAAAATATTGCAACATTATGATCGTAGGAGTAGCAAACTGCGGGAAAACCTTCCTACTGGACCCACTTAATAAGATTTTTAACACTTTTTCCAACCCAGTATCGACAAGCTTTGCATGGGTGGGCGCTGAAAAAGCCAAGTGCATTTTCTTGAACGAGTTTAGGTGGTCACCTTCAGTTATCCAGTGGCACGATTTTCTGTTGTCACTGGAAGGACAGCTAGTTCACCTGCTAGCTCTGAAAATGCACTACGCAAAGGACATTGTCTTCAACAAACTTTAAGACACTCCAATTTTTGCCACAGGAAAGAATCCCATCATGTTTGTAAAAAATGGCGCCATCGATGAAAAGGAGACGGAAATGATGATGGTCCATTGGAAGATCTTTCGATTCCATGCTCAGATCTCCCAAGAGAAGCAGCGAGAAATTTCTCCTTGTGGAAAATGCTTTACTACGTTGGTCCCTGGAGACGCATCCACAACGGGTAACCATGAGTAACCACGGGTAACCAAACATATAATAAAGGTTGTGCATAATGTTATTATTCCTCAACTATGGGTGACCCGTGGTTACCCGTTCAATCTCATAAGGGACAGCTTTTTTCTGCCAAAGAACTGGTATACTTAGTTAAAGTTCGAAGAAATAGAAGTGTACAGACAGTATTGATTTATTTTGTACTTTTGATGCTTGTTAAGTGATTATTATTGAGTGAAAATCATAGTCGTTTGCAGTGAGAAGTCACACAATACCTCACATTACTTAGCTACGCGACAAGGTCACCCAATACGTTTGTCGTTTTTGAAACGCAAGTAAATATATTAAGCAGAATTGATATTTAATCCTATTTAGTCAATATTTTGTATGCTGTCCTTTGTTAGTAATGATTAAATCTATTCTCTTGTTCATACTCCTGATGGTTCGGTCAATTAAGTCCTTATCTAGCGATTTAAAAGTATCAGAAACCCGTGCACAGAACTGGTCAAACGTTTCGAAAGTTATGTTCCTCCTTAGTGCATCATCATGCATAATGTTTTTATGATGTGAAAAATATTTTCAATGCAATTGATGTCTCTGCTTGTGGGTTGTATAGGCATCAATGCAGCCCCGATGCTATTCCAAGCAACACAAGCTAAACCTGAGTTTTGACTGGGGTCCCCATTCTGGACAAAAAGCTTAGACCCTCCTTTGTTCGAATCTCTAAACATGTGGGCAAATTCTCTTTCTATCAAACCCTTAAAATATAAGCTGTTCATTCTGTATCTCTCACACAGAACCACTCCTTTGCGGTATGGCGACAACAAACTTTGCCATTCTCCCACCAGACCTGCAATGAGAACCCTTTGCTGTGCATCTGCAGGCCAGTCCCTCCGTTTCTTTTCTCCAAATGCGCCCGAGGTGCCCACACTTGGTCTGCGGGGTTAGACTTATGTATAAAACTAACCACATCCAAGAAAAATGCAATCTATTCAGTCCACAAGCTGTCATTGTGCTCACGTTTGATCTTTCGTGCAAATTTTAATCTCTTTTTCTGATCTTTATCTGTTAGGAGACCCTTTTGGCGTGCTTGTAAATACTTGTATCCTTGGCTATGAAGAAACCGTTGTACTGTTCGGAAGGAAACATGTCTTCACAGTAAATTTCCCTTCTGATTTCCTCAACTTTGGGATTTCACACAGAAGCAATCGCTTTTGCCATGCACCCAATTTTCGGGGCCGTCTGATGGATTTTTGTTCTTTTGGTGCTCTTGATTGTTTTCGCGGATTTTACCTTCCTTTAAAATGCAGTACAGTGAGGCACGAGATATGTGCGACCGCTGAATGATCTGTTTGGCACTTAAACTTTTCCATTCCTTTGCCAAGTGGACATAAGCACGCGTTTCACTAGAAATTCGCGCCTTAAAAACCATTTTGCTTAGTTCATCTGCTGTTTTGCACCTTTGTGACATCATTACTCAAATGTAATAATCACGTTATTTAAGCGCTAATTAATTTCAGAGAGAACAGTACCAACATGATCACATGACTAATTACAATGTCTTGTGTTTGTATCCAGGTCATGCAGGTCAACTACTTTTGTCGCTCATTGTAGTTCTTCCGCGCTGCTCTTCTTTTTATGTTGTAATATAGAATTTATTGCTTGTATGTTTTCTTATAGCTTATGATTTGTGCAGTGAAAATTGGTTAAATTAAATTATATGATTTTTCAGTGCCATAAAACATGCCGGGTATTCACACAAATGCGTTCACACAAATCGGTATTTTGATATTCAATAAACTTGAATACATGACATTACAGACTTGGTGAAATGTTAGACAGTTTCACAACTTAAGGTTAATTAAGTTAAGTTTCAGTTCTCTTCATCAGCAATAAAACACTAACCAGTTCAGATACTGCTCAGGGAGGTACAGTAGTCCAGTGGTTAGCACACTGAACTTGGGATTGAGTGGTCCAGGCTCAAGCCAGGAGCGTGGTAGTGGTATGGCTGAGGTTATTGTGTTGTATTCTTGGGTAAGATACTTAACTCTAGCAGTATCTCTCTCTCTACCCAGGTGTATGAGTGGGTATCAGTGCATTAAATACTGTTGATACCCCTTCAAGAGACTTACATTCCATCCATTTTAGGAGTAGAAATATTGCTAGTTGCTTTATGCTACAAAAAAACAAAACAAAACAAAATAAACACTGGCCTGACAATTAGCCTCTAGGTTCACACACAGACCTGTCAGGTACATACCGATCGACAACCATTGTCCCATCTAGTTACATAGTTTCATCAAAGCCACAGTTAGAGCACATGAAAAGCAAGTTGACCATTAACTGTCACCAGACACAGTTCTGCAAAATTAAACTTTTGGCTTGTTGTGTTAGCAACTTGAAACGAAACAAAACAAAATTAGATGTGGTCACATTCATTCAATCTATACTTAAGTGACATTCTGACTTGCAGTTTATACACCCCAGTTATGTTTGCAAAATACTACAAGAAAAACTGATGTGAAGCCAAGTTTTGAAACCCATAACATTAGTCAGATACAATAGTTCCGGGCAGCTTTTTTGTGTGCTGTGTAACATACCTATTAAGAGTGCAATTCTGTGGACTTCACATGTGCTTGGGAAGAAGCATAAAGAGGTATGTATAAACTAAAAGAGAGTATGATTTCTGAATATAATAGACAACATTCTTACTCAACAAAACTTAGTGAGATACAAGTACAGGTTGTTTTAAATTTTGTTATGTTCTATATATTCTTTATTCAGCAGATTGAACTTGTGCTTGACTGTACATATAATCATGTGATCTAATAGGAATGCATTACAGTGCGACTACTCCAACCAAGGCCACCCGACAAAACGTTCCACAAATTTATCAAATAAAAATCGCAGAGGTTAACAAAATTTTTCCTACAAATTAACTTTGTAATCAAGCTGTATATCACAAAGGCAACAGATTTGTGGTCATGTTGGATAATTTGTTAAAAAACTATTGTCAAGCTCCACGATTTTCATTCGTTAAATTTGTAGAAAATTTTGTCGGGTGGCCTTGGTAAGAGTAGTCGCACTGTAACAGATATAACACAATGTAACTAGCATGCATTAGTCATGTAACATCACCCTTCCTTTGGAGTAAAAAACAATTTGAAACCAAAAAATTGTAATGTTTTTATGGTAATAGAATCAATGCTTGCTAGTCAGTGTCCTTAGAAGTTGTGCTCAATTGTCCAATTCCTATCAAATGTTCAACATCTCTAACTTTCTAGTGTACATTAGCCCTTGAGGGATTCAGGTTCTTTGATGATCTTAGATGCTGTGTGGCAGTGAGTGATGTCTCTACATGTACGTCTCACTGGATAATTGATGGGCTAGTAAATTTGCCAGAGTTGTGTGAGTTTGGGTGAATAGACAAATCATAGCAACAACAGCAATAACATATATTTATACCACAGGGAGAAAAAATACAGTAATTTGAAACTTAAAAATAGGGCATTAGCTAGCTACAATAACAATGAAGGTAAATATTGTTAGGCAGCTGTGTATAAGATTTAATTAATAAAGTAACCAGATCATATTTCTAAACATGACTCAATATATGATTCAACCACAATCACACATCTCTGGTAAGTATACAGAGAAGCATCCATGGAGGCAATTAAGATGTATTTGATATTGTGTAAATGATACACCAGAAGGCCTGTGAAATTCAATTACCAGAGGTGTGAGACTGTTTTGAATCACGATGGTCAAATAACGAGGGCTAAATCATGTTTGAAAACCCACATTTACCCTCTGTACTGAAATCTTCCATAAAAAATTGTGTATACAACTTACAAATGTATAAATAGTAAGGTTAAACACACCAAATTTTGTTGCAGAACTTGGCAAAGTTTAAAGGGAAATCCAGTAAAGATCAGCCAGTCACAAAGGTACAACAGGCACGCCAGTCATTTTTGTAGGCTCTGATTGCTGGTTGCATGTTGAGATATTGTACATACTACCGGTAGATATTATGAACCTGTAGAAACAAGTCTCTTTTGTATTACTTGTAGTGATGTTATTTATGATATAACTGAAGGAAACTCATAGTTTTAGCCTGAATAACACAGGCAGACAAGCTGGAGTCTGTATAAGTTCCTAACACGGACACCAAAATTGAGTTTAGTTTACATCTTTGTTTTGTGAACAGAGCACCTTATATGTCATGAAAAACGTTACATGTACATTCATACTGTAGCTGTGACAAACTTTCATGTTGTATATTATACATGTATATCTTTCTCTCTCCAATGAGAATTAGACATCTAACAAGCTGAATGTAACTGACTCTCAGTGTAATCAGTATTATGAACAAAAAAACTCCTGAAACTGAATAAGCAACGCAACAAACTGATAGCTTGTGTGGACCACAAAACTAACCTCCCATCACAATAATGGGTAAAACAGGAAGCATTGAAAATAAATTTACTAACAAAAATCAAAGCCTAAGAGATGCCAAAACACATTCACAACACCCTCCTTCGTACGGAAACACACCTTACATTTTTTCCCTATAAGCTGAGTGATTTTCTGCAAAGCAAAGCAAGTACCATAAGGGAAATGTTCAGGGACAGTCAGTGTGTGGGAAAGTCAAAACAACGGGGAAAAATTGGCAAAGAAGAGGTTTCAGCCTTCTCTGATGTTTTCTCATTGTTTTGCCTTCACATGCCCCCTACTGACTGTCCGTAGGTCTTGATCCAAGGATGAATGTTCAGCAGTTTTGGTAGTTTTATGACATTTTGCTTAGGCAAATCCAACCTTCTGCATTTTTTACGTGTGTTTTTTTTGTTAGTTCAGAGGGCTAACCTCTAAACTTCCTATTTCAAGATACATTTACATTTAAAATGCAAATGAATCTATGAAAGAATATTTGAACTGTGGAGAAAGATATGAAGTCATGTCTGATCGTCACAGTTATACACACAACTTAAGCAGTTGTGAAATGAAAGCCTGTAAAAAGGCATGAATGGGATTCAAACCCATGATCTCTGATACCAGTGCAGTACTCTACCAACTGAGCTATCAAGCCAACTGGTGAAGGATACAAGTGAATATACGAAAGATCATATGTTTGAACTACAGAGAAAAATATGAAGTCATGATTGATCATCGCAGTTATACACATGACTTAAACAGTTGTGAATTTAAATCCTGACAAAAATTCAGGCCTTCACAAGATTTGAAACCATGACCCGAGATACCAGTGCAGTGCTCTACCAACTGACCTATCAAGCCAACTGGTCAGTCATGCCTTCATATCTTTCGTATTGCAGAGGCCATGGGTTCGTGGTTGTGTGTATAACTGCGATGATATGTCATGCCCTTACCAAACTGAGTGATTTGGGACATGTATGGACCATGGGTATGATATGGGATAATCTTTTCATACTTTTACATTTTTGTTATAAAATAATGTAACCTCTTGAATAAGCCTATATGATCTGTTCTACTCGCACACGGATAGGTTACAAGTTCTATAATAGATGTATTGTAGGATTATTGAGGCTCAAAAATGCAGGTTAACAGAAAAGTTGATAAAATGTCTTAAGAAGTTGATTCTTAATGTAGGTACAATGATTAACAATAATTGTATAGTATAGTACACAGGAGTGAGGTGAAAAAGTGGCAGATATTTACCGAGTTGTGAAGTGGCAAGATCATTACGCACCACTTTTGCTAACACTTGGGTGAATAACAGTTTTAGTACTGTATAACCCCACAAGCTCAATAACCAGGGGACCAAGAAATTACTTTCTTTCTTTCTGAAAATAAACGTAAACCATTTTGTTTGTCTTTGGCTGCTCGGATGTGGATAGTACTTTGCTAATCACCTCCAAGTTAGCCAATCAGAAACGTGAAAAACACTATTCACTTGTGTAGGATATATATATCCTAATATCTTATTACTACTAACTGTAAGCTTAAATGTATATGTTATATACATAGTCTAAATCTGTCTTCAAACTGATTTGGGTGTCTATTGGCTTTTTTCAAGAGATATGGAAGGTTTTTTTGTGAACAACCCATCTTATTTGGAATTCCAGTTTAATAGCTTCTTTTTTTCTTTTTAAAACTTTGGTCTTTGATATCCCCCTACTCTGATCCTCCTGGGAGTGGGTATGTGGAACCATACAATAACATGATCTCTTTCCTTGACACAGTTGAATGCTTCTCATTCACAGGAATCTCCATTTGAAAGCCTGGCACGAAAAAGAACTAGCCAGAATAAGGTGAGCTTCATCTGCCGCATAATCTGAGTTTTTTGTACAGGTCAACTTGTAAATAGAAATCTAACATCATCATGATCAGTGGGCTATGTGTAATGTTGTCACAAATCACGTCACCTCAACAGTATCACTCTTCATCTTGAAAATGATGCTGGACGCATTAAAATATCAGAGTGCTTTAATTTTTGTATTTTCACTGCAGTGTTTCATCATTGTACAAAGCTCTGGGGGAAAATGGTTTCTTATGAATATTTTGCGTTATAAGATAACTGAGATACTACTTGCACTCTAACTGATCAATAGAGTTGCCAAACCTGTGTTCTGATGTGGCAGCACTGCAGAAGCACTACGGAACTCAGAACACAAGCGAAAACATGAACAGTTTTGGCTTTCACTGGCTGAGATATCAATAACAGAAACATCTATTCATTCAACATATACATGAAAATTTGCAAGAAAAAAGTAAAACAAGAACAGAAGTTGGTCGTGATATAGTGTATTATGCTTGTCTTTTTTTACATGGCAATTTTTTTTTCCAGGGGCAAACGCATTTTATTAGTTTTACAAATTACAAATGCAATCACTTACAACATAAAACTGTAAAAACGAACGATAAAATCCGATGAAGAAAACCTTGAGCAAGAGGGTAAACTCCCTTCTTTCTATCGAAGATATGTTGACGATACGCTCACCATCATGCCCAATACAGAAACAGCATCTAACCTCTTGGACACGCTTAACAAAGCACATTCCTCCGTAAAATTCACAATGGAAACTGAATGCAATGGAATGCTCCCATTTCTGGGTATCCAGTTACTGAATCGATTGCCACAAATAGAGACAAAGGTGAACGTAAAACCCACTAATTCAGGTCTACTCTTGCACTACCAGAGTAATGTTGACAATCGCTACAAAAAGGGTTGATCGAGCGCATCGTTTATCTTCATCTTGGACACATTTTTCCGACGAATGTGATTGGTTGAAAACTGCATTCTCACGGTTGAAGTATCCCAAACATCTTGGTAATTCTACCATCAAAAGTTTTGTTGTCTTGAAGGTTTGCGACCAACAGCAACCTTTATCACCATCTCAAGAGACTGATGACACGATTCGAGTGGATTTACCATTTAAAGACCAAATCTCAGCAGATATTGTGAGGAAACAACTTACAGATCTGTGCCTAAAAGTACACACCACCATCCAGCCTGTGTTTGTGAGCCAAAAAAATTGAACAAGAACTAAATGTGAAGGAAACAAAGCCACCACTTGTAAATCAGCAGTGTGTTGTTTATGGTTTTCATTGTGACCTGTGTGATGCAGGTTATGTACATGTAGGTTACACATGCGGACATTTACATAATCGTGTAAAAGGACATAAACAACAATCCTCCACCATTGCCAAACACTACAAGAACATGCACGGGACAATCAATGCCTCAGGGCCTGCCAAAGGGTTTCAAAGTACTTAAGGAATGCAGAAACAAATTTGACTGCTTAGTGTACAAAATGCTCTTAATAAGAGCTTCAAAGCCAAATCTCAACATGCAATCAGACTCCATTCGTGTGAAAGTATATTTATAATCTTCGCACCCTTTTATGTTAATTCTTCGCGCCAAATCGCTTTAAATTCTGTAATTTGCATGATCTGATTTACAATGTATCTTTTCCTTGATAATGGAGTCATGACTACTCCGAAACGTCGGATTTTATCGTTTGTTTTTACCGTTTAATGTTCTAAACAATTACTTACGTTACTTATAATACAATACGGTTACTTATGGTTACAATACAAAACAGTTACTTACATTACTTACAGTACTAGTACAATTACTTATACTACTTACAATACTATACAACTGTATGTGAAATGAATCAGTTACCGGTAGGTATAAATAACCAACTTGGTGATATGATGAAACTGCGAATGGTATGCACCATCCACGGCAAACGAAAACCGCCAAAGAAACGACTGTGATCTGGAGCTCCAACGTTCGATATCCCCAAGCCCGTACTCGAGAATCACATAGAAGAGGGTTTTATGATCAAAGAAATTGCCTCTATGTTGTCCGTCTCGGAAAGTAAAATTTATTGTTGAATGCAAGTCTACAGACTGAGCTCTTTAGATTTCAGTGACATTTCTTCCCTTCTTTGAAGAATATGAGCTTGATCAAGATGACCTCAAAAAGCTGCTCTCAAAGCTGAAAGAGTGCAAGTGCTCTCACCTTGTGTTCTCTCTTTGTTTCCCTTATAAACTGTTTTTGAATTGAAAGAAAAAAATGACAATGGCTGCATTGGAAGCTGACCTGCCATGGAAGAAGTTATGCAGATGTTGGAATCTGAACCATCTAGTGTCCTGACCCCAGTCCTGACATTCCAGCTCTTCGTGAACAACTTGCAATTCTTGTTTCTGCAGGCAAAGCCAAAGAAGCCATCAGCGTGCACCTGACACATGAGCAGGGAAAGAGATTAAACAACAAAGACGTTCAAAGGCACTGCAAAAGGTACAAGATTTATGTGGGTGCCAAGTCCACTGAAACCTTGATTGAAAGCTTTCTGATGTTGGCCATGAAAGCAGCTGGCACGATTGTGCTGCTCAATGCAAAGACGCCGACATTTTTGCAGAATGAGCTCAAAAATGATTGCATCATCACCAAAGAGTTTTCACCATGGCGGACGGCCTTGTGTTGAGATGTGGGTGGTTGCTCGCGGTGGCCAATGCAATCCTCAGCAACTGCAGAATAATTGGTCAGCATTTGCCAGTAATTCCTCAATAAAATATTTTATTCAGAGCGGAGCCTGTGGTAGGTCTGAACAATGAGGTCACTCACTTGACCTGCAAAAAACCTGCTCATGCTGTCAAAGCCAAGGCCGCTTCAGCAAAACCTTCCACTCCATATTCAACTTCTTTTTTCGCTGTCCTGTTCATCAACATAGTAGCACTTCACACATAGCGCAATCATCCTGCTGCCTTCACATTTGAGTTTGGACAGCCCTGGGTTACGCCCGCTCCACTTGTCCCACGCAAGCTACTGCTTCTTTGTTGCCTTGAATTCTGCTCGCAATTCTGGGCGAACAATGTCTTCAAGCTGGTCAATGGAGATGACCATATAGTTGCTGTCCATGTCCATGTAAATCAGCTCGAAGTTGCAGCGATCGAAATACCAATCCAAGAAGTTATAGTAGAACTCAAGCATTCTCAGCTTTGCCAGCTGATACACAGCGATTGCGAACTGGAACGGCAGATTGATCATGATCCGCTGGTTCCTGCTTTCCAGCTCATACGCGTGCCCGAGCTTGTCCAGATTGCTGAATTACGGTCTTCACAGCGCTCTGTCCACCACCTTTTCATCTGTTATGTAGATCACGCCCGCTTGGCACTCCAGCGCTTCAATGAGTTTCCCATAACCACTGTTCTCTAGCAGTTTGAACACCTCAGCCAGCAGCGCTTTGCCCTTGTCTGCATCTCCAGTTGTGCAAGCTTCTGTCACCTGCTCCACAAACCAGGTGAAGATCTTCATCGCCTGGTAGTCAATCATGCGATAAACTGCTGTGATGACTGCGCCATGCTCCACATACCAACACAATAGCGACATAGTAGCGCAGCCAATCCGCAAATGTTTCCATTTTGTTTTCTGTGAAGATTTTCTTACAAGTCATACACTCTTGATGTTCTGAAAGACTGAGGACATATCCACCCTTAAATGTGAATAGCATACTGGGTGATCTGGTAGCTAGTTCAGCTTTTCAGGGCTGCCGAACCACTTGTAAGGTAGTTAGGATTTCTGACAGAACATCCGCATGCTTTCACACACTTTTTGTAACTGGTGCCCGGGCCCAGATAGTTGATGATGTCAACGAAGTGGAAGCGGTTTGTCTTCATGAACATTGTCGTGTTCGCATATTTTCCTAATTGAACCTTAGCCGTTGTGTCCGCCAACAGCTCTGCAAGATGTTTTTTGATCAGATTCAGGTCATAATGTCCGCAGTTGAAACCAAGAACTGGAACCTGGTCATGCCATTGAAATTTTGGTGCCCCCACTTGACCCTGGCGAGGCTTCCGAGCCAGCGGGACAGTCTCAAGGGGCACCAAAATTTGCCGGTATTCATTCAATTCCTCACCTACTCATGGGCTGTGCTCCCCTCTATTCCTATTCCTGCAGACTACAGTCGAACCTCGGACACCAAAGGGACAGAGCGAAGTGCCCGTAGTGGAGAGGTGTCCTTATTGGAAAGGTCACAATGATGATGTCACTTTTAAGTCTCCACTGACAGCTTAGAGTGTTCAGTAATTAAAATCAGGCCCAAAAGCTAGTGTCTTGTGAATCTCTGAATCCAGATTGTTTGATATCAATTATTAGTGTCACTGTTTGTGTAACCGCCAACAAGAAATGGTACATACATGTACCACAAATTATCAACACCTGGTCCCCAGAGTGTCCATAAAAAAGAGGTTAAATTTGTATGAATTTGCTCCCTAGGGCTGAGATTCAGTGTCCGTTGTCCAAGCCGAGGGTCTATGTTAATAGAGGGTTTTTTTTAGAGGAAATGTATGAGAATTTTGTCAGTACACAGGAAACTGTCCGTATTAGAGAGGTGTCGGTATGGAGGGGTTCAACTGTAGACACATTGGGGCTATTTATACAAGGAAAATAAGCCGTGGGTTACACAAGCCATGCCTTGCAGAAGACCCAAACTTACTGTATAAATGGTGTATTTTAACCAGTTCATGTCTTACACAAGCATCGGATAACATACATGTAGGCTACAGCTTGTGTGAAACAAGGAATTTGAGCTTGGCTTGAATAGGCCGCAGTTTGTATGAGACGCAAACCATTTATTGTGGCTTGTTTGCAGCTTACATAAGACACAAACACACTGGACAAGCGGACATTTTTTCCCGCACTTGCGTGGCCGCTTTTCACCATTCTGAGATTCCCATGACAACCAACACAAAAGTAAGGCAGTAGTCATGAAGAAGCTGTGAACCATTTATATGAGCACCTACATGTAGCACCTCAAATAAGCGGTGCTCATATAAATGGTCCAGTTCATATCTTATGTAAGCCACAGCTTATTTTTCTTGTATAAAGTCAACACTAAAGTAGACTTATCTTCTGTGCAGAGCAAATTGCTTAGTTCCAGAGAGAATAGTACCACAAGGAGAGTACATGGTTTTTGTGATGGTACAACACATTTGACAAAGTGCACATAGGTTCCTGATAGGCTGGAGGTTGAACTCGAGGAATCTAAATATTACATGACTTCTGCCCTGCTGATGTACATGTAGCATTTAGTGTCTTTTTTGTAAATTGACAGGTTGAACCAAAGACAGATACGTCACAGAAAAAAATAGAAGGTAAGAACCTCACATTTAAAAAAGTATTGTGGAGCAAATCATGTGGAGAATGTCTTGCAATTACAAGTCGTGCAAAGTATGGAAAAGTTGTTTTGAGGGAGGGGTGCTGGTGAGAATGCTTCTTTTTAATTTCTAATATCTATTGGGAATACACTGGGAGAAGGTTGAGTATATGTTTTCTTATGTCTCTAATTAAACCTCTCTTGGATGTAAGCAGTGTCCTGTAGCAAGTTGTTATATATGAGGAAAGTTTGGTTGTTTACGAGGAGTACTTTAATTAATTAAAGTGGCTCCTTTTATTAGTCAAGTGGATGAGATATGCTAAACAGTAAGCAATAAAAACTTTATCCACAGCATCTTCTCAGCAATACTCCAACAATAAGTGTAATTTTATGATGCTGTTTAAGTTTAAGCAAATGCAGATACACCTAGAGGTCACAGAGTCTATGGACTCTATTGTTTTACTAAAATATTTTGCGTTTCCATTGGTCTTTGTCTACTGGGGAATGCCCTTTGTTTCCATGTTTGATGAGCTAAGTCATAGCCATAAACAAAAGTGTTTATGGTTATGAGCCAGGGTTGAAAAGTGACATATTGAAAAATTTTAAATGTTTGAATGGTGTATCTTTATGGTGTGCTTAGCTAAACTAGCTAGTTCTCAGGCAATAAATAGTTGCCACCTAAATTGAAAGTAACAAATATTTCAAATAAACATAATGGGCTTAAAAAGTCTCAACTGCTGCTGTAAATAAGGTCATCTTAGTCCTTGTTACTAAGCAAAAGACTAGCATGAGCCTTGAGGCAACTCTCATGATTCATAAATCTTAATCTACGCTTCATCGAGGTAGATCCAACATAATCAACACTGCATAATTCGCAATGCAACAACAATGCAGCATTTGAGTTACAGTTAATCTTATAATTGATGGAAAATTCCCTTCCAGTGGTCTTTGACCCAAAGACGTCACCTAGGCAAAGATAATCACATACTTTGCATCGTTCATTTCCACGTTTTACAGTTCTTTTAGGTCTTACTCCTGTGTGCATTGATTTCAACTTTGCATTCACCAGGTAGTCCTCCAGGCTTTTTGGCCTTTGACAAGCCAGCATCGGAAGTTCCGTTCCTCTCCTTCTTGCATTTTTCAGAGCCATGAAGGAAAGACTGAAGCTTTGCGTCCGTTTTAACAGGAACCACTATCCGTTTAGAAAGTCTTGGAATCTGTTGTAACGTGTTACAGAACAGTGTCATTTTAAGCTCACTGTTAAACAAAGTTAAACAGAAGCTGCAGAGTTTGAATTCGCACGGCAAAATGAAAAAAGTATTTCGGATGCCAATATGACTATCAAGACAGAACGGATGATAAAGGCACAATAGACCATTTTACAGTTGTTGGCAAAGTGACCTGGCCTCTGACTGGCAGCGAGGCTGGAGTTGACCTTGGTTTGATACAGACCTCTCTGCTTTTATTGTGCAAATCAAGTTGTTCTCATGCTAACTAGTTGAGATTTACATGAGTAAAGCTTGAAGGTCTGTATCAAAGCAAGGTCACCTCCAGCCTCGCTTGCAGTCATGGCCAGGTAACTAAGCACACAACTGTAAAATGGCCTATTGTCAAACTGAACAGAAAGCCATGGGATGCACATAAATGAATCAAGTTGGCCTCTTGTTCGCGAACGTTCGATTTACAACTATGTTTCAATGCAGGTTGAGTTTTTACAGTGTGCTTACCTTGATTTATATTTTTGTTTGCTTCTTTTTCGAAAACAAAAACATTGAAATGCTATGGTGGACGAATGTAGACAAGAACAGTTATGTTTGGGTCACGTGAATTGAAGTACACAATATACCGCTTTGCTTTACAGTGTTTGGAATTAAATACATAACAAACATACCTGAATATCTTTCTTTTCCGGGATCATCTCCCAAGTTTACTTGTTTATAATTTATGAAATGCAGTCCGATTGCAAAATTACAAAACACATCCTGTTGAACCTCGCGAATTCGAACTAGCGGGAGTTCAAAATAACCTGCAGTAAATGACTGAAGAGAACATCCAAGGAAAATGGCTTTGAGTTCAAAATAACGAGGATTTGAAAATAACCAAGACATTGAGGCTATTCATTGAGGCATGAAGTTGACATTCGAGCCCCCGTAATACTCTTTCATGAGTCTTGCGTGACTGGTAACGCGAGGCATTTACTTTTTTTAAACAGCCAATCGTTTTGACTGTAGAACAAGGAACATACCTCGGTAATGCGTTGTCTAATGGTAACCAATACCTCTCATAATTATACATCAGGCGCATATTAGAAACAAATCCCAAAATGGAAGAGTCAAGTTGCCATCAAGTTGAGGAAATCATAGCGAAATTTAAAAGATTACTTTAGGATGGGTGTGGATGCTGTCAAGGCTGTAATGATGCCAAGTGTTCTAATCAGTTTACGGAGGAGACTGTTTTTGGAAATTTATTCAATTGCCTTGAACTTTCCCATACTGAGCTTGACTTAGTCATACTGGCAAACATGCAAGCATCTGTGAGCATGGAAGTACCTGGGGCAAAGAGGAAACAAAGCCCACGATGCTACTTTCTGTATAAGTCACGACTGATCTGCAAGGAGATGTTTCTGTGCATGTACGGGATAAGCTACTCCACATTTTGCAGATTAAAAGACCACTACCAAAATCACAGGATATCTCAAAGGATCCATGGCAACACTAAGAGACTGCCACCCAACACGCTATTACAAGCTGTGGCCGAGGATGCAAAGACCTTCCTGAACAATTATGTGGAAGGTAATGCTGTTTTGCTTCCCAGACAGATCCCCGGATATAAAAGCAATGATATTAAGCTGTTATCCTCGAGCGACACAAAAACGAGCTTGTGGCGTGAGTTTCAAAGGGCTTGTGAACAAAGTAATAAGCAATCAGTCAGCTACACAAAATTTATTGACTTGTGGGAACAATTTCACCCAAACCTTGTTTTTGCAAAGCCAATGACTTGTGTTTCACTTGTCAACAAAATACCTCGAAGCTTTTCAGATCTGCCAATCTTCCGGACAGGGAAAAGTCTGAGTCCATTCAGATCCAGCAAGAACACTTGAACTGTGTGCAAGATGAAAGAGAACTATACAGGAATGCCTGCCAGGAAGCGAAAAACAATTTTGAAATGGTGCAGAACACAGTTGCTTTGGATGGGCATCACGAGGTCTGCTCACTTGACACTACTGAGTGCATTCAGATTCAGCAAGAACACTTGAACTGTGTGCAAGATGAAAGAGAACTATACAGAAATGCCTGCCAGGAAGCGAAAAACAATTTTGAAATGCTGCAGAACACAATTGCTTCGGATCAGCGTCACAAGGTCTGCTCACTTGACACTACTATGCATTACTCTTTTGACTTCGCACAACAGGTACACATGCCAAGTAATCACATGCAGCCTGGACCAATATACTTCGAAATGCCACAGAAATGTGGTATTTTTGGCAACATGTGTGAGGCCATCCCTCGACAAATAAACTACTTGATTGACAAAGCAAGTGACGTTGGCAAGGGTGCGAACACTACTATTAATTACATACATTATGCTAATAATTACTGCTCAGGACAAAACAAAAACAATTACTTTATTTTGTACCTTGCATGGAGAACAATTAATCAACTCCACCACTCTATTAAATACTCATTTCTGATTGCTGGTCACACAAAGTTTGGGCCTGACTGCTGCTTCGGAGTAATCAAACAAGCCTACAAAGTGACTTTCACATTGTCCATTTATGAATTTGCAAGGTTGGTAGACTGCTCAAGCACCACCGGAATCAATAAAGCGCAGCTAGTTGGTACACATGATGGAACAGTTATTGTTCCGGCATACGAGTGGTCGTCATTCCTCGGAGAGTACTTCAACAAGTTACCGACCATCAAAAAGTACCAACATTTTCCATTTCTCAAAAGATGAGCCTGGAAGAGTATATTTCAAGGAGAACAGATCATCTCCTGAACAATATCGCATGCTGCTGAAGAACCGTACAGTCTTGCCTTCTGCAAGAGTGCTTCCACCCAAACTGAACCCCGAAGGGCTGAGCAAAGAAAGGAAGCAGTCTCTCTATCGCGAGATCAGACAATTCTGCAAGCCTGGTACGGAAGATCTTGTCGCTCCAGCACCTTCAATTCAATGGGAACTTTCATTTGAACAATTGAAAGATACTTGTGCCAATGTAATCAATCAATAAGGAAAAAATAGATTAATTTAAAGTGCTGTATTTTTTCCTTGTATTTAATTGTAAAGTTCAAGCTAGGTTTCATTTCAGACAAAAATCTTAGACGTGGGTTGTAGCAATACGCTTTTAAGAAAAAATATTGGTGTTTACAGTCAATTAGAAAGACGAGTAAAAAGCTATTGACCTTAGAGAAAGTCTGAGTTTTTTTTCATACATATTGCCAAAAAAAGCGAAAAAATGAACATATCTCCGGCAATACTTGGCATAAAACAACGGTAAATGGTAAAATGCTCTGTTGTTAAAGATGGGACTATGAATTACATTTTTTTGATGTGCAGTTTATATTCATATTTTTTTCTGAAGTGAAAAGCGCTTTCCTTTTGGCGCATGCCCGCTAGTTTTATTGTTTTTGATTGTTTTGGAAGCATGGTGATAAGAAGCGAAAAAATGAACATATCTTTGGCAATACTTGGCATAAAATAATGGTTCAAATGGTAAAATGCTCACTTTTATGTGAAGCAAACTTAAAAAAACTAAGGAATATGCCAGTTTGCAGAGTATGGCAAGTGCACACACAAGTTCCTTTTTAAACATTCATTTTGCACACCAGGATCGCATGCATTTCACGCGGTAGCTGTAAAACGTCTAAGATATGTGAAACGTTTAAAGAATACTGTTTTCCCCATTTTTGGAGCAACACTGCTCCAAAGGCGATCAGTCCCAGCCTTAGTGTCTTCTACTTAGACTGTTACACAATGATGCATCCACTAAAATTGTTCACAATTCAAGAGATTTTGGTAAGGATGACACTATTGACGCAAAGAAAATCTAGATATAAATTTCACAGATATATCAACAGTACTTCGACATGCAACGTCTAGCTTTAGCCTTTAGTAAAAACATTTCTTAAGGTGCAATCAACTAACTAAGTACATAATATTTTAAAACAACAATCATATTTAAGATTTCTAACTTTTCTTAATGCTTC
>OZ026601.1:13715858-13723358 GCA_964020085.1 Micromussa lordhowensis | reverse complement strand
AAATATAACTGTTGGAAACTGTTTTGAGCCACCTTAATTGTTGCCCGACAAGCCAGGAAATTTTGATCAAACTTTCGATCAAACTTTCGTCAAAAAATCGCAGGAACAAAGAACAAAGTTTTGCACAATACTGTAGATACTTACTAATCAGCTTGTGGGCTTAGTAACGAGAGGTCAGCCACTCCTAAGATACATGTAATAAAAGGAAAAAGTATTTGCTTATGACTATTTTATCTCCAAGCTGTCAATAAATAGTTTATAAGGCTCCATTTGCTCAAGGCTGCTCATTTTCCATGTTTTCTTGCTTGCACCATCTTAAGAGCGAAGGGAGGGTGCAATGGTGGCCCTGGGTTTTGTTACGTTTCTATCCTTTTTGCCGATGCAGTGAACTCTTTCAAAGTCAATGTATTGAGTATTTCCACATTTAACTCTTTCTCCAAGAAGGCTTCCAAAATGGCTTCAGTGTTCTCTTCCTTGTCGACTTCTGGAATACCATTGAAGCGAAGATTCAAAGCGGCTGTACACTTCATAATTTAAGAGTTGGAGGTGCAAGTCATCCATCTCCTTTCATGACTTCTCTTTATGTCTTGGAGTTTTTTCTTACTGGCTTCCACTTGATCGTTCAGGAATTTTACACTTGTCTGAAGCGTAGTTGTTTCTTCAACTATATTTTGTTCAAGCAGAGGTGAATTATTGACTTTCTGCTCATGTTTCTCATTCGTGCATTCATGGATCTGTTTGAATGTTTGACAATGTTGTCATTCGTCACTCAATGGAGCTGGAGTAGTGGGAGACTGACATTACAACTCAATGTAATTTTGAATGATTACTTTCGGACATATCAATGGTCTCACGTTATTTAATTAATACAAAAACTCCATTCTCAGCCTTTCATAAATCATTATCCAAGCTCAGTGGCTTGCAGCCACTTTGATTTGTGTCCCTTTTAACTCATGAATTGCACACATGAACAAGAGCGAGTTGTAGGTATGATGTGAAGAATGGCACTCGCTGGCTCAATTGGTCGATTCCTGTAAACTTTTGTTTTTAGTTTTATGGCTTATGTGCTTATTTGAGTTTTTGGTGGGTAATAAACAAACAAAATGGTGACCTTTGTTGCTGAGAATAGTGGAGTGGTGAAAGAAGCCAATGATAACCTTACATGTGTTTAAAACTAAACCGTTTTTCATCCGTGAATTTAATATTTCAAGTTTGCCTTTATAATTATACTTTTGTCCGATGCAGGGTATATTTCATTTATGGCTTCAATTCCTCTAGTTTTCAATATATATGCAGAGAAATGATTGGTGTGTCCGAAAAAGTAAAAAAGGGAAACAGAAGAAAGGAAATGAAGGAAAAGGAAAAATACAATGTACCATGGTGCGGCAGGTTTGAACTGAGGACCTTCCTTGAAGAATAGATTGCAAGGTTGTGAGCTTCACTGGTACCAAAAGACCATCTACACACACATTGATATAATGCGGGAAATACCAAATTAAATCAGTATTATAAAGCATGTTGTTTTTTTGTTACAGTACCGCTCAAATGTAAGTTACCACCGTCTCGCGAGACGCGTCTCGTTTCTCTCTCTCGAGACGTGTCTCGTTTCTCTCGAGACGAGTCTCGTTTCTCTCGAGAAGTTTCTCGTTTCTCGCGAGTGCACTGCAAGTACCAACGCTTTGCCTTTAGGTGAATGTACAAACGGCATTATCCGTTCGAACGGCCGAACGCACGGCAAGCGAACGGATAACAAACGGCTAGACAAGCCATTCGAAACGTCGGCTGAACGGATGCAACATTTTTTCGAACGGTAAAGTCGAACGGGTGAACAGATGCAATTTTTTCGAACGGTAAAGTCGAACGGGTGAACGGATGCAATATTTTTCGAACGGTTAAGTCGAACGGGTGTATGGATGCATTTTTTTTTTCGAACGCCAAACGGCTAGACGGCAGAAGCAAAAAGACAAACACTATTTCTGTGACAAACGTCGCTAGAGATGCTAGACGGCTCCGATTTGTGTTGAAAAAAAAAATCAGCCGTTCAAACCAAGAGATTTTCCAAGTGTGTATAGGAATTGACAACGGAAACTTTGACAACGTATAGGAATTGACAACGCTGCTTTCGCAAAGCCGTTTTCAGTGTTCTAAGTAATTTTATAAATGAAAATAACTCAAAATAATTATTTTTGAGTGGCGCCATCGTCACATCGTCACAACGTCTAGCCACATTTACATTGAGAAATGTTCTTTGTTTTATCGAACGCTGGTCATTACCTCAGTAAGTTTTGAATGAAACTTGTTTCTTTTAATATCCAAAAGCATGGCGTCAATGGTTATTTAAGAAAAGGATGGCAAATAATTTTGCGTTTCGGACCGGCAGTAAAAAGCGTAATTTGCATATGTCAGAAACTTGCCAACAGTCCTGTATGTTTACATTGATTTTTTTGTTCGGCTGTAGCGACCACACGCACGCTTTGTACGTAGATATTCCTAGAATGCCGTTTCAAAATAGATTTAAAGCTTATTTTCAATTGTAGAACATAGCAGCGAATCAACTACAAATTGTTGTGACGCCTTGAAAACTTTACTGATATGTGAAAAAGTCACACTTTTGTCATGCATGCATGTATAGTCTTCTGCGTGTGCTCGCCGACTCAGAAACTTGCTTGTTTTGAAATTTGGGTTACTCTAGAAAGCTACTTCCCAGTAAATATGTTTTTTATAACCGTTGCTACAGGGGCCATTCCGGACAGAAAATAAGCTCATTTTGCGTCGCTACCACACCGTGGGTCTGGGATTCTGGGACACATCGTAACAAAAATTGTAAACCATAAAATTTCCACCATGTCGAAAAAGCAAAACAAAGCGAACCCAGTATCTAATTCAGAACCAACCGATAAAAATGTACCATTACTAAACTGATGAAAATAATTACGACCGAACAAAAAGCCAAAGGCCTTATCTCTCTCTCAATTTGAGACTCTCGATTCACAGGTTTGAGCACGTGACCAAAAGTGTGATAAAATCTACCGAATGATTCATTCGCGAATGAAAACTCTCTCCAAGAATGACTTCAACAGTGCTTAGAAATTTGTATGGCTTACACTTTAGAACTTAAGACCTCTTGTGTAACGGTGGCCGTATCCGTAGTAAGGTCGACAATTTGTTTGTTCGTAGGTACGCGCGAGAATCAATTTCTTTGGCTATACGTTTACTTTGTAGAACATGCATGTAAACAGCAGCTCACGGCAATCAAGGAATCGTTCGTTTCAGTTGTGTTCAAGTTGTTGGAGAGCCAAGTTGTTTGTCCGTTTAGCCACGTTATGTTTGAAAAACACGACGTTGGATGAAAATGTTTGATCGTTTAGCGCGCCGGGGCTTACGAGTCAAGATTGCAACGGATAGCTCGATCAAGCCATCCGAACAGCAGACAGTTGCACGCACCTTACGAACGCCCCAAAATAATTATTTTGAATCGTCCGAACGGTTAGCGATTTTTTTGAACGCACGGCAAGAATTTTTTTCAAACTCACGGCAAGAGCCGTTCGAACGGCAAGGAAGACATTAGACCAACGTTCGGAGGCGTTGCAAATTCAGTACGATGAAGCTGAAAACAAACAAACTTTCTGTTTTAATTTCGACTTCACCAATTTGACAACACAGTGCAAACGGAAATCTCTGATACAATAGATAGTACAACGACGTCTCGCGAGTAATATATTCCATACTAAACGGTTCAGTGACTCTCGCGAGAAACGAGACTCGTATCGAGAGAAACGAGACTCGTCTCGAGAGAAACGAGACGCGTCTCGCGAGAAACGAGACGAGAGGTGGTAACTTACATTTGGGTGGTACTGTACTTCACCAGGGGTCAAAAGACTCAAGTTCTCAAAGTTGAGCTGCTTGTTGAGCTAGAGTTCGATTGTTTTCTTACCCTTTTTCTTTTCCTGGAGCGGCATCCACTTTGGAAAAAGATTCCTAAAGTTTGAGCTCACAAATTGCTTCATGATTTTTTTATAGACTGGAATCGTTCATTATTTTGAGGGAAAATCTTTGTGCTTTGCAGGCTTGAAATTGCACAGGTGAGCACTTTTATGGATATCCTTGCTCACTGTACATGGTTCACTGACCGGTCAATCTGAACTAAATGAATACAAACTTAAAGGAGGAATGAAACTGATAACAGGAAAGAAGCTTAAAATCATATGATCTGTCATTGTCTGTACAATAAAGATGACAATCAAGAAAACCATTTTGGTGGACAAATTTAGCTTTATAAGAACGACTTGAACAGGTTAGGGATGAAGTTACAGTATCAGCAATAATCATCAATATGAATACCACTCGGAAATACTAGATAAAGCAATGAAAGATATGAATAATACTGAATGTGACAACTTTGCCGGCACTGTTACTCGAAATGCAGAGCATATCAATAAGCAGGACTGTATTGTCAAGGAGAAGCCTAATGAATTATTTAGTTGCTTTGGCCCTGGAAAAAACAAGGAGCATAACCAGTATGATTTGCTTGATGATATTGGAAGCTTTCCTAGAAGTAGTGATGAAAAGGAAGTTGTTTCAAACCAGATGTCAGATTACTTATTATGCACTTAAGTTCACTCTTTGAAAAACAGAGAAAAGTTTTTTATCATGTGTTACATTCAATAAAAACTAAAAATGACCCCCTCAGATTGTTCTTGCGTGGAGTTGCTTAAGTTGGCAAAAAGTACAATCACCAATGCATTATGACAGAATTGTCCGAGAAAAATTGCCATGACTATGACTTGTATGAAGCATCAATAAGATATTTGTATAGTATTGAAGGGAAAAATCCAGATAATGTAAAAGTTGTGAAAGCAGCTTTTAATATAAAAGGCAATACATTGTACATTGCATTCTGCTTTTAAAATACCTATAATAGTGGTTTTGAGTATTATGCACTTGACAGTGACAGACTTTAATACCATTAGGGCACAACTGAAGAAACTCAAGACAATAATTGATGAGAATGCAAGACTGTGACAAATAATGGAAACAAAAGATTATTTGGTGGAATAAGTTTAATAACTGTTGGAGATCTTTTTCAGTTAAACCAGTTTTTGAGTGGATCTTTAAAAATTCTGCAATATGCTACAATACATAATAAGTAGTTCCACAATGTCTCCATAGTCAAACTGTCGCAGAACTAAACCATTGTAAGAAGCAATGCGATTCCCGTGGTCAAGTATTATGAAGGATATGATTAAACATGGTTAGGCAAAGCCCCAGTTTCTTAATAAAATTGCTTATATGAGGCCTCCAGGCCCAGTTTGCGTCCATTGTTACGTCCTATCACAAGCAATGGAACATTGGGTGTTTTACACAAGTCCTATTCAGCCCTTATTTTCTGTCTTTGAGGGTTAATTTAATTTAATACCATTTTCCTTTTTCAACATGCTCATTTATTAGTCAAATACTTCTTAGTGGTTCATACCCTAATATGGAAATCAAACATTAATTTCTGTTAAGGATATATTAATTACACTGGCCTATCCAATTCATGAGTTGGCTCATAGAGCCTTTGCTTTTACACAAAACAAATAAGGTACTGGTACATGCCCAGAGTTCAGGGTTAGAGGTACTTGCATCAGATCATCCTTTGGCTGATACATGACAAGTTGGTCTGCAGAGTGCTGGTTAACCTGTTGGAACATAGGGTAAGGTACTGCTGGATACTGCAGATATGTTCCTGGGTAGCCAAAGATCACTGTATGCTGATGCAGACGTGTGTTTGTAGGCAGCTGGACAACCGGTAAATGTGTACCCCAAGTAACATGAAGAGTATAGCAATGAGGTAATTGACTTCCCAAAACACTGTTGGTGGATATGACTTGTGCAGCAGCTTGGGTCTCAGAGGTGGGAGTGTGTTGTATCCAGAAGGCTGGGTGGGTGTTTCTCTCATTTAGGCCTAGGTTCTAGTTCAGGAGAGCCCAGTTGACTGTGTCATTCTGGGTTGGAGGATCTTGCTCATCTCCGCTCTCAGATCTGGCTTCTTCCATCTCTTCCAGAACAGTGTGGACGTTGCTTGCCTTCCCTTAATAACTGTTGTCGGGTATTGCATACTCTGGCTGTATAGATTTAGGTTGTTTCTCTTCAACTGAGGGCTTTGGGTGCTCCTCTGTAACTACCTCTTCTAGGGTCTGCCCAGTGTGGGGGTTCATCAGGATGATTGCAGACTCATCATCACTACTGGTTTCATCTGATAGTTCTTCAACCTGTGGTGTAGGTACCTGTTGAACATTGCTACACATATCCTTCTGGACTCTTCTTGCTCTCTTCTGGCTAGTCTTGCTTGGGATGTTGATGGGGAGATAATTGTATGGCAATAGCAAGTTCCTACATGTGTATGCAGGATTCTGTTTGCACCAGTGCTAACCTCTGGCTTGACTTCATACACAGTGCTATTGTCACCCTTGCGGAAAGGTTATACCATTCATGCAGGAGAATTTGTGTCTCGCTAAACTCCAGTTTTCTCTCTCCTGTTGTTGGTTTTGGTCACACTGAATTAAATCACTCTGTTAATGAACAACCTGGTCAGTGGCTTGGGCATGCTTAGTATCAATTATTGTTGCTGTAGATTTATCAGGACGGACGGTGTGGTCTCCTTTAAAGACTGACACCTAGTTCACTTTTCCTTAGTCTTGAGAGATTTTGCTGAACATGCAATAGCCTGAAGGACATCCTGTAGTATTATCTCTGTGTAGGTTTCCATGTAATCAGTGTCATCAGAAGGCGTTTGAGATAAAGCATTGGCATCAATTTTAGCTTTTCCTGGGTGTTATTGAATTAGCTAACTCCCCAATCCAGCGCAAACCAATGACATTCAGTTTTACAGAGGATAATACATAAATGAGTGGATTGTTATCAGTGTACACTTTGAAAGTAGGTGCATAATAGAGATCAGGAATTAGGAACAGGAATTCCAACTTTCCAGAGTGGAGGTGGTAATTTTTCTTGGCTGGTGTCAAGCTGCAAGACTTCATCCAACAACATGGATGTCATGCTGTTACTGATACAATGCCACTCCTAACCCGTCCTTTGAGGCGTCAGTATGAAGAACGGATGGTTTTTGACAGTCTGGGTATGCCATCACTTGAACACTTGTGATGGAATTTATCAGTGTCTCCAGAGCAGATTGTTGAATTTCAGCCCAATCCACTGGGTATTTCTCAAGTAATTGGCCATTAGTACTGCAACCCTTCTTCGTTCTATCCAGCTGAGCTTCCTGCGGGGGTTGACTTGGAGTCTTCACCAGATCATAAATAGGCTTGACAATTCTTGAAAAGTTCTTGACATATTGGCGGTAATAGTTCAGGAAACCCATAAGCTTGCACACTTCATTTACTGTCTTTGGAGGAGAGTCTTTGAGTGCGAAGGGCTTGATACTGGATAGATCTAGCTTGTAGCTCTCTTCTGACCTTACACTTCCAAGAAATGTGACCTCTCTCTATGCTCTCTCAG
>OZ026601.1:13670858-13710858 GCA_964020085.1 Micromussa lordhowensis | reverse complement strand
TTGCATTGTTTTTAAGATCTTGTTGTTGGTTTTTAAATCTCTGAATAATTTAGCCCCTTGTTGTATTAGTGATTTGCTAACACCGTATATCCCCAGTCGTGGTCTCAGGTCATCTAATCAGTCTCTTCTGGTTGTCCCAAGGACAAGTCTTATGGTGACAGAGCTTTCGCAGTGGCTGCCCCACGGTCGTGGAGTGCTCTGCCCATTCATATGAGACAGCCTGGTTTTTCTTTAGCTACTTTTAAGAAATGTCTGGAGATTTACCTTTTCAAAAAGGCCTTTCTTCAAATATTTTGTGATTTCTTGTATGATCTTTATAATCTTTTTAATGTACTCATTATTTCTTAATACAGTATTGTAAAGCGCCATAGAGCAGTAAGGATATGGAGCTATATAAATCTATTTATTATTATTATTATTATTATTGTTTATTTGACAAATTTTTGCTTACTTTACAATTATCTACCTTACATTGATACTGTCAGTAATAACTCAAACCTTTACCTTGTTATGGTCTAATGGCAAAATCCCAGCTTGTAGGTAACGGTTGACAGCCTTCTTAAATTGAGTTGGTGCACAAAATCTCATGATCAAGAATACTCCATTTTTGGAGGGTAGGAGCTCAACAAAGACACTGCTGGAGTTTCTAAGGCATGAAAATGCTCAGAAATGTGAGTGAAAAACTCAAATTTCAGAGCATTTTTGTGCATATTTCAGGCTCAATTGACCCAGTCACTTTGAACTGGGTATCACTGGAAAGATCTTTTCCTCCTGCAGAACTTGAGTATAAGTGGCGCTAATTTTGATCAGAGGCGATGACGTCAGAAGTGGAACAAAAACCAATGCTTGTCACGGCTGGTTACAGCAGGCACAGGCATCAATGATTTAATATATAATAAATTTGTGCTATGGTGAAATTGATTAATGAAGACAACAATATTTACTTTTGTTTTCCACTTGTTATCCACAGTTGATTATGATAGCAAAATGAACAGGTAAATGTTGTGATGCAATTTATCGCTGAAATAAATCATCAAATAGTAGACATTATTGACATGTAGATTATACTATTACTGGGTTATGTTTGCTCACCCCTACCTTATGAACAAAGGGTTTTCCTTCCACTGTTATTTCTATTTCGCAAAGTCATTGGTAGACATAGGTGCAATACTATGGTAACATATAAAACCATTTTTTGACAGCAGTTGTTTATGTCCTAGCCTGTGTACTGCTGCCCCCCCCCCCCCCTCCCTAGAAACCAGGCATTTTCGATCCGCCTCAAAGGTACACACCACCAGAATTCTGGGCAAGCTGCATAATGTCTAACATTCGCACATATGTATGTATTGCACTAACAACTACAGACGTACAGAAAATTAAATACCGGCAACTGATGAGATCCACATGGAAGATCAAAACCATGGTCTTGCTTGAACAAAGCCAATGGCATACCAGTATACAGCATGCAAAACAGTCAACATTTGATTCATGTGGTCTCAGGGCAAACAAAGGAGGACCACAAGGAGGTAGAAACCTAAACATTGAGCTCGAGAGACATAAACTTGATCAATAGATGCAAGAACATGAGAATGTCTCTAGAAAAATGTATAACTTTCTCGAAGTAAATCTACAGCAATTTCTGAAGAAGTCAGATGAAGATAAATATAACAAACAGCTCCATTCTACAAAAAAATTCCTCCTAATAACACGGCATAAAGTATCCTTCAGAAACACACGTAAAGACAACAAAGGCCGAGAGACGGAAAATCAAAAGAGAGCGGCAAATTCACAAATGTCACTGTAGGAGCCTTGTAGGCCTGTCAACACTATTTTTTTATATTTATGCAAAATTATTCCAGAATATTATTAGTGATACCGCTACACAGGAGGGGAGGAGGCGGCTCTGCACAGGCTTATGTCATTACACTGTTTCTGAGTTAAACTACAGAAAAGCAAAGGCAATTTAATTCACAGTGCACAAAAATCTAGACCACATCAACTTTTCAGTCAAAAGTTTTCTCTCATGTGTTTTCTGTTTTCTTAAGTGATATGTAGATGGTTTTTAAAGTTTTCATAATTTTCTTTGAAACTGCATTTCTCAGATGATAATATCTACTCACCTCCTTTACTAGCATATTAAGGCTAATATTTCTTTATCTACAACAGTTCAAGAGCGAAAAACATGAACCCTGCAGATGGACTGTCTGGTTTACCATCAGGTAGGCATTAAAGGTGGTTTACCTGGAATGCTGAGTCACATTAGTTTATAACCAATATTGCCACTGCTTAAGATTATTTTAGAGTGTGATATGTACTGTATTGTTAGCAGCAACTGACATTGTAGTTGTCAGTTAGGTATTTGGTAACATTATTGCCCTGTGCTTTTCTTGTGTTCAGTTAGCATTGTAGCAATTAACTATACATTTATATTGCTGAACATAACTTGTGAAAGGGTGTCAATTTATTTTTTCATTTTCAGACTTCTTTGATAGCCCCTCAAAATCTGAGCCAGATGCTAAAACGATTATACTCAGGTATGTAATAATTGCCTCACCAGGCCTGGCTCCACAACCTGACAACACTACACAGCAGCTCACTACATTTACAGTGTACATGTATCTTTCTCCTGAATCAGTGACAGTTTCCAGCAATTTTGGTTTTTAAATGGAAATTGGTTTTTGGTCTCTAGTACATAGCCCATTATAAAATTTTATCTTTTATTTTTAGCTCGGATGAAGATGTGGTCATTATTGAAGATATAGTTATGGGTGGAACAGGGCACTCCTTCCTTCCTTCCATCCTTCCATCAATTCTTGTTAACTGTTTTAAGATATATTCACCAAGTGATTTGTTTCTTATTCATGGATCATTTCTGCACGGTCGACAGCATATTGTTATTGACGGCTGTTCAGTGGAAGTAGCGCCCTGTATGATTGACCTGAATGTATCACCAGGAGACAAGTCGCATTTAAGCTTATATATGATTATAAGGGAAAGACTTCAAGGTTCATCATCCTCGATTCGATAGGATTGGAAAGTCTTCATCATTTTCCCTTTGCAATCCTGTCTGACATATGTGATATCTTAGGGCTTGAATAAGGCTAATATACTTTGAGTTGGAGATCAACTGATGTTCTTCAGATGACTTTACATCGGAAAGCAAATGCTGTGTTTTGGTAAATGTCTTCTTTAAGCATCGCAAAGGCAACAAATGCTGTGTTTCGGTGAATTTTTTTTATCTTAAGAAAAAAAAAGTAAAAAAAAATCTTGCGCCCCACAGAATTTGAACTCACAACCTCTCACTTAGCAGCCGATCACCTACTCCACTGCGCCACATCATTTGTCCACAGATGCCGATAGATTCGACCAAGCAGGTTCTGTGAGAAAAAAACAACAACAAAATACAAATGTGAGGCAAGTGTTCTGTGCGTGATTAGATTATCAACTGAAAGACGCAAATGAGCTGTTCTGATAACTATTCGCAACTATTCGCCAGTTGCTATTCGGGTTTTCCAGACACCCTGGAAGACTGACAGCAATGCTAGGGAGCAAAGTTCACTATAATTTTTCTATTCATACTTACTTTAAAACATCTATTGTTATTGTTGAGCCAGAACCAAACTCAAATGCTAGGAAACAGCTTCTATTCACTTGTCCTGCTGTTTCATTACTCTGTCATTTTCTGTTATGTAATGAATGTGTTGTGCATTCTTGTACAAGTGTTGCTTTGTAATAATATCTTTATAAGAAGTACTCAAACCCTGTATTTAGTATAGCATATGAATAGGTTTAAAAATAAATTTATTTGCCTGGTGTATTCATAGGTTTAACTTATACACTCTTTGACTCATCCAATATTCAATGGCATTTGCTGCTTCAAAACCTATTTCCTGAACACACACACTTTGGTCAAGTTAAGATTACCTTGTGCTATAAATGCTTGATTAATATTATGTTGTTACTACTTCTTCTTCTTTTATTCAGTTTTATAACATAGATAGGACCCTGCGCGCACTCTGATTGGTCATAAACCCATGTTTTATCAGAGTATAAAACATAGAAAAAGCGTGTTTTAGTGTTTTGCATGCGTAAAATCTATATCATAAAACAAATGAAGAAGCCTAATCCATGTATTACATGTACACTGTGATAAAACACTCTGGACATTTGAGAATACTTGAGAAATGAAGAAAACACTCGCCTGTGGCTCGTGTTTTCTACATTTCCCTTGAGTTCTCAAATGCCCATCCTGTTTTATCACAGTGTAGTACACAGCTTAGGTTTCTTTATTTGTTAAATACTCATAAACCTATATTTTTCTCTCTATCCACACCAAAGTGAGGATTCTACAGAGGGTATTCCTGAGGGTTTTTTTGATGATCCAAGGCTAGATGCTAAGGTATGAAAGTCAATCTTGATGAAAACAGTTTTAAATAAAACTAAATAAAACCTCGTGAACTGATTAAGTTGACATTAATCATCACCTATGAAAATTAATAACAATTATAATAATTAAAAATAATGTTATATAATATTTCATTATAATGAGAACTTTCCCAGCATCCCTTGCAACTGAAACATTTGTGTCAAATAACTTTGTGACTTTGAAGTCTGGGGAGAATGCTACAGTACATGAAGATAACACTTGCCATGAAATATATATTTTCTGCATACTTGGTGCAATGAGGTACGAGGACAGGGGTAGCACTTCACATACATGTGTTTAAAAGGGTAATGCTTTAAAACATTTAGAAATGCCAAGGTGACGTCTGCCATCTCACAGTTAAGGGGGAGCTATTCGCATGAGCAAAGCAAAAAAGTGGGAGACTATGTCAAGGGGTATATCTTTTTGGGTTAGATCATACCAAAGCTTAAACTTGTGCGTTGGTAAACATTTTTATGAAGATACACCCCATGTGACATTATGGTTGTGAAGTCACTGGTCATGTACTTGGAACGTGGATGGCTTTAAATCTACATTCGTCCTCATTTATGAGGCTTGTTTTTGTGTCAAGTTTAAGGTGGTTGCCTATCCTAAAATATGGCAATGTTTATGAAAAGTCGATTTCTTGAAAATACAAGATTTAAGACCCTTGAACACTTGTCAAAAACATTTTGAAACAATCTTGCCAAATTTTCCTCTAGAGGAGTGTGAGTTATTTTAAGTAGCAACGGCCATAGCAACGGCTGTTTACTATAAGAACATGACCACAAAATATATATTAGTTTTATTATATGTGTATATGAATGAAACTATGTAGAAAAAAGCTTTAAAGACATGCACAACTTGATTGATATAATTACTTGTGAAAAGTTTTGCCTCAAATTGCCATCACAGGCTCATTCATTTCCCTTATGAAAAGGAATATTTCCTACAACAGCGGTAACTTTTTACAAAATAGAACAACCATTGCACCCCATCTCCCGAGATCCAATCTGCATCCCCCCGCTATTTGTGGCTTGTTAAATGCTTAATCATTCATGTAAGAAAGATAAAGTGCATTTTTCTCAAATGTCTACTTTTGCACTGGCCTCACGCCAACATTTCTACTTTCCAAGATATTTAAGTAGAATCCGTGAAACTTGGGCTCAAAGACCAATAGTGTGATTATGCAATAAGCCAAAACATCATAACATTTTAAAGTCTGTCACGTGACATGAGTTGATTTGTCCACTGGGTGTGGTATAAGATAAGGTTATTTCCAAATAAAGCCTGTAAAAAGCACTATAAACAAGAGTTAACTGTCAAAACTTAGGTTCATTGCACAGAACAAAACAGGAACTTGCAAGATATGCTTGTTTGACAGTGAAATCGTGTTTTGTAACAGAGCAGGAAGTGTTGGCATAAATGCTATAACACACTTCCTCAAAAGGCTGGGGCTTGTTGCCACAGCAACCATTTTGAGCAAAAGCTTTAAAATTTATTTTCTCTTTATGAGTACGATCGAACACAGTTGATCTTTCTTCACCATATTTAAACAAACTTTTTGGTCCATTTTAGGGTAGCCTGCCACCTTAAGATTTTCATTACAATTTTTGATAAGAGTAAGAGGTTCCAATGTATCCTCTTTCCAATAGCATTGATAGCTGTTCTCAGTATCAGTATCGCTTCATAGCTAGAGGAGATGTAATTTTTGAAATCGCAAGGGCCTGGGGAAAGTGAAATTCACAGGAAAGCCTGGGACCAGTTTGCATAACCAAACTTTGGCTTGTGCACTCATCGTGCCATCATGTCAGCTCAACCTTTGTAAGTTGAGTGGTCTATCAAAGGTAACATGGCTAATTTTCTAATTCTTCTGAACCAGCTTATAGTACTTTTGTTAGTGTGCACACATTCTGCACATGTCCATACTATTGCAGAACAAAATTGTGGGTAGGCTTTCAGTTTGAAGTGAGTTCTCTTTTTTCAGTGTTGGTGAGTTAATGGAGGTTTACTTTCAGTAAAATAATCAAGAAAAGTAAGCATACATGTTAACAATCTTTCTCAAGACTCCACTTTTGATTTCTTTTCGAAAACTTTTTTCCGAAATTTGAGTTCCAAACTCGGGGTGCAGTTTGTCTGGAAGTGTGGCTTATCCGCCAGTGTTTACGTTAATCACTTACATGAAGACATAATAAAGGGGACATTCAATTACAATATTATTTTACTGGTTCCTCTGGTAATAGTAATAATAACAATACACAAACAACATTACCGACGCACCCGACAACTGGAGAGAATCAAATAATAATAATAATTAATAATTAACAACTTTATTCTTAAAACTATCAAAAATACACTGTTTCAAAATGTAAGTAATTTTCCATGCTGATCTTTATATAATAAAAAAAATGAATGCTTTGTTTATGAAAGAAATTTAATACAGTATATTACATTTACCCGTGTATAAGCCGCACCTTTTTTCACGAAAAATTGCTCCCAAAGCGGGGATGCGGCTTATCTACGGAAACACTTGAGAAAACATCTCGCGAAGATACCTAATTTGCATATTTACGGCAACAATAAGCAACTTTCAGGGGTCGACATTAACTTTTTAAGTCAGTTGTCCTTCGGGCAAAGCCTTACAATCTAGTTGCCCGAGGAAGAATTTTAGTTGCCCAAAACATTCGGTACAAGCAAATGAAATAAAGCTTCAAATTTTCTCTTGTAATTGTTCATTCATGTTGGCGTCTGGATTCTTTGCTGCCTTGTCTGCCTCAAAACTTTTCCAGTGTCCCTGAGACTTGCCATGTACTTGTATGTTTTGAAGTCTAAAGCTCTGCATACCAAGAAAAAACGAGCCTGTGCGATTGGCAACCTTGGGGTATTTTCTACACAACAAACAGAACATTTCTTCACGTAAGTTATTCGTTTTTTTTCACGCACGTGCAAAATCATGTGCTGTAACGAATTGTCTAGACACGTCTAGACAAACTGGCATGTTTCACGCTTGAACAAATAAATCGTCTGTGGTAGCTCAAAACTGGTTGGACCTTAGTTTTATGAGTGTTTCTCAAAGTCTGACACCAGATTAGCGATAGAATAAACTATTAAACAGTATTTTAAACTAAAAAATGCACAAAATCTCACATTTTGAAGGTGCTAACACAAACTGACCTATGTGGAAGTTTCTCTAGACAATTTGGCTAGACAATAGACCCTTTTCATAAATGGCTGCCAATTTAAAATTATTTTGTATGCGTTTAAATTAGCCTTACTAACCTCGTCTCAGTGTAAAAATTCTTTTGAATTACTGACGTGAAAATGAGGTTAGTAAGGCTAATTTTAATATTGCCAAAAGAATTTATAATTGGCCGCCATTTATGAAAGTGGTCTATTTTCTCACACTTCAGTTAACACGGGAAAGAAAAAAGAGCGAGCTTGAGAAAGTCACACACTGCTGATATTACTCTGAGAATAAAAGTTGTTATCAGCAATTTGAAGTAATTTGCTACTCAGAGAAGCTGTTTAACTTTGAGTTTTTCTCCCTATACGGTACTTAAAGTATCTGAGTTCAGTGCTTGTAGATTTTTATTTTGCTCAAAAAACATTTTTTCCTAAAAATCTTCTCCCAAACTCGGGGTGCGGCTTATCTACGGGTGCGGCTTATACACGGGTAAATACGGTATCTACTAAAATGCTAGAAATGATATTCACAATTATAATACATATAAATATATCAAAATATTATATCAAAAACTTCATTTTTATATTTACAAGGTGACGGTGATAAAGTACTCTTAAATATTACGTTATGGCTCCTTTTTGGATTTTTAATGTCAATATCAATGTTCTTAAAGTCTCAAAAAGCTTTTCTTCTAGCTCTGATTTGTTATCACAAGTATGATTACAGACTGAATTGGATGACACAATGTCCTTTTACCAATTATTCATAACAATTACAATTTCCCATAAGAGTAAGACTTTCATTTGAAGAAGAGCTCTTAAAAGTCATTTTTAAATATCATAATTAAAAATATGTAGAACAGCTTGCAAAGTGGCTGTTAAGTTCTTTTTAAAACAGTCACTGGAGAGTAAGCCTCTACAATTTTACAAAGTAAGTCTCTTGGATTGGTTACTATAGTGATTGTAATCAATGTTGTGTTTGGTAGATTTAGTAGAGAGGACTTAAAATGATTGGCTCATGTAACTGTCCGATTAAAGCCGACTGTCTAATTACACTGTCTGATTACAACTTTGCAGATTAATTAGAGCAAAATACAGCAGTTTATGCACCAATCACACTTAAGGAAATTGTAATTGTTATGATTAATAAGAAAATACAGTGGGTGAAAATCAATTATTCAAGCTTTAACACAAGGACACAAGGACAAAACATTGCTTTGTTTTTGAATTAATCAACCCTTTTCTCCGACCTAACAACCATAAGATTGCAAAGAGTGTATCTTCATCAAAAGATTTACCAACACACAAGTTTAAGTTTTTTAACTTTTGGCCAAGAAAAGATATACCCCTTGAGCTAGTCCCCAACTTTTTTCACTCAATAAGAAAATAGAAGAATAACTCCTTAATTGTGAGACGGCAGAAGTCACGTGGCCATTTCTAAATGCTCCATATATAGCATGGCCCTTTGAAATATTTGAAGTGCTTTCCAATGGTTCAATGCCTGTCCTCATACAGAGATAAAACGCTTTTTTAGACATGGTCACGTGAATGATGACGTCATCACACCAAATTTGAAAAAATAGATATTTCATGGCAAGTGTTTTTTCATGTAATGTAGCAACCACCCAGACTTCAAAACTGACAAAGTTATTTAAGATTTTTCAGCTGCAAAGAATGCTCAGGAGGTTCTTATTATAATTATAATATTGTTTTTAATTATTCAGGTTTTTGAATGCGCTAATAATCTTCTGTTTAGTACATGCATGATGAAAATTCTTTTTCAGTTGAAAATAAGCTCAAAATAAAGGTAAAAAAGTACTTACCTCTATAACACTTGTTGTTGTTGTTTTTTTTATTTTTTAAATTTTGCTCTCTGTTGCACAATTTAGATTCGAAAAGTGGAATACAAGGATCCAGCTGAGGAGGAATGGGCAACTTTTCAGAAAGTAATGCAAGTGGAGACACAGGTAGCTACAGTACATTGTTATTACATCTATTACACCTATCCATAAAAATGAAACATTCAAGGATTACTGATATTGCAAAGGACTCGAAACACTAACTAGACTATTTTAAAAGTATGTTTAATAAGTATTTTTACAGTTTTCGAATACTTCTGTTACCTCAAGATATATTTTTATTATTATTATTATTATAATCGTATATATAACAAAATTCTCGATCGTGATTGGTTCTCCGCGCACCTATTTGTCATGTAATCGGCACGCGATCATGTGGGTGTCCAATTACAGGTGTCCGATTTGAACTTTTTGTAATCAGACACCTGTAATTGGATACCCACGTGATTTTCATGTCAATTACACACGCTTTAATTGTTTCCTTAGCAAAGTTTTCTACAGTTTTCAAAACTTAAGAAAAGCGCTACAGACGTTTTCGTCATTATGTCGTTACATACGTACATACATACTTACATACATACATCGCTCGTCCCCATGGGGCTTTTCAGAGTCAATGTTACATAACAAAAATAAAAAAAAAAAAACACAGAAATCGTGTTCAATTGCCGTCATCAAGTTCCGTTATAAAGAGGGAAACATCTAGCGTCACAATGCTATGATTGTCTTAATCAAGGTTTCTGTGCGTTCATATTCTGTAAGGGGAAAAATACAAGCAAATTTGACCTGGGAGTGAGGGAGGGGTGAGGGAGGGTTGAGGACTGGTTTGACTACTATGTGTCAGTGCTTTACATTGCACTCTACACTATCTCAGGTTGTCACACTAGGTTTTTTCAATCAATTCAGTATGAACATTCTTGTATTTTACATTGCTTACACACAGGTCACATTGTGATACGGCTGGCCATAAACTACTGTTTTTTTTTTTAGGAATAAAATATTGATAGTAGTAGTGACAAATTTAAATTTACCTGTGCTAATTTTGTCAACACTGTACAAAAAGTAAAGAATTTGTCTTTCGATGTTTGTAATTTATATTTATATTAATCTATGACAGACTAAAAGTAAGAGTAGATTAAGCACTAAAAGAATTAATGTGCTTTGTGCTGATAATATGCGACTTGATCTTGGTCTTACATTGTCTCAAAGAAGTCTCTTGTTTTTGGGACTTCAAGATGTAAGGTGGCTCAAAGCAGTTTCCAGCACTTTCCAAGACGTAGACTTTGATGGATCATTATAACCACTCAATATCTGTTGATGCCAAAATCATTGTATCAAAAAACTGCCCAATCATTGGTCAACATGTTGCTATTATATTTGTGGCACAATAGGTTACCATAGCAACAATATTACCTGCTAAAAACACCTTTAATTTTAGCTTCGAGCGCTTATAACTCAAAAACGAGCTCGGTGACCCCTATTTTTTATTATCGAATTATAATAACATGATAGGATGCATTTTTTTGCAAAGTTTTAAAAAATTCTGTGGAGTGGGTTCAGAGCCACCTTAACTTTTCGAAAATTTAAGGTGGCTCTGAACCCACTCCACAGAATTTTTTAAAACTTTGCAAAAAGTTGCATCTTATCATGTAACTTGTATAACTTGTGTAAAATAGATGATTGCAACTTGTTCACCAATGATTGGGCATCTGTATGATACCATTATTGTAGCATCACTTGTTAAACAGTGGCAGTATTCATCCCTTAAAGTGTAGCTGTTAGAAAAGTGCGGGAAACTGTTGCCAGCCTCCTTAATCTGGAAGACCGAAGGCCATAATCATGTAGGTTTGTTTTAAAAGTTAACATATCATAGAAGTGAGAGGGACGTTAACAATTAACTACCTTAAATATCATTGTAGCCTTCTGTTGTCTCATTTCTGTTTGGAATCCCAGCCGAGTTCACACCAAATATCCGTGCCATGTTTCAAGTACTGTGCCCGAAATTTTAAAGATTGTACAGTACAGTACAGTCGAGACCTCCCCTGCCTCCTTTCAACATGGGTGGTACAGGAGATCAAGCAAGAAGTAGTTCAGCTCCTAACTGCTCCTACCCCATCCAAATAGGTCAACAGAGTAGCCCTTACCCCATCCATATAGGTGCAGGTAATACTCGAGACCTCCTGTCCTAACTCTCTACCCCATCCATATTAGTGGCTTTAAAGTGCCTAACTTACCGTCATGTACGATGTCCTTTCGTCCAGAAGGAAAAAATTAAAAAGGTTTCCTTCATTAAAATTTCGCGGTTTAAAAAGTGAAATGTTTCGTCCGCCATTACTCGAAATTGGTTCCAGCTGAGCCCGCTATTTTCGCAGCGGCAACTCTACTTGTGACGTCATTTACGTTACCTAACACACGATTGATGATCGCTTGATTTTAGAGGGATTTCAGTCGGTCCTTAGCTCAAGTATCTGGGAAATGTCTGTCGATTCAGAAGCTCAATTTGGAGAAAATTTGTCTGAAAGCAGTAGTGAAGGTTGCTCTGAGTCTTCAGAGGCTAGCTTCAACTCGACAAGTGAAGATTTCTAATCATAGGATGATAGTGCAGAGCCAATCCACCGTAGGAAAAAAGATGGCGGCTGTACATTTTACCACAATGCCTTGCGAACCTAACTGCGTATACTACAAGACACAAGGAAAGCCAAATTTTTGCAATATTTGTCCCTGTACTAAGGACATTGTGTATCGTAGGTTTGAAGATTTTATAAGCTTATGTTACTTTCACTTCCAGGTTTTGAAAGTGTCTGTCCAAATAGTTGGGTTTTCGTTACTGCAACAATAGGGCTTAAAACAAAACAGAAGAAAGCGTTTACCACATTCTTTGCTGAAGACACCTGAGACAGTGGGAAACCCCAAAAATTGGAATTTGAGAGGGGCAACACCAGAGTCTGAAATCACCCCTTCCTAACTGCCAGTGCTGCTTAAAAGTTCACACTGATGTTTAAAATTTACAACTGGTCACCAGTGGGGGAATAACTATATTCAGGACTATGCCACTGTCACATATATCTCATTCCCAAATTAATGTTAAGTTTGATTTTTGGCCAAAGTAATTACACTGACAGAAAATTCAGACCCCTTTTGCCAATAGCAGACTTTTCATCTTGACTTCCATTACCATAAAGAGAAAAACTGTTGGTGACTGCAAATTGCAAGCTTGTGATGGAAAGGTTAGAAAAAGTCGAAAGCTGTAGCCAAAGTCAAAAATTTTAATTTTAAACCCTAAACAGCCAAAAAAAAATATGGTGCAGAATATGTAGGTGGTGCCTACTTACAGCTGTAGTAATATTCTTCCTTAAAGAGCAGCAATGAAATTGCCTTTTATAGACTAGTAAGGCACAAATCCTATCAGAACTTCTGACTGGCTAAAGCTCCAGAAATTAAATATATTCCTTGAGGAGTGTACTGCAGGCTACACGTTATTCCCACTTTATGGCACAGCACACCACAGCAACTCAATAATGTTAACATTGACTGTGTGATTGATTGTATTCCGAAATATCCAACTCATATTGATAAAAATGAGAAGATGTCACAGCATTCTCTGTTTTCTGTTTAGTCCTCCTGTTTACAAATGCATCTGTAATTGCAATATCAACAAGGCCTAGATGAATTTAAAGAGAAAAAAAATGGAAATAGGAATTAAGGAGCGCTAATCAGGGTTTGCATGGGTAATGGGAAACATGAGAAGTCAGGGGACCAGGAAACTGATTTAATATACCACGCTTAGGAAACTGAGTTTAAACTGCCATTTTATTCAAACAGATTTCGCAACGGATACAAAACTGTGGGACATTTGAGCTTATTTTAGGTCAACGGAAATGTACACAGCAAAACGCGCTAACGAAAACGAGTTTCGCTCACAACATTGTCTCGCATAACGTGAAGGGCGCCTAATTAACATACATCTAAAAACCCATTAAATTACCCACCGAATGGCCAGCTTCTGGGATGAAACTTCCGGTGACTGCGAGGAATGTTAGTTCATTTATGATCTATACGGAAAGTAGATATAGAAACCTGCGTTTGAGAAAAAAAAAACGGTAAATTATTTACGGTTGATTTGGAAACCATTGAAAAGCTCTTCGGTAAACCAGCATCTTCCGAGCGCGCCACATGACTGGGATAAACAGAAGAGATAAAAACTAAAATACAACAGCGCGGCGGTATGAACAATACTAAACTTAATGAGTTACTTGAAAATGTATTTACAAATTGCAGAGATGACTGGGAATAAACATATGGGATACTTCTACGAAAAAGAAAACTTCATGGCTGACTCGATACCGAAGCTTAGATGAACAAGGCTTACCTTGCGGTGTTGTCGTTTGGAAGATTGTTTCCCTGGCTCGATCTTCCGCATTGTAGGAATTGAGCCAGGAATAAGCCGACAACGACAGCCTTCCATGTGAAACGCTCTTGAAAAACACGAATCTCAACCACGTATCTCGCTCACTTTTTATTGTAGGACTAAAATGAGCAGAAATACCTGCATTCATATCTGATCTATTGCTGCATCCGTGTACTAGACAACGATCGGGCATGATTCGATTCGAATAGAGCGCTAGATTCACGTTGTTAAACCAGTTAACTGCGAACTACATAGAGATGCTATAACAAAATTCGCCATGTGCGCTTAGTTGGTTAGGAGTATGACGTCACAAAGCAGCAAGGCCTTATGGGGTTGCAGGAACATGGTTTGGTAATCGCGGACGAAATATTTTCGGGAAAAACCGTAAAAAATCCATCTTCCCGCGCTTGTTGGACAAAACGGCTCGGACAGGTGAGTAAGTACCACTTAAAGATTCAGAAAATGCAAAAACAATGAATTCGAAAAATTTCGTCGCAGTGGCACTTTAAGCAACGTAGGTATTAGGTAACCGTCAAGACCCCTACCACTTCCATTAAGGTGGCGGGTGGGACCAGAAATCCCCTGCCACCAATCTGGATAAGGCAGCAGGGGGACCTCACCCCCACACCCCCCCCCCCCCCCCACTCCGAAGTTGGGTCCTTATGTCGGACAGTTGTTTTGACCTAATAGTAATGAATAACTCTAAATTTGTAATAGTAATTGGACTGTGTGGAGTACAACAGAGGGAGTAATCGGGCGAGTACTTTCAAAATCGGATGAGCATGAGAACGATTATTCCCTGAATTGTACGACACGAGGTCCAATTACTAATTAATCGTATTAATAACAAATTTTGAAGTCAAAAAAGTCTTTTGAGCCCTTCCTTACTTTTGAAAACAGCAGGAAACATTAACAACTAGGCCATTAGAGCACAAATAATTGATGTGCGGATGCCATAGGTATCCAATCACCGGTATTCAATTGCAAAAAGTTGTAATTGGATACCTGTAATTAGACACCCACGTGATCGCGTACCGATAATGTTACAAAGGGCTTGTGGGGAACCGATTACGATAGAGAATTTTGTTATAGATATGATTAATAGTTTTATCATGACAGTTTTGTGTATCCAGCATTGATTTCAACTTTATGAATACGAATGTCGTTTTCTTTCTGTAGGTGTCACAATCTATTGTGGAAGGGGAAGATGAGGAATCCAGAGTGGATAGAGAGTTGTCAGAACTCAGTGAACAAAGGTACAACCACTCTGTCATTCTCACATGAAGGCTGCAGTTTTGTTACGTTTTGTCTTCCGTAATTTTCCTTTCCGTTCTTTGGCATTAGGTATTTGCTTACAAATAAGTTATGGTACATTAAAAGACCACACTCGATCATGACCCTTTGCGGACGGTAATTTATTTCTATATTTACTTATTCATTTATTTATAGGCAGTAGTTATACTGGCATATCAAAAATAGATATTTCTGGTTTAAATGGAGGCCTGTATACCAAATAAAAGAAACCCAATAACTCATCAGCAGCATAGATGTGAAATCTGTTATCTTATTGTATCCATGTTATATCAAGGCAAACTGACGATAGAGCTTTCTCGATATTTACTTTTTGATTTACCTGGTTATTTTGGCTGGAATTTTCGTGTTAAGTGCGAAATGGTAAATTTTGAAATGGAGGTTGCGTACCACCATACTCTGTGCCTATGATTGAGGTGCATAAAAAAAGTCAATAGACCAGCAAAGTAATTACTAAGTAGCTGATGCTGACATACTTTGATTTCGAGATCAATCGCCTGTGCTTAACATGATATTTCATCGGAAAGCAAACGCTGTGTTTTGGTAACTTTGTTTTTAAGCATCGGAAAAGGCAAACGCTGTGTTTCGGTGAACATGTTTTTTTTTTTTATATTTAACAATTATTCGCCGAAGGCGAGGTGAATATTGTCGAATTATTCGACAATATTCACTGAGCCTGAGGCGAATAATTGTTTTAATATAATTTCAGAGTTGAAGAACAGAGAAAACGACATTTCGGATATTTCCTCGTCGGAAACTTGGGCAAACCGGCTCACAGCCATTTTGTTTTTGAGAACAAAAGGTTGAGAGTTATATTCACTGCGTAGCGCGGTGAATATAACGTCATAGTACGAATCGCTCAACCAATCAGATTCCCGGAAACTCGCTCTTCAACTCTGAAATTATACTAAATCTATATATAACAACAACAATCTTTTATTTAAAACATGTAAATTACAAATTATAACTTAGGCTGGCCCGCAGATAGCTAAAGCTAATCTAGGCGGGCCAGTGTAACAAGATCTAATTACAAACAACCATATACGTATTTAAAAATTGTGAAATAACTTTACATAAGCTAAAATAGAAAGGTGAGATAAGGAAACTTACAAAACTGTTTATACAAGTACATTAACATATTTAGATAAATACAGGGAACTAAAACTAGAGGTAAGACGATTAGTATATATGAATATATTAGGCACTACAATTTAAGAATTTGAATTAGGGTGTCGACTTCAACATGGTCATCCCTATCTGAAAGAGCCTGAAATAGAAATTGGCGAATTTTTTTCTTAAAGGTTGGTTTGGATATATCTCTCCAATTTGGAGAAATTTGATTCCATAACATTGCTCCAGTTCTTGAAAAAGAACGTCTGAAGATTTCCAACTTAACCTCTTTCCGAATATAATTTCCTTTAGCGGCATGCCTTGTGTTGTACCCGTGAATTTCATTTGACTTAGTGAAAAGAGCTCTTATAGGCGAAGGGGCTAGTCCTTTCCAAAAATCATGCATGACATTCGCAACCGTGTGAAAATAGATCATATTAACAGTTAAGATCTTTGACTTAATAAAAAGCGGAAAAGCATGGGTATCCCTTGGAGCAAAATAAATCAGTCGCAGAGCACGTTTCTGGAGGACAAGTAACTTGCTAATGTACGACTTGGGTGCGCGACCCCAAACACAAATCCCGTAGGATAAATATGGCATAATAAGCGAGCGATAAATTATTAAAAGAGTTTCAGTTGGAACAAAATGTCTTAGTCTGGCTAGAATTCCAATAGTTTTACTTATTTTCAGCGAGATAAAGTCGATATGGTGCTTCCATTTAAGGTTACAATCAATAAGGATTCCCAGAAGTTTGACAAAATCTTTACGTTCTAGACAACAGAACCGTTAATATACAATAATATACAATAATATACATCCGTTAATAAGAAAAAAAACCAAAGTTAAAAAAAAAATCTTTTATGCCCCACAGAGCTTGTGGGATATATAAAACTCCCCACAAATGGTGAAAAAGTGGGGCAAAAATGGTGAAACATATTCACTATATTGCTTTCGACAAAAACGCTGGGTTGTTAGAACAGCAGGCTCATATAAAAAGAGTCGCGCGAAAGTCTCACGAGTCGATGGCTGGTTCCAGCTTATCCTTCAAGTAAGTCATTACTAAGCTCGTTGAAGCGGAGGTGAATTTTTTGTCTTTCTGCTAATGTTTCTCATTCGTGCATTCATGGATCTGTTTGGATATTTGACAATGCCGTCATTCGTCACTCAATGGAGCTGGAGTAACCGAAGAATGACAGTACAACTCGATGTAATTTCGAACGACTACGTTCCAACATATGAATGGACTCGCGTTACTGTATTTAATTAATACAAAAACTCCGTTCTCAGCCTTTCAGAAATCATTATTCGAGCTCAGAGCCACTTTGTTTGTTTTCTTATGTTGTTGAAAACAGTAGATTGTAGACGTTGTGCTAGTTTTCTAACTGTTTTCGAAGGACAGCTTTGTGTGGTGATTATTTATTGTAACATACCTCTTGAGCAAATGTGGCAGAGGGAAGACTTGATTTCTTCCAAAATGAATCGCATCAGGTTTATAAATGAGTTGGTTGGGTGGTTGTAATTGTTTTGGATGTTTTCGCAAGATAAGAATGTTAGGTCATCATGAAGTAGGTCATGATGACATCTTGCTTTAGAATCCGCAATTTGAAAAACACAGTGTTCTAAGTGTTGCCCCTGATTGTTTCATGCGGTAGATGTTTCCTGGTTTATAATTGGTAGTTTGCTATCTTGCCAGTGCTTCAAGACATAGGGTAAAAAAAGGGAGAGAGTTCAGAGAATCTTAGTTGAATTTTACTCCTGCCTTCGTTACAGTGCTTTTTCTTTCTCTTCCTAATAACTTTTGCAGTTTTGCGAACACCAAATGGTCTAAGATTTTTCTCACATAAAGGTAATCTATTTAGCGTTATGTTCATGTGATTAGTTTACTATGTCTTTTTTCTGTCCATGTCTTGGACTACTGTTAGAAGCTGGCAAGGATGAAGTAATATATCAAACACGAGCGACAGTGTTTCATCGGGATATCCAAACACCGAGAAGAGAGTTGAAAAGACGACGCGCAGCGGAGTATTTTTGACGAAATTCGAGGTGTTTGGATAGTCGATGAAACACTGTCTCGAGTGTTTGATATATCTTCTCAATCGAAGCAAAAACGAAGGAGAAAATCAAGTGTTAAAATCGTCAAAATCTATGCTAATTAAGACTGGGTATCAAAACCTCCTTCACGGTTGTGATTCTCTTTGTTTTAGCTTGATGAATTATTAATGAGTTTGAGAAAGCAAATTCAAGCTACCTAATAGCACAAATTTACGTTGGCCAGTGGCAGGAATCTTCGGAGCTGCTTGTAGCTTCTTTGTGCAATGTTTACTGTACAATATAGACAGTTAGTTGCTGCGAATTCGGGTTCCTCTCTGTCTCAATATACCAGTTTACTGAGGAAAGAAGCCACATCGGGTTATGATGTCGAGTCTTGCTGTTGGTTCAGTAAAACGTTGCTTTCAAATTTCTGGGTTGTGTTTTTTCAATGTGGGTGTTTGGAAAATGTATCACATTATCGTCGATATATTTGTCTTTCGTCGAAGTTGCCAGTTTTGTCGTTTAGGATCCAAGATATTATTTTTTGATTTTTTTTCTTTCAACTCGTGAGCGCAGCAACTAGCCTAGCTGGATGTCTTATGAGATCAGGCGCAATCAAATGAAGTGGAGACCTGTTGAATTTAAAGACCTGGATAGTTGTAACTGTTATAAGAGTATGGGGAATAAAGTTACTCCCTGAATTGAATTGGCCAAAATGGATTTTTTTCAATGACCTGCATACTCATCATGCCGATGATTCTTCTATAATGTGGTTCTTAAGAAACTTAGCCTCTACCAAATAAGAGGGATATCGCTGTGCACTGCAAGAGCTACTTATTAATGGTGCCATTGAGAAAGACAACCTCTGAGTGGCTAATGGTTACATCACTTGGATCGCAGTCAAGACAATTCATGACAGTTCTGCATGGGACTTCCTCTTGCTTGTAATGATGTCTGCATTTTCCGAGTTTGTTGACAAGGAATTGTCCTCTCTAGACTTAAGGGTATTCATTCTCATTTCTAAACATTGGTGCAGGCAAATGTTCTTGCCTCTCCTTTAAATTATATCTTCAACGGTTCGTTGCAGTCTTGTGCAATCCCAAATCCTTTGAAATTGTTTAGGTGACGTGTACATGAATCTGGGTTATCAGATCTGACAATTTCAGACAATCAGTCAATTTCAGTGCTTCGAGTAGTTATGAAGATTTTTGAGTGAGCAGTCCAAAAGCAAGTCTATGGCCAGTTAACTGCTTATTGTACTATCAACAAACTCATCTACATTCTGACCAGGGCATTCTACTAAAATGGCGGTTTGAGACACAGTGATTTGACAAATTGGAGGAACCCAATGCGCATTCTTACTGTGTGACCTAGTGCTTGAGGTATTCGACCAAACAAAATGTTCTTGCTATTTTGGATTACAGTATCAGGAAAAACTGAAAATGAGCCCATAAATTTTTATTACATGCATTACAATAATCTTTTCAAAATGTAACTTGCAAAAAAAATCGCACGTATGTTAGTGAAAAAGAGTCGGCATTACACGAGTCTCCAATGGATTAAAATGAACTCAATTCACTGACTCCAGCATTCTTTTTTAATTCATTTGCGGAGTGCAGTGGTCCAGTAAGAAATAGCTTTATGGTGCTCTTTTCATACCACTAACAACGTCGAATCAATTGAGTCAAATTGCCTCTGTATCTATACTCCTATAGCACCACTTTAATGTTTATTACTTGGGCGAGTAGACTGGGTTACAGCACCCCATATCTCTTGATTTGACTTTGGCCTTCTGGTTGCATTGGAACTACGCAATAACGTCTTTAGATAGTTCCAGGACAGATAATGTTGAATCATTTGATATACTGTTCTGATTTCATCGGTTGTAGCAATGGAGATCGGGTAATCTACTGACACACTTTTCACAACAACATATCGTCCAGGTCAGTATTTCTCTTCCTTCCGCAAGAGGGTGGGGCCACTGTCTACGGTAACTCAACACCTTCTGCTGGCAGCCCTCTCTATGCGTCATGCATCCACTGCCTTGGTTGAGATCGTGTTGTGTTGCAATCCTGTTCACGAAAAAGGTTTAAAATCTTGAAATCTTTTATCGTGATTGGCCGTGCGTAACGCAGAATTTAGACCTTTAAGGGAAACTATCGGAATTATCCTTTTCATCGCGGACCAGTTCAGCCACATAAAAAATACATGTATGAGTGATGTTGCAAGACTGTACATATACAACAAAAGTTGAGGCAAGCCTCTCTTAGCTGTTTAGCATAGTGTAGTTTAAGGTTGCATTTTCATCTGTAAAAATTGTAATAATAGACATCCAATTAATCAGTTCAAACTAGAGAAATACAGTTACAAGTATCAATGTTGTCATTCAAGGAACTCAAATGATATTTCCTGTGTTTTAAGGTGGCTCAAAACAGTTTCCGGCACTTTCCAAGACGTAGACTTTGATGGATCATTAAAACCACTCTTTGTCGGTTGATGCCAAGATTATTGTATCAAAAAACTGCCCAATCATTGGTAAACATGTTGCTGTCAAATTTGTGGCACAATTAATAGGATACCATAGCAACAATAGCACCTGCTAAAAACCCCTTAATTTTTGCTTTGAGCGCTTATAACTCAAAAACGAGCTTGGTGACCCCTCTTTTTTATTATCGAATTATAATAAACATGCTAAGATGCAACTTTCTGCAAAGTTTTAAAAAATCCTGTGGAGTGGGTTCAGAGCCACTTTAAATTTTCGAAAATTTAAGGTGGCTCTGAACCCATTCCACAGAATTTTTTAAAACTTTGTAAAAAGTTGCATCTTATCTTATGTACAATAGATGATTACAACTTGTTTACCAATGATTGGGAATTTGTATGATACCATTATTGTAGCATCACTTGCCAAATAGTGATGGTCTTGGCATCTATAGAAAAGATACTTTTACTGGACAATAAACTAACTTCACTTTACTTTGTACCATGGCGACACAAAATCTCTTGGGTCAGAGCACTGATTGACCACGTGCACCGAATCTGCACTCCTAACAAAATTAAAACCGAGCTCAAGCTGATAAGGAAGTTTTTATCGTGGAATGGTTTTCCTAAACGTGTTGCTAATTTATTAATTGATCGCTTTACTACAAATTCACAGACCAGGGCTTCAGGTCATGTTTCCAACCACACCTCCCACAACAACCAGCATTCAACTATCTGGCTTACCATCCCATTCGTCGGTAACCTAACAACACAGCTTGTTAAGAAGCTTAAACGTAAACTTCGGAGATGTCTCGTCGACCTGAATGTTGACATCAGAATAAAAGAGAAGACCACAAAATTATGTTTCTTCACAAGCACTAAGGACAAAACGCCACTATTAAGCCAATCAAATGTTGTATATGAATTCATCTGCCCTGGTTGTAATTCTTCGTGCATCGGCAAAACGAACAAAACTTTACTGGTCCGCACACAAGAACATGCTCTCACGGACAAAGAAATCGCTATTTATAAACATCTGCGCTATTGTGATCAGGGCTCATACAACTTACCAGATATTTTCACCAATGAGAACATTTCACCTTTTACTGTAATGAACAAAGAATTTCTCACCCAAACCGTGCGTGATAACACAAACATAATGGACCGCGGTGACAATTGGAATCTATTATTATATCAAGCGTTCAACACCATTTTTGAACACTGGTTTAAAAGCCAGTAGGGAACTTTGCCTATTCTCTTGACAGTTTCGTTCTTTGTTTTCATTTTCACGTGCTAATGCTGTTGTACCATCTCTTAGTATTTAAATTTCTGCTACTTGTATCCCACCTTAGTCTGAAGATGATATAGATTTATATCGAAATATTTCAAGTATATAGCATCGTTTCCTTGCATTTGTTGGGCTAAACTTCAGAATACCCCGCAACTCATGCCCTCCTTAAATCTACTGCTACCGCAGTCCCGCAGTCGACATAGTTTACATATTAAACTATATATAAAAACCACGAATATACCTCGTTCTTTCATCCACTGCGGGACTGCGGACCGCGGTAGCACTACAGTTTAACACTTTAGTTTAACATTTATTCATCGACTACGGGACTGCGGACCGCGGTAGCACTTCAGTAGGGAGTTTTAGCAAATCACGACGGCGACGGCAACGAGAACGTCAGCAAACAAAAGGTTTAATGAGCAGAACAATGGTTCTGCACGTGAGTTTTGATTCTTTGTACATTTCTTTGCCGTCCTCTGCAAAACAACAACGTGAAATGACCAAGTTCTACGTATTTTGGAGTACGAGAACCGCAATGGCTAATTTTTCGTGTCTTCCTTTGGAATTGAACGCTGTCATTACATATTTAGCCTGAGCAGGATTTTAGACCGATAGGCGAACTGAACAGATCTACACAATTGCGACATTCTAGGGTAAAATATAAATACTTTTTTCACAAGGCGTCGTTCTCGGCGTCGCCGTCGTCAATGCTAAAACTCCCTAGTTTAAAACGACTACGGGACTTTGGACCGCAGTAGCACTTCAGTTTAACACTTAGTTTAATACTAAGTAGGGAGTTTAAGAAAACCACGACGGCAACGGCAACGGGAACGTCGCTAAACAAAAGGATTAATTAGCAAAACAATGGCTGTGCACGTGCGTTATAATTCTTTGTACATTTCTTTACCGTCCTCTGCAAAACAACAACGTGAAATGACCAAAGTCTACGTTGTCTGAAGAACGTGAACCACGACAGGTAATTTTTTAAATTTCTATTTCAAATTTATCGCCATGTCCCAGATTCAGTTTCGTCATAGTTTTGACAGTGATAAACAAAACAAATGACTCAAGAGTATCGCGAGATTCGTAGGTAAAATATAGATTCATTTTTTAATCGACGTTGTCCTCGACGTTGCCGTAGTAGCTTCTTAAACTCCCTACTTATTCATCGACTACGGGACTGCGGACCGCAGTAGCACTTCAGTTTAACACTTAGTTTAATACTTATTCATCGACTACGGGACTGTGGACCGCAGTAGCACTTCAGTTTAACACTTAGTTTAATATTAGGGACCTTAAGCAACGACGACAGCGACGCCAAGGACGACGCCTAGAAAAAAATCAACTTATATTTAACCGTCGAATTTCGCAGATGGCTAGATCTTTTCAGTGCGTCTATCGGTTTCAGAACTTGCCCAAGCTTAATATGTAATGCCAGCGTTCAATTCCAAACGAAAATACGAAAAATAAGCCGCTGTCGTTCACGTTCTCCAAAATACTCAAAACTTGGTCATTTCACGTTGTTGTTTTGCAGAGGATGGCTAAGAAATGTACAAAGGATTATAACGCACGTGCACAGCTATTGTTTTGCTCATTAAACCTTTTGTTTTGTAGCGTTCTCGTTGCCGTTGCCGTCGTGGTTACCTACTAGGGACCTTAAAGGGCCATTGTCACGATAAAGCGCATGTGTGGTCTTGATTGACACAAATTTTTTTTAACCAATAAATATCCTAATACTATCACGTGCGCCACGAATTCGCCGCGAGTCAGCTTGGAGTTTCACGTGCCTTTCGAAAATCTCTTTATCCGCTGGCTTTTGACCTTTTGTTTGTAAAGAATATTTATCATGTTTTTGTTGTGTGAAGGCCGTGTCCGTTGAATACAAGCCCCCTGCACTTTACTATCTTCCAACTTGCATGCACATCTGCCGCTATATAGTTTCTGATGATCGTCCTCCTATCTTTTATTCGTTGCCATTTCTTTTTTCTTTAGAAATTTTCGTCTCTAGCCGCTTCGAAAACCCCCTCTCGAGGACAGCGCAATTCTCGACGGTATTCAACTCAAAACACAAAATATACCGTCGAAATCTTTCATGGATGACTTAACAGTCCTCCAATAGCGGTATTTCTATTTTCACACGCCTCGCAAGGTCGATGGAGAAGGATTTTTCTCACAAATATCAACTTTGAAAAGTGTTCCGTCGGATAAGAAATCAAACTGCTGGACTTGCGCAGAAGGGTGACAAATGCCCTTTTTAAGCAAACCACGACGGCAACGGCAACGAGAACGCCACAAAACAAAAGGTTTAATGAGCAGAACAATAGCTGTGCACGTGCGTTATAATTCTTGGTACATTTCGTCGCCGTCCTCTGCAAAACGACAACGCGAAATGACCAAGTTCTGGGTATTTTGAAGAACGTGAGCGATGGCGGCTTATTTTTCGTATTTTCTTTTGGAATTGTACGCTGGCATTGCATATTAAGCTTGAGCAAGTTCTGAGACCGATAGACGTACTGAACAGATCTAGGCATGTGCGAAATTCGACGGTAAAATATAAATTCATTTTTTTCTAGGCGTCGTCCTTGGCGTCGCCGTCGTCGTTGCTTAAGGTCCCTAGTTATTCAGACTATGGAACTGCGGACCGCGGTAGCACTTCAGTTTAACACTTAGTACATACATATAACCTTGCTAGCCGACTGCGGACCGCGGACCATGGTAGCAGTAGATTTAAGGAGGGCGTGAGTTGCGGGGTATTCTGAAGTTGCTCCATTTGTTGCCTATATGTTTAGTCACAATGCCATTACTCGGCATCACATTTATTCTTTATCTACTAAAACTATCAGCAGGTAATGGAAAGTGGATAAAAATCGTACAAGCGAACCAATCATGAACGTATTTGTTTATTTTATAAGTATCATTCATTCTCTTCTGGAATTCCTCAGGCGCTGGGGAGATGCCAAAGGGCATACGCACCCAACGGAAACAACCGAAGGGAGTTAAATGTGGTGAGTTTGCTGGAAGCTTCATCTAGAGGGACCTGCCAGTACCCACTTTTAGCATCTAGTACAGAGAACACCTTTGCTTTGCTAAGTTTAGTGGCGACTTCTTTAATGGCAGGGAGAGGATAGTGAGGCCGCTTGATGGCTCTGTTTAGATCTTTTGGATCGATGCATATTCTGAGCTTGTTGGGCTTGACCACAGTTACCATAATTGACACCCAATCTGTCGATTCACTCACTGGGGCCAGAATGTCGTTCTCCTCCATTCTTTTCAATTCCTTTCTAAGTGGCTCTCTTAGGGTAACGGGTACCTTGCAAGGTGGGTGTATCACCGGTTGTGCTGCTGGGTCAATCTCTATATGGTAAGGGTCTGTGAGGCATCCGAGGCCTTCGAAAACATCTGCATATTCTATTAAGATGTCGTCATCAATGACTGTTTTCGATGTTGATGGCGTATACTGGCTGTCTCGAGTTACTGTATCCACATGATGGAGAGGGTCTTTCACCAGAACGTTCAAGAAATTCAACCTTTGGGACGACTCTGCACTCAGAAGTGGTCTCACGTCTCCACCAACAACTTGGAACTCGAGGACATGGGACGATCCATCTCTCGTGCACTTGAGTTTGCACTTCCCCACTGGGTACATAACTGCTCCATTGTACATGGTTAGCTTAGCCTTACTTTTCGCAACTATAGAGGTCATCAGGATCTCCCATAACTCTTGCATAGTCCTTCAGTGGTAGAAGGTTACAGGTCGCTCCACAGTCGAGCTGGAACTTGATATTAGCGTTGTCGTTTACTATCATTGTCACAAACAATTGAGTAGCAACGTCATCATTACTCTTGGTGTTCAGTGATCCAATTTTGTGAGCGACCATGTCGATAGCAAATTCGTCTTCAGTATCATCTTCTATTTCTACCAGATGGAGTCGTTTTCCTGTTCTTGGCTGTTTTGTTTCTTTTGTTCGGCACTTTTTTTCCAAAATGATTTGCAAGACCACACTTCTGGCACTTTGAACCATAGGCTGGGCAGAGGTTTTTATTCCTTGGGAGTCTTCTGCCACAGAAATTGCAATCTATCATAGGGAATTTACTTGGCAGGTTTTCAGGAGGCTTCTCGGTGGTGATGGCGCTGATTGATTCATCGGTGGTCTTGTCCGCTTTTATTTGCTTCAGTTGGATTTGGGTGAGTTCGGATGACCTGACTTTCTCGATTGCAGTTTCCAAGGTTAGCTTTGCATCTCTCAGGAGTTGTTCTCTTACTGAGGAGTCTTGTATACCAAAAACGATCCGATCGCGGATAAGCGACTCTTTGAGTGCCCCAAATTCACAAGTGTTCGCTAAGTTTTTCAATACTGTCACGTAGTGGTCGATGGACTCACCACTGTCTTGATTTCTCGAGAACAAAACATAGCGTTCATATATAGTGTTCTTCCTGGGGTTGCAAAAGGTCTCGAACTTGTCCAAGACTTTTTCGATTTTGAGATCGTCACCTTCTTCATCCCACGTGAACGTGTTGTAAACATCGACAGCCTCTTCGCCGATTACGGTAAGTAGAGTCGCGACACGTGTCGGCTTTTCTCTCTTTGCTACGCCTGTTGCTATCTCATAATTACTCCATGTTTGTTTGAATTTCTTCCACTTCTGGGCTGTGTTCCCTTGCTGGAGTTGTAGAGGCTGCACAATATCGTTACAGAACCGACGTCCACAAACCTCTCCGACATCTTGAAAATATAAAGGCGGCTTGCCAGTTTTCCCGCCAAGGATGACGTGGCTTGCCGTTCGATCACTTTTCACTAGTGAAAAACATCGGTTGTCCAGTGAGACACCGCGAACGATGATTTTTCACTAGTGAAATTTCATCGTTCGCGTCGCTGATTGGCTGCCACTAAAAACAGAAAGATTTTTTCATCACTGTCATACCTGTAGATAAATCTCAGTACTTATAAAACTAGGTATACCTATCGATAGAGTGCCAACGAGCGAATAATTTGTGCTATAATAAGGGGTTTATTAATACAGCATTCTCTTCTGTTGCAAACATTACCGAGAGAAAATTATAACGCGTTTACCGGCAGGTAACGTTCGTCACGCAACCCTGAATATCAAGAGTATTGGAATGTATCGCTGCTCGGTCGAACTTTCAGGTCAATATGATGGGCAAAGTCAAACTGAAAGTGGACACGCTAGTTTGATTGATGAACACGACTCGTTTAATTCTGTCGCAAAACAGATCCGATTTGTGTTTTGAACACTGGATTCGACTGTATGATAAACACGCTCGTTCAGTTCTGTTCGGAAACACTGCCGACTCAACCTTCAGTTCGATATGCTAGATTTCAACACTGGATTTGCTCTAGTGGTTCGACTGGTGAACACAATCTTTCCAAAAAAGCTGCCCGATGGAACTTTCAGTTCGATATAGGTAAACAGAGAAGGAATACACTGTTTCGATTCATGAACACGCTCGTTCAATTCCGTGGTGAACACGCTGGTTCGTTTTCATGTCGATTTTGTGTCTTGGATTTGCTCTTGTCTAACAGTTTTCCTGAATATTCGAATTAGAAGAAGAGTTTTGTAAAGGGTACGCTCCCCAATTGAACTTTCATTTCGATAAAGTGAGAGAGGAAACACGCTGGTTCGATATGTTCTGAGACTATGAAATTGTTCACAGTTGGATAAACACAACAGCAAAGAAAACAATGATATTCCACGAGACAAGTCTAGATGTAACGCGCCTCCTGATTGGCTAAAAACTACAATGGCTCGAATAGTTCCGTCCTTGCAATTGGCTCAAACTGAGCCATTGTTACATCTTACACCTTACAGTTACACTTTCAGAGCTCGATCGAGAATTTTTTCGCATACGCCATTCTTCGCGCGGCACTATTCTCTGCCACCTCGCCAGCCGAGCGTCTTGGCTCGTTGGCAATAATAGATGATGGAATGTTCTTTTACACAAAAAGTTTCTGCGTGTTGAGGCTAGGATCGCGCTCCTTGATGAAACGCATCTCGTAGACAAGACAATCAAAGTTTCCGTGGCACTTTTTTAGAATGCGGAATTGGCTGGCTTACTTTGAGGAGGCTTGTATGCCCATGGGCTGTCGAAAAATGTTTACCTATCGCAGAGTTTTTATGTTCAACAATACGTTGATGAAGGTGTCGAGCTGTAAAGCATAAAAACTCTGCGATCGGTAGACATAAAAACTCTGCTTTTACGAAAGTGTTTTATCGCAATTTTTTATAGTTAAATGTTTCAAAAACCCTTTTCAAGAATTAACGTAATTATTAATCGGAAAATGTGTCTGATTTACAAAACTCCTCGTAAAACAACTTCTGATCACCTTTTTATTTCGTTTTGAATTAGGACATCTTTAACCACTGACAATGCCCAGAAATGTAAGCTATGACATTTTTCCTTTAGGTGTGTTTTTTTTTTTTCACATGAGTTCCAAATATGGTTGTTACTATAAAACTATAGTGAATGGGGTCTCAGTGTAGCAAACATGGCTAAATAGCTGATTATTAGAGGTCAGGAAAGGCAAAAATTTCTTTTGGTGCCATACAGGAATTTTTACTTCATTACATGGATTACAACCTAAAAGAAAAACAGTAAATATTTCGTTTACTCCCTCGACTCCCCCGTTCTCGCACCCATGTATTAACCCCGTTTCACTCCTGCTAATTCTTCACATTTTATTTACTTTATTTCCGTTAGTTCGCTTTGCAAATGTCCATGATAGCCAAGACATCAATGTATATAGATTTAGCCAAGCCTAAAAGCGGAGCTCCTGGGCCGGGTTGTTTGTTATTGATCATGAATTTCGTCATAACATTGTCAAAGTAGCTGTGGGTGCCGAGTTGATCCTCAGACTACTTTGACAATGTTATGACAAAAGTCATTGTCAATAACAGGACAGACGCATGAAAAGCTAACGTCAATATGTTTTTTGCCATAACAAATTGTCAAATTGTCCGCTCTCGCTCGTTGATGCATCGCATAAGTTATAAATTCATGTGTCTATCCGCTTATTGACAATGAAATTTAACCAATGAGCGCGTGCGATTTCTGCAGTTATCTTAAAGTTTTGATTTGAGTTTGTAACTTTGCGATGAGGTCTTCTGTGTATTGATTGGCTTTCTGTTTTGAGTTTGAACAATCTCAAAATACACAAAACAAAAGCGGTGAAAACCATTTGTCGAAAACAATTTATAGTTCGGTCAACTTTTAATCCTGGGTTAGCGTTAACCAGCTTCCTAACGACCCGGCCCTGTTTGCAACAAGTTAACCAGATATGAGCTCGCGATCCAATCGTAAACCAGTACTTGGTGAGCGCTCAATTTCAGAAAAAGACGTGACCTCAATGAGCTCTAAACTTAGGCCCGCGATACTGGTCAGCGGACACCTTGTTTTGACAGGTGTCAATTGACCAAAACATGGATGTTCAATGTCAAAGAAGGATGCTGTTAACCAAGGTTGCATGTCTCTTTCAACCCATAAGTTCGGGTATGGCCGCCATCTTGCGCCGACGCCGCCGTCGTGCGTACGCGCCCACGAGTAAAACTGCTAGCCATGATAACCGTGAGAAAATCCATTCATGGGTTTCCTTTTCTTTCCTATATGAGTATGTGGCTCCGCCGGAGGTCCGCTATTAAACGTCATCGCGTCTGCATGCGTTGTGTGCCGTTTTTGTTATGATACCAAGAACGATATGCTGTCGGAAGGTTGTGGATGGAAGCCGGGAAACGTGCCAGATTTTTTCAGACCACGTGCGTTGAATCATACATAGATTCAAGCAACATTCAAGAAATGGTGACTTGGATAAAGTGAAATAAATGAAGAAGCGTTCTCAAGTCGAATTACTCAGAAAATAAATTTTCTTAGTTCCCCAACAGGAGTCGAACCCATGACTTGCAGAATACCGGTTGGACGCTCTAACCACTAAGCTATGGAGGACTCATGGTAAGCAAGGTAGTAAACTATGTTCTTATGTTCATAGCTCAGTGGTTAGAGCGTACAACCGGTAATCTGGATGGTCATGAGTTCGACTTCCGTTGGGGAACACAGAAAATTCGATTTGAGAACGCTTCTTCATTTATTCAAGATCATACTGAACTTTTTGAATATTGAATCCTTCATCTGAAGACAGCACGTTTCACTCAAAAAATGCATGTAAATTTCCAAAAAGGAAATTCTGTGGTTTTTGCAAGATTACTTGAGTGTGTTTAACTGAAATAGCCTTGTGCATTATTTCTTTTCATAATTTATTGACTAATTCCATTAATTTTATTAATTCCAGACTTTACTTTCTACGAGCTGATGCCTTGCGGGACAAACAAAATGCAACAAAGGACAAGGTTTCCCTACAAGAAGCTGTTCAGAGACAGTCGCAAATAGAAAACTCCGGAAACAGTGATGATAGTGATTTTGAAGAATTTCTAGATTGGAGAGCAAAGAAAGTATCTTGACATGAAGATGGCTTGTTCTGCAATTTGATTTTTTTTTTTCCAGTTATATAGCAATAAAATTCTCAGAAGATAAATTCTTGTGCGTCCCTTCAACTATTGTCACAGATATATCAGATTTAGCTTATTTCGCCCCCTATTTCATTTTCCTTTGTTATACTCAAAAAGCTCGATCTCAGCACGGGCAAGGTATTCGTATAACGTGATAAGCCCGAACATACAAACCTTTTCATTCCAATAAAACACATAAAAACTTAACAGATATTTTCATGAACCAATCGGGGTTAAAGAGCCCGGTTTCGAAAATCGGAGAGCTAGAGAACCTCAGAATCATTACGCAAAGCAATGCATGTTTGTCAGTAAATTACCAAATAGATGTGAGAAGGACTGATACGCAATCGTTTTCAGCTTGAAGATCAATAACGGTGAAAAAAAGCCATCTTCACGATTAACGTTAACGTTTTCAAATTTCCTGCGAGTTCAAGTTGAATGAAGCAATGACGCTTTCATTAAAATTCGCGCTTTTATTTTAAATATGTAAAAGATTTTTCATGAGCCAATCGGGGTTAACAGGCAAATCCAGGCCGGTGTATTGTTTGTATTGTACTAGAGTGACGCTTATTAGTAAACCTAGGCAGTTTGAATATTAATGATTTACCTAGACCTAATCCATAGACACCTAATCCACATGCATTAGTATGGAGGAAGACACTTTATTAGTATGCAGGAAATCCACATTAGTATGCGGGAAATCTAAATTAGTATGCAGGAAATCCGATTAAAATGCTGAAGCCCTACTACTAGAGTATCTGCTAGAAAGTAAAAATGTCTTTTTTTTTTTCACGCATAGAACGAAATTATGAGTTTCTAACAAAGAAATTATAGATGAACAGCAGAGTCATTATACCAGGTTTAACATGAATACTGGCCCAAGCGCGAAGCTCGCGGGCCAGACAGACGGACACCTTTATTTAGTTATAAAGCTCAGGGTAGTCCCTTCAGGAGCTAAAAGCAACCTGCTATCAACAAGAGCCCTGAGCACTGAAATACACTATTTACATGGATAATATTATATAAAAGGTACAACAACGTCAATATAATCAAGCTAATTACAATATGAATAAACTATAAAAACTTTATAAGATGTATTAATAACTACAATGAACCATATATAGATTAATACATTAATTCCTAAGACATAAGGAAATATCATTAAAAACTACGCATCCATAATAACAAAACGATCTCTTGGCGACTTCAGTTTTTTACGGCAGGTAGATGAAGCAGATCACGTTGACGGTCTAGTCGCGCGTGAGTGAATCTTGCTGTTAAAAGTAAAGTAGCCATCAAAATATTGAGGGCAACGCCCTTCAATGCACTTCTTTACCAGCTGAAAAACATGTTCACGACGTCTTTCTACAAGCGCCGGCCACTTGAGAATGTCCATTGCAGGGCTACTGCGAGACGTTTTGGCAACAATTCTACCCGCTCTCTTCTGCAATGCCTCTAAGGCCTGACTATTTCCCTCACCGCAGCAACCCCACAGAGTATCACAGTACTCTAGAATTGGTCTAATTAACGAGATATAGACGACATTGGCACTATGAGTCGTCAGATTATCGCAAAGGCGGCCTAACATACCTACACGCTTGCCAGCCTTAGAAATCACTTTCCTAACGTGACTGCCCCAGCTAAGGCGTTCATCAAAAACGACGCCTAAATAGGTGAACTCATGAACCCTCTCAATTTGTTTGCCATCAATGCATATATTAAAAGATTTTTCCCTGGCAAGCCTATTAGCGGTCCCAAAAAGCATATATAGCTTCAGTCTTTTTAACATTAATAAAAAGACTATTTCTAAGAAGCCAGTGTTCAATTTTGAGCAGTTCTTCATTGAGTTTCATTTCAATAGTGGAAACTTGGGAGGATGAATAAAACAAAACTGTATCGTCAGCGTACATAAGAATACTGCAGTCAGACACCGCTTCCGGTAAATCGTTCACATGTAATATGAATAATAGCGGGCCAAAAATGGACCCTTGAGGTACCCCTATAGACACACCCTCGTGGTTTGATGTCACGCCATGAAACTCAACGACTTGTGTTCGATTTCGCAGGTAATCCGTAAACCACTCGTGCTCAGGGCCACTAACTCCCACTGTTGTTAATTTATCCAGCAACAAACCATGGTCTACAGTATCAAATGCTTTTCGCAAATCGATAAACACAGCTCCTGTCAACTGACCTTGATCTATGCCTCTGCGAATGGTATCAGCAAAGCTGAGAGCTGCAAACTCAGTCGAATGACAATTACGAAAACCACATTGATACGGACTCAAAATATTATGCTGCTGCAGATGGTGGTATAGCTGCCTATGTACGGCCCCTTCCAAGATTTTGGAAAGCACAGGGAGTATAGAAATTGGACGGTAGTTATCCATATCCTCAGCCTTGCCTTTCTTGAACAAAGGAATAACTCGAGCAGCCTTACAGTCATCAGGAACCCGACCAGACTGCAACGAGGCGTTTATGATGATAGTTACTAAATCGAAGGGGAAAAACGAGGATCCGTAACTTACAGTAGGGACCGAGAAAACGAGGTTAGTAAGATATTTATCATATCTCTACTGTTTGCCTGACGGGTTCGGGAACGATTTCTATTCAAACGGCTTCAAATTTCCGACGCACCTCGGAAGCAAAACGACTTAATTAAAAAAGTCGTTGTTAATTGACTCTTTTAAGAGTCAATTAAAAGTCGTTAACACACAGTTTCAGAAGCAAAAGAAAGTTTTAAACTATTACTAGCTAAAAAAGTTAAGAACACTTGGCGATAAATCAAGGAACATTTTGACAATAAAAACAGCTTCAAATTTTAGCGGGCCGTACAGTAGAATACGGCCCGCTAAATTGACCAATCACAGCGCGCGTAATAGTCTCCTCCGCAGCCGTTATTAGGGTCGTCACGCAACGCTTCTCCCCCACTAACGGCTGCTTAAAACCCGAACCACATTTGTTTCCGCGTATTAGCCAATCACAACATCCCTCACATATTCCTGAGGCGGTCGCGCCAAAACTAATTGTCCAATGACAACTCGTGCTCTATCGGCAACTGATGGTGACGTCGCTCGAAGAAGCCTTTATTTTGGTATCTTCCAAGTTCAAAATCCCCACTTTAAATTCAATTATCAACAGAAGTTGGCAATTGAAAAAATAGTTTCAAGTAAGTAAGATGTTTTTGTGAACCTGCCTACCGGCTTTGCAAATCTCTTATTTATCAAGCGCTTCCACTTGTGTTTGATCACACCACCAACCTTCCGACGTCGGTGTCAACATTGGAAGGGGAGAACTTCCGTTCAGTTGTGCATTTCGAAAAGCGCGTAAGACCAAACCAAAGGGATGACTTTGAATCGGTGATAAGCAGGAACCAAGCGGCGTTCTATCAGAAGAAATTGGTGTTCCCAACGCATCCGAATCTTCGTGGATGACAGAAGAAGTACAAGTGGTATCGGCAAATCGCATCTGGATGCTTTTCCTCGAGGCGATGAAGTTGATGTATTTTTGACACCACTCACTCCGCAGTGGAGTGAGTCGAATATTAGCTACAATCCATATGTAAATATGGCGGTCGGTCACACTTTCCTAAGCTGCATCATCCTGGCTTTATTTCTCGGCGTTGTGAATGACTTCCGTGCGAGAACTATTCTTCTGCATCGTCCAAGTACCGAATTGCCTTTTGATGTAAGCGTTGGTGTGAGTATTCCTGCGTTTTCCTGCTGTAAAGCTTCGTTTGGAATCGCTGTTCGATTCGACTTGACACATGGCCGTGGCAACCGCTACCTGAGTGCCAGAATTCCACACAACGCCAAGAGTCCAAGTAGTTTTCAAATGAGCCGTCTGGCTCTTTGCGGAGATGTTCATAGTAACCCGGGTCCTGCTCGTAAAATTATGTCTCCAAAATTCCCCTGCAAGGAGTGCGGGAAAGCTGTACGAAACAACCAAGACGCCATTTTGTGTTCGGAATGCTCTTGTTGGTCACATGCTAAATGTCTTCATATGTCAAGAGATAATTTCTATCATTACTTAAGCAATCCTGAAATCGATCGGATCTGCTCGCTGTGTTCATTGCCGCAACTGGGAGCTGAGGATTTTATCGATGCCTCCGGACCCTGCCTTTCGGACCAAGCACCAAGCATGGTACATGGAGACGAAATTAGTATGAATGACTCGGACACGGATTCGTTATCCTGGTACATGCTCAATGTGAGTGGATACTATAAATTTAATCTGAAAATAGCCTACCTGAATATTAACAGCATCACCAACAAAATTGATGAAGTTAAAGAAATGCTCGGAAAGGGAATGTTTGATATTTTATTCATCGCCGAATCTAAGATTGACTCTACGACTTCCACAACACTACTCGCCCAACCTGGATTTAGGCTTGCACGTAGAGACCGAAAGAAAGGCGGCGGAGGACTTTTGGTGTATATTAGAGCTGATTTGTCCCTTTACCGAAGAGCCAAGCTTGAACCTAGGGACGTGGAATCGATATGTTTGGATGTCAAAGACGCTAACACTGGCCGATTTCTTGTGTGCGGCTGCTACAGATCGCCTGGTAAATGCAACGAGTTAGAATTTATGGCCTCGATTTCCAGTGCAGCCGAACTGATGTATAAAACCCGAAAGGAACTGCTTCTAATTGGGGATTTTAACCAAGATATGTACACAAACTTTGTCGAAAATCGACTTTCTAATAAAAATCTAACTGATTTTTGTCATCGATTCTGCTTTGTAAACAAAATAACGGAGCCTACGCGGGTAACAAATAGAACAAAGAGCTTGCTTGATGTTATTCTGGTCAGTCACGCAGAACGCTACATAACTTCGGGTAATTTGGGTTAAGCGATCACGATCTGGTCTTTGTTGTTAGGAAAAATAAACTTCCACGCCCAGAGCCACGCTTAATTGAATATCGCAGCTTGAAGAACTTTGACACCGTGGAATTCTTGACCGACTTAAAAAATGCCCCTTGGGGCATGGCGTATTGTTTCTCGGATGTGGACGACATCTGGAAGAACATTCTTGATCGGCATGCACCGGTCAAGAAAAAATGGGTCCGCTGTGATCGATTACCCTGGATCTCACCTGAAATTCTGCGTGAAATTGCCCGGCGCAATCGGCTGTTTAAACGCTACCGGAAGAACCCAACTAACAATCTCTGGGTTGCATATAAACAACAGCGTAATAAAGTCACCTCGCTAAAGAGAAAAGGTATCAAGGACTTTTGTAGTAATGCTACATCTAATGCGAAACACCCTGGGGAGTTCTGGAAAAAAATGAAGCCATTACTCCCTAATTCGTCCCTGCCTAAAGAGAACAGCGTGACATTAGTAGAGGATGGTAAAGTTCTGACTGAGCCCAGTGAAGTGGTGGAGGTGTTAAACAATTACTTTGCGTCGGCTGCTTTACCTGAAGCCCATCGCGGCAGCGTGGAGAGCTTTAATGACCATCCTAGTGTTCTTGAGATCGCATCAAGACAGGTACTGGAACACCCATTCACCTTTGAAACAGTAAGCTCCAGTTATGTGAAAGAGATATTGGATAATTTGAATCCACGAAAGGCGGTTGGCGCCGACGGCATTTCACCGCGTCTTTTGAGACTCTCGGCACCAGTTATGGCCGAGGAGATTACACCTTGATTAACTTTTTGATTGTTAATTGTTCTTGGACAGACCAATGGAAGTGCGGCAATTTAACACCAGTGTTTAAAAAGGATGAGGACACGCGAAAGGAGAACTATCGCCCTGTGTCGGTCCTTACGGCGTTGTCAAAGGTCTATGAGAAAGTTATGTACGATCAACTTTATAACACTTTTTGTCGCCACCTGTCACAAAACCTATCCGGTTTTCTTAAGTCCCATTCATGTTGCACGGCTCTTCTGAAAATGACTGAGGATTGGAGAAGGAGCCTTGACAGGAGAGAGTCAGCTTTGGCCGTGGCCGTTGATTTGTCAAAGGCTTTTGACTCTGTTAACTACAACCTTCTGTTGGCAAAGTTGAAAGCTTATGGTTTCTCTCAACCTGCCTTGAGTCTGATGTCTACTTATCTACTGGGTCGTAAACAGAGGGTTTGTTTGCATGGTGTGTGCTCAAGTTATTCTGAGCTGAGAGCGGGGCTTCCACAGGGGTCCCTCCTCGGGCCTTTGTTGTTTAATATATTTATCAATGACTTGAATTACGCGGTCCCGGACGTGTCTTTGAGATTATATGCTGATGACACGACTTTGTATGCATCGGATGTCTCGCCAATTACTTTGCAATTTGTTGTGAATGGGGGTCTTAGCCGCCTGTCCGAATGGTTCGATTCCAACTATTTATTGATAAATAATGCCAAGACACAAGCCCTTCCGATCGGTCCTTGCAAGTATGATTTTGATTTATTTTTAAATGGTTCTGGTGTTACCAAATTTTCCACTATCAGTATATTGGGCGTGAAACTTGACAGCATGTTAAATTTTAAAGAGCATATTTCTAGTCAGCTAAAAAGGCGTATGCGAAGGCTGATGCACTTAGGAGGATTAGGCGCTTCGTGCCTATGGACGTTATGCTAGCATTATATAAGTTCTTCATCTTACCCCATTTAGAATACTGTAGTCCCCTCCTTTTAGGGGTGGGGAAAGTCCTGGCTCACAAAATTGAAAGCGCCAATTACTATACATTAAGGACATTGACGGGGCATGGGAAATCATTGTCCTACCAAGAACTCTTAAATATATGTGAGTTGGACACGTTAGAATGTAGGAGAAAGCAGCAGTCTCTGATCCTATTATTCAAATGCATTAGGAACTTAGGGCCGAAATACAGTCGAACCTGTATTAAGCGGCCCTGTATTAAGCGGTCACCCTCTATTAAGCGGTCAGTTGTCAAAGTCCCGAAAATTACTTCCCTTAATTACTGTAATTTTGACCTCTATTAAGCGGTCGCGGTCACCCTTTGCTAAGTCCCGACGAGCTGTTTCTATTGTCTTGACCTGTATTAAACGGCCACTTTGTAAAAGGAAACCACTCAAATACTACAGTAGTTCATACAAGTACACCAGATAATTGGTTTCCTTGTTTATTTTCACAAATCATTAAATCGCCGAATGTACTGTTTCTGCCTTGAGTTCAAAAGTCTTGTCATCATTGCGGATCGAATTCTTCTTTCATTAATTTCTGTTTGAGCCAGTTGCACGAGAAGTCATCCCCTTGAAAATGATATTCACATGGCACTTCTAGACCATAGCCACCTCCTCTGTTTACGCGCTTCCCTTTAATGATGGCCTTTCCTGAACTCGATGGTCTCTTTAAAAACTTAGTCAACCACTCCATGTTGCCATCAGTTTAGGAACATGTCCGATTACATCAAATTGGTCTGTCAAGTTGTTCGGGTGTAATGTTTCCTTGGCAGCCATCTCCAGTGGTTTTTGGACTTGGTCTGGCATATCCGTTTTCTCTTTTGCAGCTTGAACCACCGCAACAGTATTTGAATCGTTCATGTTGTTTGGTTCTCGCTTCAGCAAATACTCATCCTCTGCGTTTGGTTCCCAATCATCCATGTATGCATGATATCCCCTGATGAAAGACTTCACCTTCAGCAACATTTTCTCCTCAGGTTGACAAATCCACAGATTGATAAAACAGACTCTTCGAAGCTAATTCTTATAAGGCACTGTGCTAAATCATTGGAGATGAAAAAGTGAACCGGGTGCGAAAAAAGCACCATGAGGCCGCCACAATCTTAAGTTTCGCTTAACACCTAAGAAAATAAATTGCAGTATGAAAAGCCGCTCCAATTAGAATAAAGCGGTATAATCTCTGATGTGTGACTGAAATTCGAGGACCTTAAATTAACGCATTTCTTCTTGTATCGATGAGAAAGTAAGATCACTATGGTCATAGTCTAATTTCTATCTTCTTTATGCTATGGCTATGGCTGTGCCGCTTTGTCAGAGCTGCCAAGAGGAAACAAAATATCATTGCTTAAGCTGCCAAGCGTCAGTATGTAACAGATCGGAATGTTCTGTTCCTGCCCCTGAAGAAACACCGAACTGGAAAGCTGGTTCTAAAGTGGCTTTTTGTATGACGTGTAAGACCATCAGCAAAAATACTGCAGCAGAAAAACCAGCGCTTAACCGAACGAAGGCCGCTCTCACTAGACAAGACAGCCTGAAGACAAGTAAATCTAGCCTGAAAAGTCATGGTGGCACAGAAAAGCGGAAATGCTTGAGCCTTCAGCAGAGAGTTGAGTTGATAAATTACGCCAAAGATCATCCAAAGGAGGGACATCGTAAAATTGCTGACAAATTTGGTATTGGAAGAACCCAAGCCCATAAAATCTTAAAGGAACGAAAAGAAATACTTGCGTCGTACGAAAGCCATTTACAGTCGAATAACCAAAAAAGAGTCCGCTGTGGGAAGTACTCAGATGTGAATGAGGCACTATGGGACTGGTATGTTATCTGCAGGATCTCGAACATTCCCGTTTCGGGAACAATGCTTCAGGAAGAAGCTTTGATGATTGCAGAAAAAAATTGGGCATCAGTGGCTTTGCTGCTTCTAATGGGTGGCTAGAATCATTCAAGAAACAACACAACCTACACCACATGGCCATAGCTGGCGAGGATGGAGACGTGAAAGACGAAACTATCGAAAGCTGGAATGAACGGGTTAGAGAAATCACACGAGGGTGGAAGCCTGAAGATGTGTGGAATATGGACGAAACAGGGAGCCTTTGGCGAGGATTGCCCGAAACAAGCCTAAATGAAAAGGGACGACGTTGTAATGGTGGAAAGCAAGCCAAACAGAGAAATACATGGGCGTTCTTTGTTAACGCCGCTGGAGAAAAAGAAGACCCCATCGTCATAGGAAAATACGCGAAGCCGAGGTGTTTCAAGAATTTAAAGGATATTAAAAGGCCCTATAGATGCTGGTATTTCTCCAACGCAAAGGCATGGATGACAACAGAGGTAATGAATGAAGTCTTGTCTCGGCTTAATGCAACTTTGATTCGCAAAAAGCGAAGTATCTTGCTGTTCTTGGACAATGCCCCATGCCATCCTCCAGCCCTTGATGAGAGGTTTTCGAATATCAGTATCAAATTCCTGCCGAAAAACACAACTTCAAAGACACAGCCCCTAGATGCCGGTATCATAGCAAATTGGAAAGTGAAGTACAAGAAACGACTGCTTCGTTACGTTTGCTCCAAGGTGGATGAGTCGAACAGCGCCAGCGATATTGTCAAGTCCATAAATATTTCTATGGCAATGGAATGGGGACGACAAGCTTGGGACGAAGTGTCTCCTGAAACAGTCAGGAAATGCTTTCAGAAAACAAAGCTCTACCCGGAAGAAGTCGTAGAAGACGATGATCCCTTTGAAGGAGAGGATGAGATCGATCAAC
>OZ026601.1:13640858-13665858 GCA_964020085.1 Micromussa lordhowensis | reverse complement strand
GGAAACAAATGGTGTTCGGGTTTAAGCAGCCGTTAGTGGGGGAGAAGCGTTGCGTGACGACCCTAATAACGGCTGCGGAGGAGACTACGCGCGTAATAACTGAAATATATATAGAGGATATTACACGGTGGAGAGAAGATATGAATTTTATGTTCGAGTGGCAAGAGCAATATCTCACGAGTGAGCGCAGCGAACGAGTGAGATGTTGCTCTTGCCACTCGAACATAAAATTCATATCTTCGAGCTAACGTGTAATGTTCTTTTTATTATATAAACGTACTGATAACGGCGTTTTTGATGATTTTCCGAAGATTTCCGACCACTTTCCGAAGATTTTCCAAAATTGTCCCGAAGACCAGACGAACGTTTCCGAACATTTCCCGAGAATTTCCGAGAATTTCCGAAGATGTCCGAAGATTGCCGAAGACTTTCGACGAAGACCCGAAGATGTTTCGATGATACACCAACGAATTTAAGTACAATTTAAGAGACAAACCTGATGCCACTGAAATCATCGATATCTTCACATGTGAGGATATCATATCTTCACATGTGAGGATATCGTATCGTTTTTATGAATTTGTTACTACTCGCTATACCACTGACTTTTATATAATAAAATAAGACATGTTATAAGATAACCCAAGTTAAGGCGGGGGTAAACCCGAAAGCCGTATTTTGGCTGGGTATTATGTTTTTAATGCAAATATCTCGTTTTCGTTTCAAGCAATCAAGAATCTCTATGCTCATTTCACATATCTATGTTTTGGGTTGTTTTGTAAATTTTTTGGTGATTTTTAGGTATATTTGGAGAGAAATAGTTTTTCTCAAAGGATTAGTAAAATTGATGGAAATAGGAATTTTGAAGATTTGTTGTTGTTTTAAAATTAGAGTTTGAAATTAAAAATTGGTACATACACTCCAAACAGTTGCCCAACAACCTGGGTTGCCATTGTGCGGTCGGGCAACTGTCTGGTGGTGTTCCATAACCCTTTTTTTCCCTTTCAACCTCTCTTTAAACTTACCAAAATTTCACTTTAATTCACCTTTACCCCCGCCTTAATAAATTTTCAACCTCGGCAGGAGCCCATCGCCTGGCGCCTCCATACAAATTGTACCCTTGAGTCAACCCTGTCCCATACCTTTTTTCCTTTATTTATTTTTTCTTTATGTTTTTATTTTCTTTATTTATTTTCCCGCGAAAACACGCTGACGTCCTCCATCATTGAAATACCTTCGCGTGGCCTGCATGTGACGTACGACAATAAAGGACCACAGTGATTGGCTATTACAAAAACACCCGCGAAAACCCCCGTGAGAGGTGCTTCTAGAAATAAAAAGATACGGGACGATTCTGGGGGTCAGTATGGACGATGGTAGCTCCGGGTAATGGGCTCCTGACCTAGCCTCGGATATTGCATTTCTAGCGTGCTAATTGGCTCACTCAATCTCGGCTACCAGCCATTAAGCCTGGTTCACACTTGTGCGATAAGCATAACACAAGCGACATAAGCATAAGCATAAGCACAAGAAAAAAGGAACATGTTCCTTTTTTCTTGTGCTTATGCTTGTGCTTATGTCGCTTGTGTTATGCTTATCGCACAAGTGTGAACCAGGCTTTAGCCTGTAGGCTCTTTCTTTTAACAATAACTTTCCTTCTTATTTTTATTAATCAACCTACAATGTATTTAAAGTAATATCCTAAATGAAACTCATTTGTGGGCCAATAAAGATGATTGATTGATCAAACTTTGAGGCACTGCTACTGAACCGTTACATAACAAAAACTGGTGAGACAACCTCAGATAGTGCAGAATGCAATATTTTTATATTGATAGCTCTGGCACGGTAGTCGCACAGATGTAGAATATGAACGGACAGAAACCTTGATAATACATAATCTTAGCAGTGTGCTTGTTTCACGTGTGCACAGTATTTTAATTCAAGGTCCAAAAATAACTTGCAATTACTGTTTACTCTGGTGTTTTACGTTGTTTCCGCCGTTCATAAAATTTTTAAATTCCAATTTTGTAACTTGATATCGATTGATACTTTTGTTTTCCTCGTTAAGGTATGTAACATGAATCCCTCGTTTTCTCTATTATGTTCTAATTCTCTTTGTTCAACCGAACGTATATTATTTACACTTTACACAAACTCCCTGTAGTGAAAGCAGATAACAAGAATACGACAGAATGTAGGATGGATGCTCTAGCAGAGTTAGAACGAGTTTTATTTTCACATATATCGAAGCCATGTGTTACAATTATAAATAAATCGACTACTAAGAAACTACCTTCTCAACATCTGATATCGGACTAAGCGTAAACACAAAGCTGACAACAATATCGCCGGACTGAAAATTATACTAACCCGTGAGCGAGGGGTCAAGTTAAATCAATACAAGCATAAAGCTCTAGGTACTTCGTAATTTCCAGACGCGTATGAACATCTTCGTGAACATAGAGGGTCGTACAGGGGTATTTTCGTGATACGTGATTAGCTGGCTATATTTTCCGAGAAACGGGAATTTAGGAAATTATTCTTCGTGATCCGTGACCTGAGGGTTTTGCGTGACCCGTGAAGAACTTGAATTATTAACCGATATTCGTGATTTCACCACTCTATTCTACGTGATTTTGAGACGCGAGTCCTCCGAATTGTTCGAGTCGTCTATGGAGAGTGACTTAGGGCCTGTTTACATGGAGGTGGGGGACCCCAGGTAGGTGAGGTAACCCGCCTAGCCGTGGTCGAAAAATGACCAGCGGTTACATGCAAACTTACAACCCCGGGGTCCCGGGGTGACTTTACTTGACGTAAACATTGAAAATGGCGGACGAACGACGCATTTTGGCGGTCACTGATATTTTATCTTTATTTTCTGCTCTCGCTGCAGCATTTCAATGCTGTGGCGTTTTACTGTCACTTTTGATGATACAAAGCCTCCGCCAGAGGCAGTTAACGGCCATATTGTTCTGGTTCGAATTTTTACGCGCTTTGGCGCGCTTGCAAATGTAACATGAACTCGACCCCGGCTAGGCGGGTTACCCCACCTTGAGTCGTTTACATGGCAAAATGCGACCCCGGCTAGGCGGGTTACCCTACCTGGCAGACCGGGCAACCCGCCTAGGCGGGTTACCTCACCTATCATGTAAACATGATCAAATAAAATGAGAGATTATATGGAGAGGCGGGTTACCCCACCTAGGCGGGCTACCTCACCTACCTGGGGTCCCCACCTCCATGTAAACAGGCCCTTAAGTGTGCGATTTGGAATATGGAGCCTTGGTGTTTATTTCACGATTTTTCTTGCTCTTTCTAATGTAAGAACAGGTTATTAAAAAGAGTACATATGAATGTTGTGCCGCGTAGCACTAAGAACACAAATGATGACACAGAGAATTAACTCTGAAGTGTAAATTTAATTGCTATATATAAACCCGTGAATAACCCACTGGGCGTTAGCCCTAGTAAAGGGAATCAGGGAACCACACGAGGTAAAGAAAAAATCTTTTGACCTCGGTGGGAATCGAACCCACGACCTCCGGATTAGATCTACCGTTACTCTGCCGACTGAGCTACGAGGTCGGACAGAGAAAGTCGGGGACGATTTAGATGGTGAATCGCGGCAAAGGGAAAGTAAGGGTACATATGAATATTTTTTCTTTACCTCGTGTGGTTCCCTGATTCCCTTTACTAGGGCTAACGCCCAGTGGGTTATTCACGGGTTTATTTAACACTTAAATTTACACTTCAGAGTTAATTCTCTGTGTCATTATTAAAAAGAGTATCTTGCTTGCTTATTTTCGTGATTCGGGAAAACGAAATTGTTATATCCGTGACTCGTGATCCTCTATTTTTTCTGTCCGTGAACCGTGCCAGAGACCCCCCCTGTACGACCCTCAACATACATGTCCGTTTTCCAATTTAATAATCTATCTGAGATGGAGTTACCACTATGATGTACGACCGAAGTAATACCACCTGATCTAAGGCTGTGTAAACCAGAACATTTCGGATCGAGTCCTAACTCTTTTATACATATAAGATAACTTAGAACTGCGTAAGGAATAAGAATTACTCTTTTTGTAATAAAGGTCTAAAGAGGGGAAGGTTCGATTCAGAACTAATACCAGCTGCCTTCATGTGCCTCTTTACCAAATTTACAGGACAATACTTTCTGTCAACGATATTATTTAAAGAATGTTACCTTCGCGGTACACGTCAGTCTTGCTACGTAGGAAAAAAATGTCATATATGTGTCACAGAAATTTAAATGACTGGGCAGAATGTTGCACAATTCGTTGCATTGCAAAAAAACGACAAAACCTAAAGTACATATGGTTTTAATCCTAAGATGTTTTAAACTGCATTAGAGACCCGTATAACTATCAATGATCAATTTAATATCTGCCGAAAGAGGTGTCTTCTTAGAAACTGGCTTAACATTAACTCTTTTAGCAGACTCTAGGACATTACGACAAAATTCGTAAGAGTGTTTTTAGAAAAATTAAGGTGCCTCTGAACCCCCTCTGTAGAATTTTTTTAAACTTTGCAAAAAGTTGCATCTTATCATGCTGATTACAATTCGATATTAAAAAATGGGGGTCACCGAGCTCATTTTCGGGTTATAAGCACTTGAAGCTAAATCCAAGGGTGTTTTTAGCAGGTCATATTGTTGCTATGGTAACCTATTGTGCCATAAAATTGACAGCAACTTGTTCACAAATGACTGCATGGGCAGTTTTTTGATACCATGATTTTGGTATCAACTGATATAGAGTGGTTATAGTGACGCATCAAACTCTAAGCCTTGGAAATTTTTAGCACTGGAAACTGTATCGAGCCACCTTAAGAACATCAAATTTCCGTGGGGCAACTATCAGCCGATAGTTCCTTGACAGAAACACCCTATTGTTTAAATAGACAACAGGTGTGAATACATGTGAACATGTGATGCTTGTTTCACACCTCAGTGCACATCACGTGCAGTGTTTGAAACCTTTGAATTGCTGATGTAAGTAATGGTAATAGGACTGAGTGGAGTCCAATTCGGTCTGTAATCATGCAAGTGATAACAAAATCGGACGACCGCGCCATGGGAGTCAGATTTGTTTATCACAAGTATGATTACAAACTGAATTGGACGACACGAAGCCCTATTACCAATTAATCATAAAAATCGTCTTCTGTGTGTCTGCCTATACAAATTAATTGATCATGCAGGGGGCTATCAGCAATAACTTCTCCAAACAGTAACAGAACAAATGTACATACTTTTATTTTATTTATTTATTTCTCGGCCTTTTCCAGAACAGTCATTATAATCGACCGTTACCCTTGACCCTTTACCCTTAACCTTGACCTGCGTTTTAGCAACGCCGGCATTGGTTTACATCATGTAGACGTGCCTGATGTGAAGAGAGTGATTCATATTGATGACTGCCATACATTTTGTTAGGAAACTGGATGAATAAGATGAATAGGAAGTAATGCAATGTCATTGCTCTTTTACAATTAACAAATAGTAAATAATGTCAGGAAATAAATAATGTTTCAATGGCCAATAATAAGAACATGATCTTTTTATTATGAGGATATTAATTAATGTAACTCTGTGCATCCCTAATGTTCGATTTGTTTTTAGTAGAGATCCCACATCACATTTGGAAACCCACTAGTCTGAATGATTTGTTCATCAACATAATAAAAATTATTGATATATTCATGCACAGTTATTTGCATGGATGATAAATTATTGTTATTTACTGATTTATGTTATTGTAATGATGGAATAAAGTTTGGCTAGTTGCAGTTGCTTCCTTTACTGAAGTGGGGAGAGCGTAAGGGCTTCAAACTTCAGTTATGGTTATTTTTCTTTACACAACATTTCCACAAGTAATTAAAAAAAAATAGGCGGAGACCTCTAAAGAAAACTAAACTCTTGCCTAACCATAAAAGATTTGTTTTGTTTTGGTGTTTTCTTGGGGGGGTGGGAGGGAGGGAGACTATTGGGGAGGTCTCAATAATTAAAGAGAGGGGAGCTAAAAAAGATACATTTTATGCCTATAACAGCAGAAGCGTCTGTAGATAGTAACAGATAACATCGGTGGAAGAAACCACCTTTCAAGTTGCCACGCTCATACCATTTGCTACATCCTCCAGGTACATAGCAGAGTATTACAACGCGGACCTTTGACTCATTTTGGTAATTTAATATCAACAAATTTTGGACTGCTAGAATCTGATCTGCTTGATTTTTCAGAAAGAAAAAACACATTAGGATTTCCAGTGTGGTATTCCTTCGTCTTTTCACCTGGCTCAAGGTTTCCTCTGGAGCTTTTCTTGAAGCAAGACAAATGTTCCTTGAAACCCACTGTCGATTTTAGGATTTCTTGAGGTATGGTCAACTTCGGATCCCGCCATCTTTGTTTTCAACCAATATGCAACACGCAATGGTTCGGCAAATTACGTCCGCCGTGACAATTACTTCCGCCGTGAGGTTATTTGTGGTTTTTCAGTGAGTTATTTGATTTTGCCGTGAGGTCCTTGGTTTTGCTGTGAGTTTAATAATTATTCGTGCCGTGATGTGTTTGTTTGTGCCGTGAGGTATTTGTTTGTACTGTGAGGTATTTGTTTGTACTGTGAGATATTTGTTTGTGCCGTGACACCAATGGGCCACTAAAATTGAAACAATTAAAACAAAATTGAAACAAACACTTTATTCTCACGGTATCAACGCCCTATGTGCCACGAGGCACGAAGAGGATAGATGATGATCAACGAATTAGAACGCTTTTCATTCAACTAGTTTATTCTGTTGTTTTTCAGGTTACCATGCACCAACCAATAGCGTAGCTCCATTTTCCGTGTATGAACCGCGCACAACTCACAATATCCTCGATTCGCTCCGACGAAGGGCTAACACTCGAAACGTCAGCTTTCGAATCTCTTTACGGTGGCCAATTCACATTATCAAGTCAGTTGATAAAACCAAATTATCTTTCTGAATTACTAGATAGGGTGGAAAGATTGCGTGACGAAAGACCGTTTGCATAGGAGGTGAGTTGTTGATCGGAAGCTTTTGGGAATAAACATTAAGAATGGTTCGATTTTATCTTAAATGTGATACGCGAGCTGCCTGTGAATAATCGCAATTAGTTTATCGCGAGTTCATAAAACCTAATGAATAAATCCTAATTTTCTTCAAAATATCCCTTGTCTGGCTCGGTGGCCAAGTGGTAAGGCGTCGGTCTCGTAAGTCATAGGTAACCGAAGATCGCGGGTTCGAATCCCGTCCGGGCCTTTTTTTTTTTGGCCTTTTTTTTTCCCTTTTCTTTCTTCTTCAGGACAAAACAGCAACGAAAATGTATTTTCTCGCGTTAAGGAATGCACGTCGCTTCAGTGCTTTGCATTCGAATGTGTTAGTATCTGTCGCGTGAGGTACAGTGTGCGTGATTATTTGTTATCAGGTATATAAGGTGTTCTTTTATATGGCGCGTTTTTAGTGTCAAAATTCAAACTGCCGATCCAAACATTCGATCCTTGATTTCAAACATGGAATTGTTCGACTTGAACATTCGATCCTTTAATCCAAACATGCATTTCTTTAATTGAAACATGCATATCATGAATCCCTAGAGTCTATGCTTCAGTTCAAATATGCAATTCGTATATTTAAACGTTCCATAGTTTAGTTCGAACATTAGATCCTTTAATTCAAACATGCATTTCTTCATTTCTGACAATCAATCCTGGAAGTCGAACATTCAAACCCTCAATTGGAAGACGCGTTTCCTCAACTCAAGCATGCAGACTTCTGACTCAAACACTCAATCCGTCAATTGAAATGTTCAATTCACCGATTCAAACATTCGATTCTCCGATTCAAACTGATTCAATTCTTCGATTCAAACATTCAATTCTTCGATTCAAACATTCAGTTCTCCAATTCAAACGCTACATTTCGAGACCAAGGGTTAAACCTGGGATTGCTTGATCTATAAATTCATTTGCTCAATGCAATTATCCAACACCTCGATTCAAACATTCAGTTCCGCGATTCAAACATTCAGTTCCGTGATACATTCAGTTCAGCTACTCGCTAGTAGACTGGGACAGAGTATCGGTCAGTATAAAACAAGGACTGCGCGACTACGGACTACGGACTACGGACTACGGACTACGGACTGGGTATAAAACACAAACTCAGGTATAAAACGCGGACTAAGCATTACGGACTAGGTATAAAATACGGACCGAGCATAACGGACTCGGCATAAAACACGAAGAAAGGTTCTACATTGAATAAATTCTCGCACTAACGTTTTCATAAATAGAAGCAAGGGAGTAAATTCAATTAGAGCTGGCAAATCATCACCACTTGTTCCCACGAGATGCTTGCTATTTTTAGTTACAAATGGTAATTTGACACTTTTGTTTTTCATATGGGAATGAATTAAATTAGACTGTCAACGTGTCAGAGGTGTTTTTTTCTCTTTCTTTTTTCGGTAAACTAGTGTTGTTGTGTAAAAAAGGGTTAACTAAATTGTCACTGTAAACACTCCCTTAAATGCTCCTATCTTCATAACCTTTTAATTAAAAAAATAACTCTTGCATGCCTTGTGTGCCTATGTTTATTTTTTGTTATGTAAAGCGCTTTTGGACCATTGGGAATTAGCGCTCTATAAATACTGTATATTATTATTATTATTAAAATACAGATTTTCGAGTTTTTTTATATTCTGCACTTCCACTGTTTTATTCTTTTAGGTTGAAAAAACATCACTGCATCAGGTTGTATATATGAAAAGTGTTAAAGAATGGGAAGAGATTAGTTGCATATTTTTACAGTCTTCGAGGAGCTCGTTTTGCAAAATACAGATTTTCGAATTTGTATATTCTGCACTTTCGCTGTTTTAGTGCTTGTTTAGGTTCAAAAATCATCGCTGCATCAAGTTGTATCTACGAAAAGCGTTAAAGAATCGGAAGAGATATGTTATATATAGTCACAGTCTTCCAAGAGATCGTTTCGCAAAATACAGATTTTCAAATTTGCCTATTCTTCACTTCCACAGTTTTATTCCTTGTTTAGGTTATTGCACGGAGGAATCTGACTGTTGTGACACTGGATATGTTTATTTCAGTTCAGATTTATTTTCATTTTGTTTCGTTTCGTTTCGTTTCGTTTCGCAAAATAAAATAAAGTTTGGTTTGAAATTCAGCTGAATGTGTGGGGAATTCAGTGGATTCTTTATCATTTAACAATTAAAGTGCTACTATGATCAAATTTTTACCCCTTGATTTTCTAGGTTAATCACATGGAATTCTACGAAAGATTAAAAACGCCGTTTACCATTTACAAATATCTGCATTGGTTCAGGAGATATTTAAGTTTGAAAAATGAGTAAGATATGCAAATGAGATTACTGATGACGTCACATACTCAACCAAATGTTACATGAAGTATATAAATAGTGCTATCTCGGTCAATTTGCAGCAGAAACCATTGAAACTTGATAGGCTAATAGTTCTAAATGCAACACATCTTCAGTTATAATAATTTCCTTCCCCATGGCAACCCACTCTTTTCCAGTCCCCTCTAGCCTGATATCAATATTTCAGTGATTTTAAGCTTGGAAAACATTAAACAAGGCTATGAACTCAACCTAATGTATTTATATGTTTGCTGGATTATGCAGATGAGGCACAATTGGCAAATATCAATATACAACCCTAAAAGTGGTCAGAAAAGCCTTTAATATTGTGGAGGTCTGGAACCTAGTATGTTGCCATGGTAACAAAAATTGTTAAGCTCGTATTGTGGAGCACCTCTCAGCCTCTAGTAGAATCTTACTGTAAAATTTCAAACATTTATTATAGAAATTGACTGAGATATCCTTGTTTATCATATTTGATCAAAACGCAGTTGAGTCTATGATGTCATCACTTGGCTAATTTGCTTATTTTAGAAACTTGAATATCTCTGGAACGAAAAGAGATATTTGAAAACAGTAAACAGCATTTTTACTCTTGTACAGACTACTTGTTTTTGTCTTAAAATGGCTCAGATTTGAAGGATGCAATTTTCATCATAGTGGCACTCTAAAGAAGCCTCAACGGTGCTCTGGTCTGTTGTAAAGCATTTAGGAAGCTCAGTAGAGCACTCAAGAAGTAGGGAGAAACACTCGACTATGTCTTGTCACAGCAGAATACAAGATAATACAAGGGAATACACCGATTGCAAATATGGCGACGATTTCACCAAAGCGAGGCTTTTCGGTAGTAACCGTTGCTAAGGGCTGGCCAGCTCTGTTTTTCCAGGAATTTTGCAGGCTTTACACTGAGAAATTGGATGCTGAAATCGAAAGGAAGGCCCGTTCAAGGACAAATTTCATCGAAATATTGCAAAATACATCTTAGAGGTGTTGTAAAGGTCAGTGTTTTTATTAAAGCAACGTTGTTTGGGCGTACATATCGCTATCCAAGGGCGATGTTTTGTTCGCAGTGGCTATTCGTACGGCACCCGTACAGCGACTTGTATTTGCTATTCGTACGAGAGTCAGTACATTTCATTGTATTTTTCTGTGATTGCTGATTCTTGCTTATCCAAATTATCGTATTTACCTTTAGAAGGATTAGCGATTCCAGTGAGTGCCGTTTTTTTGAGCCAGATTAATCTTAGGTAACGAAAGACCCACTCGCGACACTTCAAATATTTTCCGATCTACAGAAACTTGCGCATGTCACGCAACCTCTTGTTCAAAGATTTGCTGGCTGCAAGCCTTCAATTAGTACACTGTAGGTTTAAAATGTGCGAAAAGATTTCTTATACTCCATAAATACTTAGAATACATTGGCTTGGTCTCCCTCTACTAACTATGCTTGGATTGAGTGGTAAGTGAAAACTTGAAAATTCTATGAATTTGGACTCTCGTCTGTCTCGTTGGTAATCCCGTACGAATTATTCGCATTTTTGCTATTCATACGGGAATTTTTCCTCCTTCAAAGGTTGGCACAGTTTCAGTCATTGTGGTAAATATTTATACCTGTTCCAGAAGAACAAATGTGTTCTGTTATCTTCAACATAATTTTCTACAGAAATGCCAGTCTCCTCCAATCCCGGCCTCCAACACTGCAACTCTCAAAAAAGCTGGCGGTTTTGATCGCTGCTGCCGGTAATCTTTGCCATGCATGTGACTCACATTGTTTCATGTAAGAAAACTTAGTGCTTCAATCTTTAGGTAAGAGCTTACCTTTTATTTTGCAAGAGAATAAGTGGTCGAAGTCTAGCAATTGTTGTAGTGGTCTTATCAAATGACTCCCGTATTCCTTGCTGTATTTTTTATTCATACGAGAGTAACTTAAGGTCTACTTTAAAAATCAAACATCTCCTAATACAGGTATATATTGATTTTAAAGATAACTTTTACTGATATAGCAAATAAATATACCAGCCGCTGTACGGTCCTTTCTAATCGTGTGACATACATGTATGCGAATCGTACAGAGAAAATTAATCTGGCTCAAAAAAACGTAGGCTCGATTACCAGCCGCTGTTCGGGAAAGGAGCCCACGCTCCTCCCCGAACTCACGGCTGGACTCATGGACTTACCATTGTCAATTTTGACCAATGAAATATCTGCCTGCCTGAAACGAGCAGGCTGCATAAATTATCTCTCTCGCAGTAGCAAGGAAGTTTTGTGGTATGGCGAGCGATCGCGTTATAGCGGGACATCTAACCAAATACCCTCAACTGATGGAATAATGCCTGATCTAAACCATAGCGGCATATAGAACACACAAAATCAAGTCAACGGACTTAATGCGATATGTGTGAGAATCTATATTTGAATCGTGTTGTGCCAGATGTCAGATAACGAACAAAGTCAACAAAGAGAGGGAAAAACGCAAACATCGATCTCAAGAAAAAAAATTACTCAAGCAAATTGATGTGTTCGGTAGTCTTCTTGAAGGAAAGCGACACCAGTCTCTGGCTAGACAAGATTAAAATTTTAAATGAACCAAAGCAACTAGCAAAACGAAACATGGTGTCAACACGATACACACCAACAGATGTGTGACCTTTGACATCACAGTCGACAGCTCTGCCCTACCGCAACAATAGTGTGAACAAAATAGGTTGAAAGACCAAAATTAAAAGAAGAGATGGCTTAAACGGCACATATTCAAATGTTACGAGCCGTACGCGTCATGTGAGCCCGCCAATGATTGTCATCAGATGACATTTCTAACCACTAGAAGCACCGCAAGAATTTTAATTATGAATTTACGTCACAGACAAACTTTGCCGCTCACGCGTCCAGCCGTTTCTTCTCGGGGAGGGTTGACCAGACACGAGAGAGCGGCGGAAATCGAGCCTAAAAAAAACGGCACTCCTTCTAAAGGTAAATACGATAATTTGGATAAGCAAGAATCGGCAATCACAGAAAAATCCAATGAAATGTACTGACTCCCGTACGAATAGCAAATAGAAGTCGCTGTACGGGTGCCGTACAAATAGCCACTGCGAACAAAACATCGCCCTTGGATAGCGATATGTATGCCCAAACAACGTTGCTTTAATAAAAACACTGACCTTTACAAGACCTCTAAGATGTATTTTGCAATATTTCGATGAAATTTGTCCTTGAACGGGCCTTCCTTTCGATTTCAGCATCCAATTTCTCAGTGTAAGGCCTGCAAAATTCCTGGAAAAACAGAGCTGGCCAGCCCTTAGCAACGGTTACTACCGAAAAGCCTCGCCTTGGTGAAATCGTCGCCATATTTGCAATCGGTGTATACCGGGGAATGCAGGAAAATAAAAGAGAATACAGGGAAATAGAGGGGAATACAGGGGAAGAATGAAAAATATGGGAGAGCACATGAAAATACAGGGGAATGTAGAGAAGTAAAGGGAATATAGGCGAATTATGGGGAAACAAGAACCGCGGTGCGGTTGTAAACCGCGCTTAAAAAAAACGCGGTTACTTACACTGTCTGCGAAACGTGACTCTCCTGCCCTTCATCAAATAAACGGAAAAAGGAGTATCTGATTACATTCTTTGCATAGCGCGAGTTTAGCGTGACTTGTAATCGGAGAATTTTGTTTGCGTCTAATGAAAAAATACCTTGACCTTTGAATATAAATTTTACAATGATATGGGTTTTTGACGAGCGCTAAGGCTAAGTTTTAACTTTTTTTCCCCAGAAAATTCCATCATTGCTTCTGGCGAATTATACACGATCTTACATTTATCACCGTCAGCGTAGTCCATGGCCAGACGTAATGCCTTTTTAGCGCACTGAATAATCCCCTTTGAAAGTGAACAGAAACAATGCAAACATTCCAGATTAAAAAATGTTCTGTTTTGCACGCAAAACGAAAACACACAGCTTAACTCTGGATAATTTCAGCCTTACTAGCCAGCAACTGGTCCCAAATTGGATGCTTTATCCTTGCAAATGTCCTGACGCCCATCGCCGAAGGCCGCCATTTTTTTGTGTAAACAGTTAATTCGCTAACTTGACAAAACACTCCTGAGGGGGAGATATAACGAAAAGAGCTGAGAAATGGCCTGTAATTGGCTGATGATGACATCATCCGGTGAAGACAATTGGCCGTGGGAGTTTGGGTCTGCTCACCGACAAAAAACAAGAAGTTTAGAAAACTTAAAACCGCGCTCTTTTAATTCTTTGTGTTTGTAAAGATATTATGTATTATTTAGCAACAACGTTTTTCTTTTAATTTTATTAATCAGCGTAATGGCACTACAGTAAATAGGGTCTTATTTATCACTGTCAGCGCATTCCATGGCTTGTTTGCATGTATTTGAAGTCTATGTTCATGACCTTGATAATTGTATAGTTTACGTTATGTAATGATTGCGTGTTTGATTCCATTTATTGGCGAAAAGTACTCCGACAATCACAATTCAATCAATGACTGTAGCTCATTGCCAAAATAAAAGTTCAAAACATTTAACACGCTGCACAATATAACATTATTGACCGAAATTAATGTCAAGTGCATCACTGCACAACTATTCCAAAACGGATCCTAAAAGGCGATAAGGAGTACCTATACATTCCGGCACGAAATGGTTATTTGTTATTAAAACAAATCCTCATTGAACCAAAATTCGCAAAAATAAATCTAGAAAAACGAAACAACAAGATGACTGTGATCAAGTGTATTTCTAACAAGAACAATACAATGGAGACAACACAGTCTTTTCACTTTTTGATAACTAGATAGAAACTTGGCACACATTTTCTATTTCTTCATTAGAGGTCATTAGTCTGCATAGTTTCCGCCGTTATCAGCATGTCGCTTTGCAGAGTTTGACATCTCTATAATTTGCCATGTGTTTATGCATTGCTTAGTCTCATTTCTAAAGCAACACATGTCTCCAAAAATTTGCTTTCGACGGACTAAATATGAAATTTACTGTGAACATGTTGCTTACTTGCATCATATAGTGTGACGCCGGGCCCAGCTGTTTGATTAAAACTACATTCAACTACAGTATGTAGATTCTTATCACAGATATCATATTTGTCCTCTTACGTTTTTCTTCGGAGACGCTTTAACTTTAATTCGAGAAACCTATTAAGTTCGACTAGAGGCGAAGTAAACAGCATCTTAATTATCACTGTAATGGCATTACAATAAATACGGTCTTATTTATGACGGCTGACACCAGACGCCATTCTCTAGCGCATTCATTATTCCCTTCGAAACTAAACAAGCAAGCAAACGAAAATACAGCTTAACTCTAGATAATTTCAGCCTTAGTAGCCAGCAACAGGTCTGAAATTACATTCCTTATCTTTGCAAATGTCCTGACGTCCATCTCCGAGGAATTTTCGCCCGACTATGAATAATATATTCAATTCGCTAACTAGACAAAACTTTCCTGAGAAGAGGTATGACGAAAACAGTTGAGAAATGGCGCATCCTACTCCGCGACATTGCCATAAAAATTTAAAACGTCTTAGCTCTGAGAATTGTAGCAAACCTTCCACAATACGTCATTGTTGTCCATAATTAACGTATAAGTTAAACTACGAAATTACGAAGGATACTAAGATGGATTTTCAAGATACATGAAAACAGACCATATGCGCGCATCTCTAAGCGAGATAAAAAAGAAAAACTTACCTTCTAAACTTAAAGCTGCGAAAATAAAAAAACAAGTATCCATAAACAGATCAATAAAAGATAAAAGCGAAGTGCCCAACAACACCAAAACTTCTCGGAAAATTACAGCTCAATCAATGACTGTAGCTCGTGGCAAAATAAAAGTTCATAAGAAGCATTGTTGTAGACAAAACTTTCCTGAGGGGAGGTATAAGGAAAAGAGCTGAGAAATGGCCTGTAATTGGCTGATGATGACATCATTCGGTGACGACATTTGACCGAGTGGGAGTTTGGCCTGTGATTGGTTGATGAAGACATCATCCGCGGAGGTCTGCGTCTGGTGACACGAAAACGAAAAAAAAAAAACCGTGCAGAGCAAGAACCGCGCTCGGCCCATGGCCGCGCGGTTAAAAAAAATAAACAACGGGTAAAACATGAACTGCGCTCGGCCCATGGCCGCGCGGTTAAAAAAAAACCGAAGGCAGAGCAAGAAACCGCCCAGCCTACGGCTGCGCGGTTTAAAAAAAAACGAAGGCAGAGCAAGAAACCGCCCAGCCTATAACCTGAGTATCAGGCCTTTCTTAGCAAGAGGGTAGGGGTAGGGAGGAATTGCAGAGAAAGGCCTGACACAAACGTTTTTACTGGCTCATGTCGTACGTCCAGATTCTAGACGTGGCGCTGATTGGATAATTTACAATGCACCCTGACGTCACACCACCGGAAATAAAAATTTCATACTGGCGTGACTACTGGCGTATTCTGTGAACTGATCTCGACGAGAACGAAAACTTCGCTAGATATTTATTTCTTAGTGATTATGGAAAGCGACGACTTCAAAACGGCTCTTGAAGTCGCTCTACAGCCTCTTTCCTGGAATTGAACTAAAAAGAGGGAACAGAAATTGTGCCTCGAAGGCCTGCTTGTCAAACGAAAAGACTTCCTATCAGACTGGTTTTTTCATCGTCCAGCTCTGAGTATTGGTCAGAAAACAGAGCTCTCTTTGTTCAGCGGTGAGGGTCTTGAGCTCCTTTAACTTCATTTGCACAAGTCGGCTGCTTGCTTTGGAGTCACTTCAGTTGCGAGATCGCTAGCCTCGAACAGGAATTGAACTACTAGGACAGGCTGTCGATATCAGTGACGTCACGAGCACTGTAACGCAATATTCGTGGTTGGCAAAAAGCGACAAAAACAAAAGAAATGACTGAGTTTAAGCGTATTTCAAATGACTGTCGCTTCACTTATATGCTAGATTTCATTCTGAAACCAAGATGAAAGTTAGAATATTATGAAAATGCTGCACTGTCAAAGGCTGAAGGAAATTCGAGTATCGACACCTGCCGAAAATCGTGTTGGAAATTCGTCTGTGCGCAAAAGATTTGACCGGCTCGAAAGCTCTTTTGCCAACCACACGCGACCACACGCACGAGTGATTTTGATCCACGTGATCGAAAATGACGTCAATGTTTGTAAACAGATATCTTCGCTATTTGTGGCCGGGAGCGCTTGATCTTGAAGCAGCTTGAAGCTATAAGTTTTTCGCCTTTGTCGAGTGTCCTACCACTCGCCAATGCCTCCCGTAACTCAGCGAACATTCTGTAGCAATTCACTATTTTCCTAGCGCATTTTTTGCAAACAGTCCTTTCGCCATCTTCACTATCTTGAATGACAACAATTCTCAACTTAAGCAATAATTCCACAAGAATGATAGGTTTTTCACACAAAACATTAGAAACCTCTTTGTTAAAAGTTTCAGCAAACAGCGGCACTGTGGTGACACACTTTCCATACTCTTTGTGAAAATTTTCGAGGCAAATTGTGCAAATATTCTTGGAAACCCGAACGAAATTAAAAACAACATCTTTCATGCACGCAAATTTATGCAAAGTAGACATGACAGCCGGAAATAATTTTGATTGGCGAATGCGTATACTGACGCTTGTCACGCCATGAGGAGGTGGAAAACTGCAATAAAGACCCTTGTGTCAGGCTTTTCTTTGCCGGTTGCTTCCTTCTCCTTCCCCGCGAGAAAGAAAAGCCCGATACTCAGGTTACCCAGCCTACGGCTGCGCGGTTTAAAAAATACACTGTAATAAGAAATACATGAAGTACTTACTGATATTTGTCAGTAGCCGCTGCACGTAAACATTGTTTTCTCGAATCAATGGTCACAAAAGTCGTCACAAAATGGCCGACAAAATGAGTAAACGAGATGAGAAAAATGAGTTTATGGATTCCTTTGGAAAGCAGTATGGATATGCTGGAGAAATTGATGAAATCAGAACGCAGGAGTTTAAAAGGCTTGAAGGTAATTAAATATCGTTGAACGATCGATTACATAAGCGTGCCGTGGTTGGAGACATGGTGTTGTGTTTATTTACTTTACTCTTACAGTGCTTCTTTCCACCCAAGCATAGAAATGGGTGCCAGCGAATTAAATGATGCTGGTGTTCAAATGCCCCAGTTAGAGTCATGCTAGGTAATCAAATGCCCCTTACACAAGGACATACATTGCAATAATGTTTGACGGAAAGTTTCACCCTGAAACAACCACTTTGAACTTCCACAGCTGTGTCCCAACTTAATGTGTTTACACATTAAATTTTAATCAAAGGACTATGAAGAAGAACTATGAAGAAGTCATGGATATATATTTGCTTACAAAATGAAGAGGTCTGCTTCGAGCAGCTGTTACATGCTTGAATGCTTTTGAATGCTTTTTGAATGCTTTTGAATGCTTCGAGAGAAACGAGAAGGTTCTTGTTTCTCTCGAGAATCACTGAGGCGTTCAGTATGGAATATATTACTCGTAAGAAGCCGGTTTCCACATAAAAGGTCGCTACCAAAGTGATGGAACCGACCAACGAGATGATAAAAAAAACTTCACGCAGTCATTGACAAGCTTGAAAATTATTTCGATTTATCCGGTTTTATTTGGCACAACTGGATGTTTCAAATGCTTAAATAGTCAAAATTTACAGAAAGAGTGTTTCATCAAAGTTCTTACGATGCGCCATTAACATTCATTTACATGTAATTTTTGGACAGGGAAACGTTTTCTCTTGGCACACACTCGCAAGACAATTGAGAAAGCTCTGAAATTTCACGGCATGCCGGCGAGCTTCGAAAAGTATTCGATATCTCTGGTTCTATTTGACACAATTGGATGATTCAAACGCTGAAATAGTCCAAATTTACAGAAAAAGTGTTTTATCAAAGTTCTTACGATGCACCATTAACATCATTTAATTTTTGACAGGGAAAAGTCTGCTCTCGGCACATGAAATTTCACGGCATGCCGGCGAGCTTCAAAAAGTATTCAATATCTCTGGTTCTATTTGGCACAATTGGATGATTCAAATGCTGAAATAGTCCAAATTTACAGAAAAAGTGTTTTATCGAAGTTCTCACGATGTGCTGTTAATCCGTTTAATTTTTGACAGAGAAAAGTTTCCCCTCTACACTCGCTGGCGAGACAATTGAAAGAGATGTTTGAAATTTCACAGCATGCCAGCAAGCTTTGAAAAGTATTTGATATCTCTAGTTCTATGCGCATAGTGTGTCTTCTTGAATAATATAGTAAACTTTACGATAGCCATTTTCCCTCCCAGCTCCCTTGTGCGAACGTTAGGTTGATTTGCAAAAGAGAAAACAACAAATTGAACGCAGTAGAAAACCTGTTTATAGAGTAGTTTTAGTTGGCAGGTGTGAGAAGCCCCAACAAATATCACTAGTGAGAAATACAAGACAGAAACCATGTGAACACTTGAACCAAATACAAAGTCAATCGAGGTTTTGTGTTCAAAAGTGTTTTGGCTTTACTTTGTGAATAAAAAGTTCACTTAGATTACATGTTTGAAGCGTGGCTTTGCATTTGAATGCGATAACTACATGTTAAGACAAATTTGATTGAGGCTGCATGTTCAAAAGCGTTGTGGCTTCACTTTGCGAATAAACAGTTAACTTAGATTGCGTGTTCGAAGCGTGGCTTTGCATGTGAATACCAGAACCAAATAATAAAAAATAAAATTGCCCACTGAGTGCTAAAAAATATTGAACTCCAGTCGCACATTTCGATGCTTATGTCACTGAAAAAATCAATGATACGACGATTGTCCGCTCAACGATTTTCTCCACACATCCTTCCACATCCATCCAAAATCCTTCCTATGAATAACCGTTACTACAGAAGCGGTACTTACAGTGCACTTGCGAGAAACGAGAAATTTCTTGTGAGGCAGTTCTCATTTCCTGCGAGACGAGTCTCGTTTCTCGTGATATGAGTCTTGTTTCTCACGAGAGGGTGGTACCTTGAGCGGTACTGTCAGTTGAAATGATGGCATTTCTAAAAATTTCCATAATATAATGATCAATAAAGAGGGGGGCAAATAGATTTGCGGATAGATGGATTTGGCTTAAAAAAGCACATGGATTATGGACCTTTGCGATAAATTGAATGGATTGGCAGATTTCAAAAATATGTTGGATCACAGATCAGCTGTGGATTTTGGCCTGGACTCCAGACTCTACCTGTTTTGAAGGTCGGATTGTGGATCCTCAGTTAGGAAGCTCGGATCATAGATCTTTGGTCAGCTAGGGTCATTCTGTTATTACTGTTTTATCCACTTTCTTTCTTTTTTCGGATGAGACTGTATTTTTTAGATTGGCATTGTTATTGGAATACTGTAATCCTTATCTCGTGCTTTTTGCAAACTTGACAGTGCTATCCACATCTACCAGTTTACCAGTGAACTTTCACACAAAACTAAATGGCTAATCTGTGAAGATAATGTGGAATGATTTCCAAAATAGCCTGAGGACCTCTGAACCTGTCCAAGACTATCCTGGATTGTCCGTAGGTGTCTCAAAAACATCCAAAAAAGTCTTGAAGCAGTTTTTGAGAAACTTGCGTCTAGGCCCATATGTCATATACTAGTAGTAATCGGAGATTAGGGAAGTGCGTTCGGCATTTCAAAGGGGAAATATTGTGTTGTGGTTATTGGGGTAGATGAATATGCCTATGGTATGTTGTCAAATAAAGGGTTATGCCGTATTGTGAAACCTGTATTTAGTCTGTGTACGAAAAGGTTTTAAAGGCTAGTTATATGGTATGGTTTTTGAGGAGGCAGTCGTCGCAGTCCATCGCGCGCAATAGCCTCAAGTGAAACTTCTATCACCTTATTAGAAGCAGTGTCATAAGTAATGAAGAAGCTGGATTCATTGTCTAGGAGAATGAAAATGAAGTCTTCTTCTGATATGATGTTGAGGTTAACATCGGATAAAAATGAAGCGAGTTTATCGACCTCGTGATTAAAGAGTGTAAGTGTAAGTTTGTCATTAATGTTTTGAGTGTTCTGAAAAAGCACTTTCAAAAACCACTGAGGTTGACAAGAAGTTACTCTCATCATCATCTTGCAGTACTGACAATTTGCGATCGTTCCATTCGATTTCACTGTAACCTTCTTTTTGCATGACGTGCAGGAAAGACTTTTTGAGGCGTGTTGGACACCAATTATTTTACCTGACACCTTCCTATGTGTGAGTGATTCTATTTCTGTTGTGACTTGTGCCAAGTCTTGTGTGAAAGCTGGGATCTCTTTGAAAAGAAACTCCTCTGACTTTGGGGTGTTGAGATATCGCGATCCATTGGACTCTTTGAGTCTGAGATTCTGTAAGGCGTAGGTCTTTTGATCTTCTAGTTTGTTACAATGTTCCTGCCAGAGTATCAGTTTTATCGAGGTTGTGTGGTCAACCAGAATGACTTCTTGTCTTTGTAGAGCGTAGCCATAACGACTGTTAATCGTTTTTACCGCAGTGATGCTGGATACCTTTGCCTTTATGTCAACCAATTGCTCTTTTGATACCTCTTGTAAAGATGAGAGACTTGGTAAGGAAGATGATGTTGCAGCATCTTGGTAGACAAATGGTACAACCACAGGTTGTACAGTTGTGTTGTTTTGGATGATGATACTTTCGACGTCATCCTTGATGGAAGATGTTATGTTGTGGAGCCTTACAGCTGTTCTTCCTTTCTGGTACTTTTCTAGCAGGGGTCTCTTTGCTGGGTTGAAACAGACTGCCCTAACCACTCTGTCACTTCTTTGAATATTGCAGTTGAAATACTTGGTTGGGGAAAACGTGGCCTTCTTCACAGGAGATATGGTTTGGATGTAGCCCAAGATTTCTTGTACTTCAGAGCTCTGAGAAGCTACAAAAGAGGAAAAGTCAGTGGATATGTCATATAATGCAAGTGTAGGCATGTTTTATGGAAAATTAAATGTCGAATGTGAATGCAATATACAGCTGTAGTCATGGCATAGCACTGGTTATCATATGAATTCTTACTGGAATGGTCTTGAAGCACCACTAACTTTATCTTGCACTGACACCTGATTGAACTAATCATGCCATGTATCTTAACACAATGGGAAATTTACGTCTCAGTTGCACCAAGCAAATTGTTTATATTCACATACACATCACCGAAGGCTCTGTCTTCTCCAAGAACAAAAATTATAAAACCTTTCTTTAATTATAAGCTGTCCATTTGCTTCGTTTAGTTTTGGGATTAACTGTTTTGTATTGCAGTGAATAAATAAAATAAATAATAATAAAGAGCTTTTTGATCAAAGTATAATTTATTGAACCTACTTACATTTCAATTGTGTCTCATCATTCATCTTGGAAGGTGGCTTTTGGTGGTCTTTTCCTGATAAAAGAAAAGATTATGGTTATTGCCTAAAACTTTTTCTTCTCAAAATTGATTGAACTTTGTAAGCTGTATTCTGAACATGTAGTGCAAATAAGCTCACTAAGAAGCATAGCCGTACAATTTTTAGATCCAGTTATCAAAGACTCAGAAGGATTTTGTGTACCACTTCGAACACTTAAAATAGTGCCATTTTGATGTACTTTGTTGCTCACCAGAACGGCTGAATTAAATATACAATTCAATTGGCTTAATGGGCGACCACAACGGGTCGATTGGCACAATGGCCACGAAGAAATTGACTGATTTGTTATGCGACCACAACGGGTCGCTTGGCACAATGGCCACCAAGCAACACTACTTGGTTTTGTTTTGCGACCGCAACGGGTCGGTTGGCACAATGGCCTCCAAGCAATACTACTTGGCTGATTTGTTTTGCGACCGCAACGGGTCGGTTGACACAATGGCCTCCAAGCAATACTACTTGGCTCATTTGTTTTGCGACCCCAACGGGTCGGTTGGCACAATGGCCTCTAAGCAATACTACTTGGCTGATTTGTTTTGCGACCGCAACGGGTCAGTTCGATCAAACATGGCGAACCGTTCAGAACAAACCAAGTTCTGGTTGATATACAGGGTCCAGAAGTGGCACACACTTTCCTCAGGCCTTGATAAATTACACCTACGAAACTGTTCAACAACATAACAAAATAACTTACCGATCAAACAGCAATAAACGGGCAATAAAGCTTGTTCACCAACGAACAACCACGTTCTCGAACGTCCGACAAACTGCGAAGCACAAGGCAGCATCCTTTGCGCAACGAAATTGTGACGTCATTCACCAGGCAGCATCCTTTGCGCAACGAAATTGTGACGTCATTCAAAATGGCGCTGAAAAGATGAACGCCCGGCCGGCCGGCCGACCGGCCGACCGAACGAAAAAACACGGGTCAGCTTTCGCTTGCGTGCACAGGAAACCTACGCGATCACAGGTAGCCCAGCAGATTAGGAAGCGTTCTTCCTTCGTCGAACGCAAAAACAACACCTTTCCTTATTTTTTTTTTTTTATATAAACAACACCCCCCTCCATAAAAAATCAATTTAAGAATCTGTTATAAACTTAAAAACTTATAAACTGAAAGTGTGTGCCTTCAAGCCTGCCAATTTTTTGCAATAACAATGAATGCTAGGGGGTAAGCGTTGCTCCCTGCCATGCATTTCGTTATAAAATTTGGCAAGTTTGGGCTCCCATATTTTCATTTGTTTGCAATGGATTTTTATGAAACTTCGTAAAGTTACAAAATTTGGCATGATAAATCAAGAGGTGAAGCTAATTTCTTTGTCCGGAAAGGTCTACTGGTGTGCATTTTGTCAGAGCTTTAGATAATGCTGTAATTGCATTTGATATCAAAAGCCCAAAGATGGAAACTTCCTAACATTCCAAGAATTTCAAGATAAGTTCAACATAAAAACAAATTATCTCCACTACTTCCAACTGACTTGAAGAAAAAAGCAAGAGGATGTGAAGCTCCCTCTCACGAGCTACTAAATGCTACTGCGGTATCCTTGTTTCCTGGTGACAGTCCTGTAGATTTAAAAATACTAAATAAAAACCCCACAGTTGAGCCAACCGGCATCAAAACCTGGAAAGTCAATTATGCCGCTACTTATACAGAATGGAAAAACAAGTTTTCTTTTATATATCAAACGACAAGAGACAACAAGTTAAGACAGTTCTCTTTTAGACTATTGCATAGAATTACAGTAACCAAAAAAGAGCTACTCAAATTTAGATTAACAGATGACACAACCTGTTTCTTTTGCCCTAACTCAGACTCAATAGAGCACACTTTCTTACATTGCTCCGAGATAAAATCATGCTATTCTGAAGCGTTGGTGTGGTTTAACCGCGTAAACGATACCAAAGTTAATCTGTCTAACGAGCAAATTACTTTTAATGAAATACCCGACTTTCATCAACTATCCAAATACCCACGACCCAGACTACACTTGTTTGTTATTCTTTTGAAACAATATGTCTTCAGTTGTAAGTGCTTTGAAAAAAAAAACAATCCAGAAAGAATTCCAAACAAAAATGTTGTTGCAATGGCAAATGGAGAAATGTGCTCTTTATTAATTATTCTTCTTATCTATGTAAAATTAATACTCCAAAAAGGAGGTAAAGACTCGAGGCGATATGTTTACAGTTATTAATTATACTTAAAGTTATTCACCATTACACGTTAGCACTGTTGTATGGAAGGTAGACTGCAAGTAATTCTTAGGTGCCTTTCAATTTATATCTTGTAAGTTATTTTCCTTTTTGCTTTTGTATTTCTTTATATTTTTTTTCTTTTTTAGCATTAATATAGTATTGTAAGTAGTTTCGTATTTCTTTAAGTTTGTTTTTTCCTTAAAAAAAAAAATCCAAAGCCCAAGATATGCAATTATTTTCTTTCCTAGTTCAGACCTAGACTGAACTGCTTCTCTTTTGTTAAACATTTGAAAAGGCCTTCGAATACCTGATGTTTGTTATTATACCTCACTTCTTGCAAACTAAAGACAACCATCTTACATACTGTGTAAAGGATGAACAAAAAGTTATCCTGGTTGATGCGTGACACTTATATCAATGTATGTTAAAACGAAAAAAATATAAAGAATAAACGATAGCACGTTCAAGTGTCATATTGTGAAAGATATCAAACTTTTTGGGCATAGCCCTTCTTCAGTGTGAAAACTGTTAATTATAAGTTCGCGCGACTGTTCATTTGAAAGTAATGGAAACAAAGCGCGCGGAAACTAGACGTGCGCGCCGTTTATATAAAATGGAAAACATTATTTAGGCCCTCTGGTTGCATAGTGCCGAGCCTAAAAATGATTTCCATCTCCAACTGCTTCCGTCTGAAACAGGCACCAGAGAACTTCCTTAGTCCCCTTACAGAGATGTCTGACAGACTCTGACCGGGAGAGTTAAAGTGCTCTGCGACCGGGAAACCAGCAGTGTTCTTTTGGACGCTACGAAGATGTTTGCCGAATCGTTCACGTAGAGTACGACCAGTCTCCCCGATGTATAGCTGGGGGCATCGACGGCATGAGATGCAGTACACCACGTTCTCTGATTTGCAGGTAAAGTGTTCACGGATGGT
>OZ026601.1:13623358-13635858 GCA_964020085.1 Micromussa lordhowensis | reverse complement strand
ATAAAGAACAACTCGGCGGTCTATAACACAGGCAAAACGTTATTTTGAAGCTATTCGGGGAAACAAAGTCACACACGAGAATTTCGGAGTTCGGTGGTTCAAGGTCAGGTCTTCTGTGGGCCAAGAGGTCTGATTTCACAGCAAGTAGCACACCACCACCCCTTTTATTGCCGCCTCTATCCCTTCGGAATACTGTATACAGGGAAGAAGATAATATTTCACCATCAAAATAGCCATCGTGGAGCCACGTCTCAGTAACAGCGACGACGTCCAGGCTATTGCCATAAACTAGCCCTTGGAATTCCAATATTTTGTTGCAAAGAGAACGACTGTTCAACAATACACAGTTCAACTTTGAATTCTTCGCAATGCAACTTGAGCTTGACGCAGTGGGGCCAGGATTTAACTGCACATCTCCGCTTAGAACCAGTCGCAGACGGTGGAAACAACTAACTGAGTTAGGATAATAACTAACTCTCGTGGAGAGAAACTTGTGCTTACGAGGCGTGCTGATAACAAGATGGCGCCATAAACCCTTCCATGATGACAAAGGAAGAAGAAAAGTTGGCGAATATTCTACAACGCAAATGTCTTCATGACCAGAACTGAAAGAATCATGGTAACTTAAAAATTGGTGACTTTTGACATTCCAATACACGCTATAAAACCCAAATAGAAAGAATAAGACGGAGCACAGAAAAACGTGGCCGCCAGCCATGTGACTTGTTTGTTTATGAGAACAAATATATTTGATTTGATTTTATTTCTTGATGTTGGGCATAACGGTAGATGTATAGTCGCATCGAAAGTGTATACAATGTAAAGGATGAACAAAAAGTTATCCTGGTTGATGCGTGACACTTATATCAATGTACGTTAAAATGAAAAAAAATATAAAAAAATAAACGATAGCACGTTGAAGTGTCATATTGTGAAAGATATCAAACGTTTCGGGCATGGATTGGCGGATTTGTATATCCCTATAGGCCGTTCTGAAATGGTGCAGGGAACTGGGGCGAGTTTCAAATTTTAAGCAACCAACAAACTGACACCATCACATGGAAGATCACGTTGTCAAGAGTAGTCATTTCATCAAGTTTGATGCTTTAAACGTGGTTCAAAATAGCATCCCCCAAAACCATATAAACTCTTAAAAATTTTTATCAGTTTTCTGACATGCGTAAAATCTCCTCATTCACCTGCTATTTCAAAGAAGCTGAGTGGAAAATCATGTATGTTTGCCCATTTTCAATGTAAGAGTATCACAGATATCATAAAAGAAGTTTCAAGGTCTATTGGTCTCTTTTCACCCTTGAACTAAACAAAGAAAAAGTGTAATAACGCTTTTTTGTGATAAAATTAGCAATAAAAAGGTGCAATATTTCAACCTCTCAGGTCATTTTCAAGTGCGAATAAAAAAATACAAAATTGGCATAAAATATATGTTTCTAACAGTTAAAAGTAGCTAAAAATGTCATGAATGCTATAATGCAATAAAATGCTAAAATATTGATAAAAATATTTATGAAGTTAAGAAAGACAAAAAACAATGAGACAATAAAACAACAGTAATAATATAAGCTTGTAAATAACTGAGCTAAACAAATGATTTAGTGCAGATGGAATCACACTGTTTGTAGTGTGATTTGCACAATGTCATCCTAAGCTGGATAGGAAGGTTACTAAATATCAATCCAGTGATGCTTGGCAAGCAATTCCCAATGCTTACTTCAGTAGATGGAGCATTACTGTTTCTCTTAAAACGCAACTATAACACAAAAAGATTAGACAATAATATTTCCCTCTTTTACTTAAAACTTCTAGATTACTAATAAGTCAATTATGAGACCAATATTAGGATGACTGCTTCAAAGGTGACTTGATTATATGGAACAACAAAGATATCACTATATTCTGTACAAGATATCCTCAAGAGTAATGGCAAATATCTATCTTATGAAGAATTTAAGACCAGCAGTGAAGTCAGTTTTATCTATTACCGGTACTAACCAAACACTCTATGCAATTCCAAAAAATTGTTAATTAAAAGCTATGACTATTAACAAAACATCTAGAAATCATTGCTGTAGAAACTGATGTATACCAGCTTGCCAATTGAAAGCAAAAACTATCTGTTTTTCCAAGATGTGGTGCAAGGATTACTACTCACTCTTAAAATCTTATTTCACCGTACATGTAATTTGTTTTGTTTGTTTGTAGTTATTTCTATTATTTTGTCCGCTCCTTTCTGGTTCCTCACCTGTACTGATAAAGAAACTAATCTTGTAAATGCAATGTATGGGGGCCAACTAGAAAACCTGCTGGTTTACTTGTCATGACCCCCATACTCTAAGTTTATTTTAAAATTCAAAAGATATAATTGTAAACATTGAAAAAGTAGGGTATTTGTGAAGAAGAGCTCCCTGAAAGCCTGTTGGCCAACAGTCGGTCGACTGTCAGCTGACAGATTACCGACAGGCTTTCCCAGGTTTCCCAAAGAAGAAAATTTGTTGTTAAAACATGTAGTAAACATGACCCAGAAACAATTACCAAAAGTAGTAATTTACATGTAATTTATAAATTTAAACTGTGAGAATAGAGTATGTTGTTATTGAAAACAAAACCAACATCAGTTCAATCATGGTTATAGAATTCTTCTCTAGTTTGACAAAATGCATCAGAGCATAAACAAATCTGCTACTAACTATAGTTTTGGGTGAATGAGAAGATTTTCATGAACTCAAATTGAATGCGAGTTTTAAAATTTTGTCAAAATTTTGAGTTTCGTCTTTTGTTTACGTATTTGGTTCATGCTGAGCTTACCTATTGGGTTTATGCTGATCTGAGTAAGTGTCATATCACAAAGTCACACAACAGTCCTGCAAATTTAGCTTGTACAAGTCTTCTCTAGTTTTAAGTTAGATGAAACGCTTTGGAGCATAAACAAGTCTGCAACTATAGTTTTGGTCATAAACAAGTCTGCTACTAACTATAGTTTTGGGTGAATGAGAAGATTTTCATGAACTCAAATTGAATGCGAGCTTTAAAATTTTGTCAAAATTTTGAGTTTCGTCTTTTGTTTACGTATTTGGTTCATGCTGAGCTTACCTATTGGGTTTATGCTGATCTGAGTAAGTGTCATATCACAAAGTCACACAACAGTCCTGCAAATTTAGCTTTTACAAGTCTTCTCTAGTTAGATGAAACGCTTTGGAGCATAAACAAGTCTGCAACTATAGTTTTGGTCAAGCAAGAAGATTTTCATGAACTAAAATCAAATGCAAGCTTCAAAATTTTGCCTACAGGCTAAAATTTCAAGCTTGTTCTTTTGTTTGCATATTTGGTTTGTGCTGAGTCTTGTTGGGTTCATGCTGAGTAGGTGTCGTATCAAAGTCACACAACAGTCGTGGAATTTTTTTCCTTTCTGGCCAGCCTTGAGAAAACCGTCCATCCTTCACACCATCCGTCCTTCACACCGTCCGTCTTTCACACCATCCGACCGGTCGTTACATTTCACCAGCTGCATATCACCATCGCAAACAGAACACTTTTGTGACTTGGTTAGCAGACCTTCCTCCATCAGCCACTCAATAAGCGTTTCCTTATCATTAAGTCTCGCAACTAAGTCGTTGTACCGCCATTTCCTGTGTTCTTTTTCTCGCCCGTAACTGCCTTTCGACATGCCACACTGGGTTCCTTGGTCTTTTGTTTGGACCTGTGCTGGTATTTCGGTAACCATAGTAGTTTCATGTTGTCTTTTTAAACCAATAGCCACTTGTACTCCTTTATCATTCATACTTCCACCAAGCTTTAAATCAAACTGCTTCTGAAGGATCCTGTTGTATTTCCTTAAACAACCTGCATTTACTTCAACAACCGTTTTCCCACCCTACTTCCCTTTCTAAGGCCGCCGGCGATTTTCTAATCACCGACGCATTTGCTTTTCAAAGCCGCTGTTCCTTTTCCATATGCTAATTTAAGTAGTTAAATCTTGATACCGCCGTACCGATTTTAAATACCCGTTATGGTCTGTTTCCACCGTGTGAATCTAATGGCTACTTGAGCTGCTTTCTCAATTACTAAAATCTTAATTGTTGTCAAATTAACCATAAGCCTAATTAATCCAATGTTTTCGATACTTACATAATTTCACAAGCGATCACTACAGGACTGCGGACCGCGGTAGCAGTAATTTATTATTCTTATTATTAAAGTTCGACTCCACTGTGGTACCACGGTAGCATTAGCATCGAGGAAGACTAGATGGGCCGGGTATTCTGCAATCGCTCCTTCTTTTACTTTGGGTAAATTATGAACCTTAATCAGCCGCTTTCAACTCAGTTGTATTTTGCATTAGTGCTGTTGTTTGTTTGAGCACGGGCCACGATATATTTTCCCGCTCGCGTTGCTTTTTGCCGAAGAGTCCAAAGACGGATAAAATATATTTCGTAAACACACTTAGATGTTGGCTTATTTTCCTGTTGTATTTTACTTTGGGTACATTTTGGACATTGAATCAGCCTCATTCAAATCATGCGATAATCGCACTGAAGGCTGCGTTGTTGTTGTTTCGCGGCCACGACATTCGCGCTCGCATTGCTTTTCGTCGACGACTAAAAAACGCTGAAAATATCATCCGTAAACACACTCAGTTTATAAAAGGATAGCCTCACGTTAAGCTTGTCATGTCAACACTTTGGCTGAATCACATTTATTTCAGAGCAAGCTCTGTAAGATGTAGTTCTTGAACGCAAAGTTTTTTTTCGTAATGGCGGCCGGTCGAGTGAAATTTGGTGTCGGCAGAAGATCGCGGCATCTACGATTAATAACTGCATTTGTTGTAACATACGATTATTAATCGTGGATTTTACGATTATTAATCGTAATATCCAAGATTATTAATCGTAGGAGACGCATTTTAAGATTAATAATCGTAAAGTACCACCTTTTACGATTAATAAGTCAAATGTGTGCATCTTACGACTTAAAAATCGTAAAAACTTCACTCCAGAAATAAAAAAACACTCCAGAAATAAATAAACAGCTGTTTTAAGCAGTTGTGAAAATAAGACCTGAAAAAAAATTCAGGCTTGAACAGCATCAGAACCCAAGAGGTTCGAACACGCATGAAAAAAAAAAAGGCATGAATAGGGTGTTAACAGGCTTGTCTTAACTGTTCCAGCATATGTTGCCACAATTTAAATGGAAACATATTGAGGCAATGTTCAACTAGGATGGTTTATAGAATGTTCAATTTCAATCAATATCTCTCTAACTCCACACATTAGAGTCCACTAAGTCTCTTACAGATCCAGACGGACTGGTGCTCTCACAACTCTGCCAGAGCGAGTCCTCAATTCATTGTCTGGTGTGTTAGTAATCTCTACATCACTGTTGACTGACGGTTCGTCAGATGCCCTTTGTTGTTGCACAGTGCCATGCAGCCGCGAGTCTGTATGTCGGTCCTGGACCACTGGTGCTGGACTACGTGTCTGACGAGGGCTGTTGCAGTCGTGTTGTGGTGATTGCTGCTGATTCCTACATGTCCTACAAACCCTACATGTCCTACAAGCTCTACAAGTCCTACATGTCCTACAAGCCCTACATGTCCTACATGCCCTACATTTCCTACAAGCCCTACATGTCCAACAGACCCTACAAGCCCAGCAAACCCTACAAGCCCAGCAAGTTCTAGATTTAACAATGAACCACATTAATAACAGGGAACAAAGTGTTAACATTTTGTTTATAGTCAAGATTTCTTGTCAAGTTTGTCTCAAAGTCTGTATCTATTCCACTACCTAACAATAGTTATGATAGTAAATGTTACCGATAGAAGCACAAATTGTACATCTGTAGCTATTTTTCTATATTAAGGTACCATGGTATTGAGAAACATTGTATCCATTTTTATTAATTTATTTCTTAAACGATCGGCAACTCAGTGTTAGTTATACTGTAATTATAACAAATTAAATTCTAATACTTACACATTCCACAGCAATTATTTGTAGTTGAATTACAGTCTCACATTAAACCAACCATAAGAACAGCGAACCTTACCTGCAGTAAAAGTTATTGTCACTAAAGTGCTATTAGGGTTATTATGGTTATTATTACCCTTGCACTGAGGTAAAATCTCGGAGCTAAAAGCTCAGGTAAGCTACCATATCATATTGAGAGCTTATTTTTATAGGCAACTGGCTTGACTTCAGTCATACTTGTTGGAATTTCAGGTTGTTGATGCTTATGAGAGCTTTGACTCTTTCAACTGTACCTCAAGTAATTACTCGGGCTTTCCAAAGGAAATGCCCAAGTTTACATTCCGGCTTTGTTTTTCTTTTTTTACATTCAGTTGCATGCATTTGTGTGAGGATCCACCTGCGTACGAGCACATAATAATTTTATGGCATGGTGTAATGGTGGAAGAAGAGAGGTTTTTTTGCGGCAGAAAGTCAGTAGAAATGCTGTGTATAATACACTCAAAGACATATTATTATGCACACACACAAAATATACACACACTGTCTGCGGTAGACCCACAAAATAATATTGAGCATTTTCAGAACTGGTCGGTCTGCAGACTTTGTGAGACATGTCTTTATGAGCGAACATTTGTCGTGCACTTTGTAAATTTTCACACATATTGTTTGCGATGTTTCATTGAATGATACCGCATGTAGAAAATCTGTTCCATTTTGCAATTTGAATAAGTTGAGGGGGAACCAAAAGAGTACAGTCATCCTTGGGCTGCCACACACCCCTGAAGGCTATAATGAATTAAAGAAGGTTCTTGAAATGACCTATGGAAAAGACAATAAGGTCCATAAGGCCTTAATCAAGGATTTAGAAGCCTTGCCAAAGATAATCAGTGTTGACAAAATCAAAGAGGTACATGAGTTTTGCATACAAATGTCTAAGACAGTCCAAACCTTAGCTACAATGAAGAAACTAGAGGGTGCTCAGAGTTATGTGTACAGTATAATGGACAAATTGGGTCCTATAAGAAAAGCTATGGCCCAAAAGGATGATGACTGGGAAGAATGGGGACTTGAGGAGCTAGTTGAAAATTTAAGGAACTATACAGACTGAAACTCCCTACCTTAGTGGAATCCAGCCCACCGGCTTCAGTTGCTACTGTTGATACTGTAACAAAGACAGTCATCCAATAAGGGAAGACAAATTGATGATGTCCGGTGGGAACTTGTGACAACCACCAAAGCCTCCACCCTGTGTCTACTGTGGCTTGAACAATCATCGCAGTAGTGATTGTACCACAGTCTTAGTTTTAGCCCGTAGAAAAGAGCATTTAACAAAAAATAAGCTGTGTTTTAACTGTGCCAGGCCTGGGCATGTGGTGTCTAAATGCAAGTCACATGGGTGTGGGAGGTACAATGGGAGGCACCATACCTCTGTATGTAACAGTTTCACCCAACTCCACCCCAGAGTCATCAAGTAAGTCTGAGAGGTTTTATAGTGTGGTGGATTCCCAAACTACATTGCATGCAACTGTCATTGCTAAGATCAATGGATAACAGGCGCGAATCATGTTGGATAGTGGAGCAGGAAGCTCTTACATCAGTTCAAGTCTGCTTACCAAAATGAACCTGAAGCCATACCGAACTGAAAGGAGAGTTATGGAAAAGTTGACAAACAGGTGGAGATATACAAGGTCATTGTCGAGTCAAATGTCATTAAGGCTCTGGATTTGAATTACATGTACAGTGCATACATGCAGAAAAGCCAGTCCTGACTCACCTTCCTAACCCAAGCATTTCAGAGCTCAAGAAATAGAGTTCACTATGCTGGGTTGGATAGTCACAGGAAGTCAATGTTGTCAGGTACCGAGATCGAGAACGGTTCTTTTTGAAGTCAATCCGAGATGATGAATTCAAGCATACATTGTAGAGCGCTCCTTGCAACTTGTGTGCAACTTTGAAATTGGAGGGGGCGATTTTGAGTGGAAACCGAACCCAGACCCTGAGGTGTTCGTCCCAAGGGTGGGACAAAACCGACGAGCCAAACAGATTGCCAATGATCAGAATGGGAACATTGTTGAGCAGGAATTTAAGGATGATTAGATTGACATTTAAGCTGTTAAGTTAGAACACATAAATGGGGGGGAGGTTGTCTGGAATCGTGAAATTAATATCCAAATTAGTCTAGCCTCATGGAGGTCATGTGATATGCAAATTAGGACCTGCGTGGTAAAGACATTGCGGTGACATTTTCAGTTTTTGTGTGGTTGCTAGTACATAGTTTACCCAGGAAACCTTGGTCTATACTAAAACTGCATTTGGGTGAAGTTCATTTAAATGAGATATCAAAGTGAAAGTACATACGCGGACTGACACTGACACTTACATGACAAAAGAACGGAGAGATGCGTTGAATTTTGGACCCTTCTCTTCATGCCTTGGATAACCTGCAGAAACTGTTCCAGCCCCATTTTGACTTACTCTTTCCGCCCTCTCTAGTTCGCACGTGAGAACCACAGTTTGCACATGGCATGTTGGGATGAGGACATGCTCCATTGCACTTGAAAGAAACACTCATCATCTCACTTTTTTATATTTCTATATTGGAGGCAATCAGGTAATTTAAAATACGCAGTGAAACATGTACTACTTTAAAACCAGAGAAGCGACGTCGTTTTTGACAATGCCGCACACATGAGCTGACCTGTTATAGTAAATGTGCCACTCAAAGAGGCTGGGAAGGAGAAGTGAAAGAATATGAAGAGGATGGGGGAATGCGAGGAGAATCTTTCTCTTGGGAAACATTCGTCACATGAAATTTGGCTGCTATGATTGATTTGTATACTTAATATATATTTTGAAACTATTGTGGATAACTCACATGCATTTCAAGTTGTTTTAAAAAATTCTTGCACAATGCAGGTAAACTATATTTTTATGAAAAGTTCTTTTTTTTTTTGTCCTTTGAAGGTCTATATGCATATGGTAACCTTAACAGACCATGTGTACTAAAGGCGTCCTCAGTCAAGTGTCGATCGATACCCTCAATTGATACTCTTGATCGACACTTGCATTTTGATCGACACGTGGTGGATACTTTATCAACACTCAATCATTTCCTAGGTTGACACTTAATCGACACTCCATCGACATTGCGGTCAATAGTCGGTTGAGTGTCCACTTATTTTTGATTGATGCATATTAGTTAGTTGACTCTGCCAACTATCAACTGACTGTTGATCAAGCATTGACTGAGTATCAATCAGGACGTCATTTGAGTATTGATCGAGATGTTGATGGAGGGTAGTGATCAAGAGTCTTGATCGTCACTTGTTCTTGAATGCCTTTAGTACACATGATCCACCTTAACTTCATTGATTAGCCATTGGGCCAACAAAGCATTTAAAATATATGTGTGCTAAGCTAAGTTCACTGGTAAGCTTTTCAGTCACTGAGTAGAAAATAAATGTAACAATGTGTATATGTGTGGTCACTTAAATAAACAACAACAACAACAATATTTATTCGCTCACACTTAAGACAAGTTACAGAGGATCGTTATGTACATAACAGGTTACTTAAGGAGAATAATTAGGAAATTTATTTAATTAATTGGAGCCTAGAGGCCAAAGGAACCGTAAGGTTTTCGAGTTGACCTCTAGTCAATAAACCCAACCAAGTTCTTTCTAAATGTTCACAATAAGTAACACATATTTTCCCTGTAATAATGTTGAAAGACAGCCTGACTCTGGGCATTGTTTCGGAAGGCAAAGGCACTGAGGCAAGAGTCAGTATTCACTGGGTGTTGATTTCATACAAATTATCACACTTTGAATGGAATACTGTCTAGTATTTTGTTTGTTTTTTATATTTTCAATAAAAAGTACAGTAAATCTGTTCTTAAGAATCAGGGTGCTGCACATATTTATCTTCAGTGAAATCCTAAATGAGGTTCATGATCTGGAAATATTTATATTTAAATGTAATTAGATATGGTATTTCTGAATTGTATCTCTCAGATATCACCTACCTGGATCATATTGGAACAACTCAGTATCCAGAGAGTGTTATAAGATGCATCTACAGTGACTTAACCAATAATGTCTATGGGAATCCACACAGCAGGAACCCTAGCAGTCAGTTGTCTAGTGATATTCTGGAGCAGGTTCGCAGCAGAATTTTAAAGCACTTTAATACCTCCTGTGAAAAGCACACTGTGATTTTTACTGCTGGTGCTACTGCTGCTTTAAAACTATTGGCAGAGAGCTTTGATTGGCAAGCAGCATTCAGCAAGGAAAGCTCTCACAGAAGTCGTTTCTGTTATCTTCATGAGAATCATACATCAGTGGTTGGTATCAGGGAAAGAGCTGCTTTAAGTGGAGCACAAGTTATCTGTATCAATGAGAAAGACTTGTTGGAGCAACTCCAGTTCACAACTGGAGGGACGAAGGATCATTTACAATCTAAACAGTTTGATTCCTTGGGCAATGAAGATGAAACTAATGATTTCTCTGTGAAAGAATATGTCAACTGTTGCTACAACTTATTTGCCTTTCCTGCAATGTGTAATTTCTCAGGGAGAAAGTACCCTTTAGAATGGGTTTCTCAAACTCGACAAGGATCTCTATTCACTAGCAGTCATCTGTGTCATTGGTTTGTTGTTCTTGATGCATCTTCATTTGTTAGCAGTTCTCCCTTGGACTTAAATTCTTGTACTGCCGATTTTGTTCCCATTTCATTTTACAAGATGTTTGGTTTTCCAACTGGTTTGGGTGCTCTTATTGTTAAGAACAGCAGCTCATACATTCTACGTAATTGTTACTATGGCGGAGGAACAGTCCAGGCTACAATTTCTAGTGAAAGATTCCATGTCATGAGCAACAACTTCGCTGAAAGGTGTGTGAACTTGTTTTGCACTAGTATATTAATAGTAAGACTTATACAAGAGCTGTAAGGGAAAAGCTTTCAAAAACAGACATTATAACTACATGTAGCATTTCGTAGGGAGCCTGTCAGTGGTCTGTTATAAGTTTGTCATGGAATTAAATTGGCAGTAGTCTATTAGTGAGATGTCAGACGTCTGTCTGAGTGATCTGCTAGTAGTCTCTTAGTGATCTGTCAGTAATCTGGCTGTTAACTGCCAGTAGTCAGTTACTGATCCATCAGTACTCTGTTAACTTGTGATCTGTCACCAGTAGTCCATTAATGATTTGTCAGTGATCTGTCAGTAGTCTCTTAGTGATCTGTCACTACTCTGTTAACTAGTGATCTGTTAGTAATCTGTCAGTAGTCTGTTTATGATCAGTGTTTAGTCTGTTGTGATCTGTCAGTACTCAATTACCTAGTGATCCGTTGGTACTTTGTCAGTGGTCTGTCAGTTTAAAAAAATAGATTCCATGTTGCTGTGTGTCTGTTCAGTAATAGATCACAGATGACGTCAAAATGTGATAAGAACAAAGAAGTGGCAGATGAGTCGATAGTCAAGTGTTTCACTGATGTTCTAACCACATTTTAAGGTCCTCTGTGATCTATCACTGAAGAGACGCACAGCAACATGGAATCTGTTTGTTTTATATAATAAAGAAACAAACTACTACAGTCGATAAAGCTTTCAAAATCTTTCAACATAACTCAAAAGTCGCCCTTTGCCCACCTTGGCAAACACGAAAAAAGCCATTTGACGTAATTTGTTGTCTATACAAAATGAAGCAATCTCATTGGTTGCTATGTGTAGCAAAAGTATTGGGATTGGTCCAGGAAAATCATGCCACTGTCAGACTTGACTTGGAAGTTGTGGAATGAAAACTTACAGCTATTAAAGCAGAATTGAACTGCAAAATCTACAAATCTTAAAAAAAATGATGGAAAAGTCAAGTTGGTTTTTATCATTAGAGCAGCCCTGTGAGCCGAAAAGCTTGGATGTTGTACACTTGGAAAACTTGCAGGTTTGGTTACACTGGAGGCCATTCAAGTTTGGATAAAAGGAGTGTTAGTTTGTGTCCTCTGTGGTTAGTGATTCTCAAATCAGTTTGATATAGTACGGACTGGAACATTTGTATTAGAAAGCAACGTTATTTGTTTATTTTAACTGATTTTAAGAAGTGATGTTTTGATGTTTCATTCCTGACATCAATCTGTGTCAACAATTATTTTGAGACTGAGAAAAGTTGAAATTTTGATATAAATTTATGTCATAAACATTTTGTTTATTGGGTTTGTTAAATTTGAGACAAAGCTTGACCAAATTTTTGTTTGGTTTAATAGTCTCGTTCGACTGCCGACTGAGACTACTTGAGTACTTTTTCTGAGTCATTTCCTTAAAAAGAAACAGGTTTTTTTCTTCTTCACGCTTCTTGTACCTGTTCAATGCCTAGACAATACTTTTCTGTATCTTATCTTTCACCCAGTCACGGAAAATTCTATCTAAATTCTCAAAACTTTCCACTATTTTAAAACACAGAGGGGAAAACGTTGTAAATATGATGTTAGTCATGCATCTGTCCTCTAATATATCATAGGCGA
>OZ026601.1:13610858-13618358 GCA_964020085.1 Micromussa lordhowensis | reverse complement strand
GCATTTTTACAGAAGTTCTAAATTTAACGTTTGCAAATAATAGGAAAAAATAAATATAAGATATATAGATTGCAAGACTTTATTTAAGTTGAAATTTACCTTGAAGAGAGAGCTCTTGAAGAGGACATTCCAGCTGATCCGAATCGTTCGCCATATTATTGTTTTTAGGACATGCAAGACTACCCCTCACGGGTTTCAGGGAGGCCTTCGAAGTAAAACAGTTTTGCTTCTTTTCTTGGAAAATACGAAACTAGGTAACTAAAAAACTAATGCAAACTGTAGCGACATAATTAGCAATGAGTTTCTGTGAGTTTCAAGCTGTCAAATGAAGCCAAAGCCGAGAAATCCATCGATGTACGAGAAAACGACAAGGATGTACGAGAAATCGACATACATCTGGCAGAGGTTCTCCGCCTGATCGATCCATTCGACTTTGTGCCTGCGGTACACTTCGCACAGCGGATTGATATAACGAATGCTTGAACCTCTGCGGAGGAGAGAGTCTCGTGGGAACAGGTGCTGATGATGTTTAGCTCTAATTGAATTTACTCCCTTGTGAAAAACAAGTGTCAAATTACCCTTTGTAACTAATAAATAAAAGTACCTTGTTATCTTTGCATGCAACAAGAACAAAACAATCATTACCTACATTTAACTCAAGACTCATCTCGTTCATAACTAAAAGTCCTTAGCCTAAGCCATAGAAAATGAAGACGTAAGCCCAATATATGAATACTTCCTCCTCTTTTATAGAAGAATAAATATGGCCGTTCTGAACTATATCGGGATCAAATCTTCTCACATACCATTAATTTACCTTTACAACAGGAAATTTGATTGGTGTTTAATAGAAGTTCCAATCTGATTGGTGTGACATACATCTCTCACTGATCCACTCACTGAATCACCCATCCATAACATACCAGACGCGCCTACTAAGAGGTATTTTTTTTACAAAAAAATAACTCAAAAAGCAGCACTTGCAGACCATGTGATACAAGAAGATCTGTTAGATCTTATAACTGCACTTTTAAAATTTAACTGTGTTTTTGGTACTACAGTCGCAACGCAGTGCACATTCCAAAGAAGTTCTTGATGATTTATTGATTAGACACCACATCACTTGATCAACACAAACTGTGTTACATAAATATTGCACCATCAATCGTAGCCTTTCTGAAATCTATGATGACGTAACGGTCTTGATCTGGAAGTTTGCTTGGGACAGGCCCATGAATGATACGAAAAGGAAACAAGTGTAATGCTATTAATAAGTATATTAATAAACAGCTTTCTTCCTTAAAAGTCAAAATTTAATTTGTTTGTGCTATGTGTATGAAAGGACATGCAAAGTAGTCACGCAAGTCACACAATCTGAGGTTTACGCTATAAACGGCTAATTTTAGAATGGTTGTGGCTTTCTCCTAGCATTGACTTCTGGAAGCTCCTGTTTACCACGGCAAATATTCATTTTTCTTTCAGGTCTCTTTACTCACTACGATGAAACAGCCGAAGAATTCACTTTATTTCCCTAAACCCATAAGAAATACTCGCCAAATTGCAAATTGATTACATGTAATGACTGCTGCTTCTGGGCTTATTTACCTACCAATGACATAACCTTGCATGTTCTGACACGTTCTTTGCATGGCTTGCAACTATTTAATTTTCCTTCTGATCTCTGACCTCACTGCGATGAAACAGCCAAAAAATTCACTTCATTTGCCTGAACCAACAAGAAATACTCGCAAAATTGCAAATAAATAATTATTAATGACTGTCGCTTCTGGCAAAATAAACTTGCAAAGTAAACACAATCTTATTTGTCAGGCAGCGAAAGTGAAAGTCAGCGCATTCTATGGCTGACATTTTTAGTGTGTTTATTATTCCCTTCCATGCAATCCAACGCTTCGATAAAACCAAAATAAAAGTATTTTACGCACAGCAAAGAAAGCAATATATGCGACATTGTCTGTGTATTAATGTTTCAGCAGCTTTTGGCAAATAAACATGACAGGTTGCGTGATTCAAAATTTGGCCGAGAGGAAGTTTGGGTCTGGTCTCCTACAAAATGACGAAAAATAAATATAATAAACCCTGTGCAAACCTAGAATGGCGCTCGGCCCATGGCCACGCGTCTAAAAAACAAATTACAATATCGCATGGGATAAGGCCACAATTCTCAGGACTAATAATAACTGGCACCAAAGGAAGATTCTTGAGGCCTGGGAGATTACATGTAATTGCGCCAAAGATCCACTCAAATCAAGACGACAGGGCATTACTCCCCAAGGAGTATTTACACCAGACTCTCGCTATCAAGAAAAAATGACACATATCTTGAATTTTAATCAGCGTCTTGTTTATATCTGTGCTTTTGCATAAATTTTTCTTTCACTCCCCCTGAAGAAGGTCTGTGATTGTGACCGAAACGTCTGGAACATTTTTATTGTAAATAATTTCAGAAACGCTTTTAACCACCAGTGTAACTTAATTTGTAGTTTCAAATATTAATTTTTTAAATGTTAGTAGCTATAGTCTATTAGTGATATGTCAGTACTCTGTTAGTGATATGTCAGTAGTCTATAAGTGATCTGTCAGTAGTCTATAAGTGATCGGTCAGTAGTCTATTAGTGATCTGTCAGTAGTCTATTAGTGATCTGACAGTAGTCTATTAGTGATTTGTCAGTTGTCTGTTAATGTTCTGTCAGTAGTCTGTTAGTGATCTGTCAGGACTCTGTCAGTGATCAGTCAGTGGTTTGTTAGTGATTTCTCAGTAGTCTGTTAGTGATATATGTCAGTACGTAGTCTGTTAGTAAACTGTCAGTGATCTATCATGGTCTGTCAGTAATTTTCCATTAAATCTCAGCAAATCTGTCAGTAGTTTGTCTGTAGTCTGTAACTGGTCTTTCAGTAGGTCAGTGCTCTTTGCATTTGATAATGGTGGCATGTTGTCACCAAAACATCATGTATTAACATTGCTAAAATACAATGTATGGTATAGGGCATGTACTCAAACTCGAAACAACAAAATGAAGCCACTAAAACAAAATGGGCAAAATCACCAGAACAACCAAAACGAAACCACCAAAACAACCAAACCAAAATGGCCGAAATAAAATAGCAGAAATGAGGGAAGTGATCAAAACAAAACCAACAGAATTCTCTCATATTTAGCTACATATATGGGACTTTTAGAGACCATTAAAGACCATTTAAGCTTTTTAGGGTTCAGCCAGCAGAAGCTTGTTCATGGGAGTGGGGAATGGAAAAAGCTCTGACTTGACTATCAAACTCAACAATCTTATAATTAATTTTTTTGGAAGAACTCATAACGACAGTTATTGAAGGGCAAATAATCAAATTCTTGTAGGGATAACCAGCGACAAATGCTGAAGATAAAACAACATTTACTGAAGCTGTCTATACATTGTATTCATCCCTTTAACCACTCTCATCCTTTTCAACAAGATTGTATACTCCCTGTGCTAGGGCATCCATTTTGTTTTTGTCATGTTATTTACTCTTTTACTTGTTTCTCTTGTTTCGGTCATTTCATTTTGGTTGTTTTGGTGGTTTCGTTTTGGTTGTTTTGTTTAGGTCGTTCCGGTGATTTCACTTGTTTTGGTTGGTTCATTTTGGTTATTTCATTTTATTACAGTGTATGTACAAGTCAACTTAGTTGGAAAATGACATCAGCAGCTATGAAACATGTTCTCAGTTTGGGAGAAATGAGTTTAAAATGCAAAAATGGAACTTCCAAAAATGTGCCAATCTTCTAGGTATACCCCTAACTATACCTTATTTTGCAGCTCTTAGTGCACAGCATAATGTGCAGTAAGTCTTGCATCCCATGTGGATCTCAAAAAGGAAATTGAAAAATGGTGGGGATGGTCAACCAATAATCCATATCCTAAGTGGGATAGGGGATCACAATTTTATGACTTACATGAGCAGATCTTCCCAAGACAATTCTTGTGGCAAAAATTCATAGAAATTGATTAAATATTCACAATGTTATGACATGGACTTGGTGTGCAATTGGCACTACTGGAACTTAAAGGGTTAAAAGAATATTACAATTTAGTCAGCAGGTCAGTAACTGAAATTGATGGCAATTAGTTAGGGATGGTTTTTCTGTTTTTACTGCTTGGTGGTCAGTTAAGAGTTTTCTCAGCTATTTTACAGAGTTTGCTTTTTTGCAGTTAATCATTTTAGAATACTCTCTTTCAACTGTTAACTCATTTACACTTCTATCTACTTTACAGATTTGAAAACGGCACTCTTCCCTTTTTAGAAATTGTTGCTTTGCATCATGCATTCAATGTGTTTGAAAAGCTAACAGGATCTATGACAGCTGTCTTGAATCACACTCACAGCATTGCATTATATGTGTACAACGAGATGTCTTCAATGACACACAAATCTGGTAAACAATTGTGTAAGATATACTGTGACACTGATTTTGAGGACAAGACAAGGCAAGGTCCTATAATAAACTTTAACTTGCAAAGAGCAAATGGAGACTTTGTGGGATATAGTGAGGTAAGAGAATGTTATTTATAAGAAAATTGGCATACCCGTAATTTTGTGGTCAAGTTAGATAATGTTACAGGTAAGTGGTAATTTACTAGAGATTACTGACCAAGCATGAAGTCAAATTTTTTTGTGTGTGCTTATGGACTGAGACAGAGTCAAAGTCCATAAGCCCACAGAAAGAAAAATGAGGCCAATAGCCAGCCATCTTGATTGACTGAGCTTGGTCATGAAAGGATTTATTAAATGAAATATGCCTCGGTTATGAGGAATGTTTTCTTGTGGGACACGACACGTAATTCTGAACAGGCAAGATATATAGAGGGTCCCTTATAGGGTTCTTCAATCCTCCATCCTGACCGGAATTTTCCCTCAATCCCATAATGTGTGGTTCCAGAAAATATCAATACCCCCCCACGGATGGTCAATAGAAATTCCTAGGGGGTGGGGGGGGGGTTAAAAGGTAGAAATTTCCAAGGGGTATGGGGGGTTGGGCACGTGAAATATTTCCAGGAGGCCTAAACGTTGCAAATCGTACTACACAAACTTACGGTAACTATTTTGATTTCCAGCGACCAAAACTTTTAAATAGGCTCCCCTTTTAAAAAGAGCTTGAAGATGTTTGCTTCAAATGTCTTTTTCTTTGCTAAGAATTCACTTTCATCCTTTGGTCGATGGATAATCCCTTCATTTCCGCGCTTTCCGCATGCGAGATAAATCAAGATGGCTGACCGTAGCAAATTGGTTCCCAGACCCCTTTGTTCTCATCTCCACCGGAAATCATCATAATTTAACACCGGAAGTCAAGTTTACATCCTGCCCGCTCTTTCTTTTTCCACTCTTTCTTTTAAATTTTCTGTTTGTTTATAAAAAATGAGCAATTGCTTTTACAGGCGGTAAAATGCCATGTCTTACAAGTTTTACTAAAGTTTATTTTAATTTAAGTGGATCTTCATTTGATCTAGAAAGTTTAACAAACAAAATAATAGAAAGAGCGAGGATTAAAATTATGAAAGAAAAAATGTTCAGCTTATTTTATTAAGAAACCCTTTTGTAGGATAAATACTTTTCTTGTTTCTCCGAGTGGAAATGTGCGTGAGAAAAAACGATCTCGTAAATTAGCGGGAAATTACAAGACTCACTGAGAGCTACGAGTCTTTTTCTATGGCTTGAACAGAACCTCTTAATCAAAACACAGACAATTCTAAATTTTTTTAAAAAAAAAACCTTAGCATACATAATTTGCAGTATACCTGGCCATTTTTAATATGTGTCTTCAATTATGCTGCTTCCGCAGATTATGAATAATTCTCCACTTTGGGGGTGTGAGACTGTGGGAGCAGTAGTTTTAGAATAAATCGTAGACCCGGGGAGTGCAGGGCAGGGAAGTTTAAATCATTTTCTCCGCCACTGCGCTAAAGTGGCTGGGTATTCTGCAATTTCCAAACCTTAGAAAGTTTTAAGTTCGGTTGATAGTGTAATTAACGCACTGTTTATGATTTATGTTCAGAAACCAGAGGAATCGCTGTCGCTGTCGGCCGGCTGGCTTTCATCTCCCAGTTGAAGCAAATTTTTTCTAGTGTTTAACGCTTTCCTTAGGGCATCTTGAGCTCTTCGAAGTTCTACCATCTGACGATCTAAGTCGTTCTCAATCTCATCTGCTATGGCGGCGGCCAGTTTCCGTTCAGACTTGTTTGTGCTCTCCAGATATTTCTGCCTTTCAGTTGTTAATTTCTTTTGGGTTTCTTTTATAGCAGAAACAGCTGCATTAACACGTGTTGTGTTTTTCTCAACTGTGCTCTTTGACATCTGAATTTTTTTTAGTGCACTTCCTGTACATTGTGTGGTGATTTCCATGTTGATTTCTTCAAGTTCTTTCAAAATTTCAGTTTTCTTTAGCGACCAAGCGACATTGACTGCGCCTTGAATCTCTCCAGGCTTGAAGTTTTTTAGAGCGTTGCTACTGCAGAGTTCTTCTGCCTTGTCATTCCAAAACTGACGGTATGACTTTTGCATACCTATGCTTTCGTCGATTTCTTGCTCGCTAAATATCTTCACCTTTCGCGTTCTAGCTGCCGAGAAAGGCGAAGGAGTAGGTTTCTGTGTTGATGCTCTTGGAACGCACAGGTCAAAAAGTGTCGGCTGGCGACTGATTTTCCCTTTTTTTCGTGGTGGAACTTGCTGATCATGAACTTTATCTTGATCTCCTGGATCCCCATCTTTTGATTCCGACGGCTCATTGCCTTTTAAATTTGACGTTTCGTCTTGAAGCAAATGGACTGCAAAATTATCTTCTTCCTTTTGCACGCACTGGGTTAACTTTAAAGCTGCCTCTTGCTTGACACCAATGACGATGCGTTGGTTTTTTAGTAATCTAGTGAACTTGTATTGTGGTGGTAATATGTCACTGACCTGCTCGTCTAAAGTGTAATGGCGAAACGCTTCCAGAGTAACTTCAAAATTCTCAATTACCACAGAACACAAAATGCTCTCGTTGACGTAAACAATGAGATCAGACATATTTGGGCTTTTTGGAACGCGGCAACTGACGATGCGTGCACAGCACTTGTGAAGTCTTATGAGTCACTGGTAAATTTAAAATAACTTAGCATATCCGTCCTGGACAGTTTTAATTGAATGTAGGTTGTTTCGCCCCATTGCCTTGTCGCCACAAGGGGCGCCACAAGGCGATCGGGCGACACAACCTGTCGCCTTTTGACCAGCTAAAAGTTGCCAAAAAGACGTCAAAATCCAATCAAATACTTTCTCGAGTTGCATTGGCGTCATGCGTAGCAGTGACAAAATCATGTCAAAGCATAAAATGCTTACTCAGTTCCAAAAAAATGTATTGTAGGGAAAATAAAACACCTTTAAATGGGGTAAACTGAATAACGTTTTTTTTTCGATTTTGTAGTCTGAACATAGAGATTATCACTTTGGTAGCATGTCTTAATATGCGGTTTT
>OZ026601.1:13548358-13608358 GCA_964020085.1 Micromussa lordhowensis | reverse complement strand
TGTTTGTATACTTACACCAAAAACTATCAGAAAGGAACGCTGCAGGCCAAGCGACATCACCATGGGAGGGACGTGAACGCCAATGTTTCCCTGCATAAAGCTCCAAACACTTCTGAGCAGGTACACCCAATTAACTCTCACTGGACTACCTCTCATGTGAATTATCTTGTGGATTCGGCATCAGAAAATGCTAATGGTTATTTTCTTGATTCAAAAGATGCAAAATGTATTGTCTGCGCAGATATTGCGCCGGTGCTGAAACCTGGCAGAACTTGGAGAAATTTTGAAACTCCCGATCATTCTTTTGACCAGTCAAGGATCAATGCAGTGACACCAATGACACATCTTTTTATGGACATAAAAAAGGACCTTCAACAAAACGACGCAACCCTTCTGATTCCAAAGACAGATGTAGTCATAAATGTCACGAGAACAGGCAAAGCCGTGACGCTAATTAACCTCTCATTTACGGAACCTGAAACCGTGTTTCGTGTGTTTAATGAATTGTTCCTTTTATTGTGTATCCCATCCCTTGAAAAGTTTTTTTGCAATGCGGAAACCGGAAAACTAAAGGAAATGATGGGATTCATTGTGGACAATGGTCCGTCAGAAGCCCCGAGTAACTTACTCGTTCAGATGCTGCTCGTTAGACTGTTAAACTTTCTTGATCTGGATAAGGCAACTCAACAGTCATTCGCGGAATATTTGAGCAAAAGAAATTTTGTTGAGCGAGTTCACACGGTGGAAAATAAAGTTTTGTCTGATCATGGTCCCTTTTCATCCAAAATGGTTCACGCGGTGGCAGCTCCAGGTAGTAAGGAACACAATGAAAATATGGAACACATGGCTCAAGAAGTTGTGGACTGCATCGGGAAAGGCGTATTTAACAAAGAACTGATTAAGTGTTTCAGAGGGGTTGGAAGTGAAGAAAACTACATCTTTAGGGACGAGAACGAACTAAAATCCTTCGGTGCATTGTCTGAGGAAAGAAAACTCAAGGACCAAACATCGTATAAACCTGTTCAGTGTGAAAAGTTGACCTACTTGGAAAAGATGTGTTGTGTAAAAACAAACTTTCAAGGGATGTATGGTGAAGATTATAAAACGCTATCCTCTTCCAGAACAGCCTATAAAGACAGTTACAGTATCAGTGTGTTCAGAAAAGACAAGTGCTGGCGAGGAGCAATACCTCTGGAGCGTTTTGACCGACAACCGTTCCCAGATTTTAAATTGTGGAAAAACGTTGCTGAACTTCATTACATGGGTTATGAAGAACGGTGGGACTTCCCTTCAGGCCCATGGGATGAAAGCCCTGGCCTTTTTTTACCAGAAAAGATTCTGGAAATGTGTGTTAGAGTACTGCCGAACCCATCACAAGCGGTCTTGACTTCTGTCGCTTTTTTAGCTTGGGTTTCTCTTGATGAGGCATCAGGTTACTTCAGCAGCCAACAAGAAACTACAAGATCAAAAGAAAGAAGACCTGCAACGGGAGACCTGGAAGCAGCACCCTTTGTACCAAGAGAGTAGAGATACTTGTAAAAATGTGCAGTGAGTCTGGCTTACTCACAACTGGAAAAAAACATGAGCTTGTATGACGCATGGCAGAAAACAACGCCTGTTATGAGGATCCAGTAACATTAGACGAAAGTGAACTCTATGATGGAGATGTTGATTCAATACCGAGTTCTAGTGCCGGATTGATCAGACTGTCTGTTGCTCAGCTAAGGCATATTTTAAGGACTCACCGCGTTTTAGAGGTCGGAACCAAAGAAGAACTTGTGGTCAGAGTAGGGCTTATAAAGGCAGGTTACCCGGAAACAGCATTTTCAAGGGAGCGCTTATGCATATTGCACACTATAGAGGTTGCACAGGAAATAGCAAAACTCCAGGATGAACTTAATTTAAAAACTGTTCGTCGAAGGAGAAAGTTCGAACATGGCCAGGAGAATACCTTGACCACCCGAACATCATGCCTGAAAGATGTGTTGTCGCAAAAAACACCATCCCTTGATGTCGACAGTGGGCAGAAGTGAAATGTACAAAGTGCTCTTGAGGCCTTAAGAGATATTGTTGCTGTGAAAGAAGAAGCATCGCGTTTGAGAGTTGAAGAACTTGAACAAAGTAGCAGCCAATTAAATGAAGAAGGTGGATGCAAGAAGGTGAAGACTCTGAAAGACAAAAAGGGAAAGGTTTTAAACAGTGAAGGACGCCAGAAGGTTATAGAACATCCACAGAGAAGAAAACGACAACCAGCAAAACTACAGGATCAATCAGGAGAATTAAAAGGCAGGGAGGCTTTTGTAGTTGGTCAAACATTAGAGGTTTTGTGGAGTGAGAAAGATTTAGAGGGAACGAATTGGAAACCAGGCTGGTACAAAGGAGAAGTTCAACGTGTTGACGAAGAGAATGATGTCGTGTACATATGGTACCACAAGGATCGCGCTGTTTACGGCCTCGATGCCACTGGAGTCCTTGTTGATGGGATCATTCGACAGTCGTCTAATTAGAGAACATAAATTGACGTTAGCAAGATCAGGCAAAGAATCTACTGAGTTAACTTTTGACTTCATATTATGCTATACAATGTACATAGTTCAAATATTTCCATTTATTAACGTTTACTTGAAATAATTGATATTTCAATATAGTTGAACTTCTTTTCGTTAACAACGGTATTATTTTTAGAAGATTGATTGGTTGCTGTTAACTGCTGCTAACTTCATGGTAGCTAATTGAAATGAAGCTGAAAAGACCGTGGTATATATTTCCGAATAAATTATGGCATACGCAATCTCGTACATCAAAGACTGCAGAACAACCGTTTTTGTATAAACGTAACGCGTGCTGAGTAGAGTGGTACACCTCGTGTGTCCCATACATGAAGTAACAATAAGTTCGCAAAGGATTCTTGGATGATTTGAAATTGTGTTTTTGTTTCCTCAAATTTCATTTTGTTTAATAACAAATGGAGTCAGGAAACTTTATAACACTATTGATTTACTAGTGTTCAACGTTTTTTGGAACGCTTAGAGTTATTTTTAACCAGGTGTAATCAAAACTATGCTATCTGGTCATTGGTGAGTACTTATAAAGTGTACAAATTCACAGGTCGATGTTCAGCTGTTTAATTTGTTATTTTACGATTTGTGCGTATCATTCTTTTACATGGCAACAATTTTTGAAGTCTTTCGTTTCGTTCTACAATGGTACAAAAAATATCGACCTAATTTGTAACTAATTCTTAGCACGCTCGTTAGAACGTCGTCGCTATTTTATCTCGAGTGAACACTGCATAATCTTACGAAATATTGTTGTAGTGCGTGCAACAAATCATTAGTAAAGGTTGTGTGATAAGAAAAGAAGTATTTTCTGATTTATTTAAAATGCTGTTAATTTAAAAAAGAACCCCCTCCAAAAAAATTGGAAATTCCTGGGGGGTAGGGGGATCCACAAATGACCCCCTGGAAGGGAAATTCCAAGGGGGTGGGGGGTAAAAATTTAAGAACCATCCATGGGGGGTATGGATATTTTCTGGAACCACACAATCCTGACGGTTTCTACCGGCTAATCCAGATCCCGGTCATATTTTCTTAAAGTGGTACTATGATGAAAATCTCATCTTTCCTATTGAAGCCATTTTATAACATAAACAAGCAGTCTCTATGAGAAGAGAAATGCTGTTTACTTTTTTCAAATATCCCTTTTCGCTCCAGAGATATTCGAGTTTTTAAAATATGCAAATTAGCCAAGTGATGACGTCATATTCTCAACCTAATTTTGCTCATATATGATGAAAAAAAGATATCTCGGCCAATTTGTATCAGAAATGTTTGATTCTTTGCATTAAGATTCTACTAAAGGTACTCCACAATACAAGCTTAAAAGTTTTGTTACCATGGCAACATACTGGGTTCCAGACCTCCCCAAAATTAAAGGCAATTCTGGCCACCCTTGGAATCCATTTTCATATTTGCAAATGGTGCCTCGTATGCATGATCTAGCAGGCATATAAATATGTTAGCTAGGGTTTGTGGCTCCGTTTAGTGTTTTTCGAGCTGAAAATCACTAACATATCAAAATCAAATGGGTGGGGACTGGAAAAGAGTGAGTTGCCATGGGAACAGAACTTTTTATAACCGTAGGTGTGTTTCCTGTAGAACTATTAGCCTGCTTAGTTTCAATGGTCTGCAGTACAAATTGGCCGGTACAAATTGGGCGAAACTCAACTGCCGGAGAAAGAAAAGTTTTACTCGAGTCTGAGTGGTAAGGGCATAACAGATGAAGAATATGCGCACGCAAAGAAAGTTTGGGAGACATTCGGATGCCGAAATCTTGGAGACTATCACAACCTCTACGTTGCCACAGACTCAGCGCAGTTGGCAGACGTGTTTGAAAACTTCAGAAAGGTTTGCCAGGAGAAATACAGGCTGGACCCGGCGCATTACTACAGCACGCCAGGCTTGAGTTGGGATGCTCTCTTGAAGAAGACAGGAGTCGAGCTAGAGCTGCTGGCAGACTTGGACATGCATCTGTTTATCGATAGGGGAATGAGGGGCGGGATCTCAATAGCGAGCAAGCGCTATGCGAAGGCAAACAACCCGTTAGTAGAAGGATACGACCCATCCCAACCAACGAACTACATCACATATCTTGATGCGAATAACCTTTACGGATGGGCAATGAGCCAACCCCTGCCAAAGAAAAACTTCCACTGGAAACGTGTGATGCCGACAGAAGAGCAGATCATGAAGATGAAGTGGAATTTGAAGAAAGGTTGGATACTGGAGGTGGACCTCGAATACCCTGCGGACTTGCACGACGCCCACAATGACTACCCGCTGGCGCCGGAAAAGAAAGTGATAAAGCCCGAGCAAATGTCGGAATACCAGCGGCGGCTTATGACTGACCTCGATTTGTCTATGCCAAACACAGAGAAGCTTGTCTTGACGCTGGAAGATAAAGAAAAGTATGTGACCTATTACAAGAACCTGCAGTTCTACCTCAGACAGGGAATGAGGCTGAAAAAAGTGCACCGAGTGATAGAGTTTGATCAAGAGCCGTGGGTGGAGCCATACATCAGGATGAACACGGAGTTCCGTAAGCAGGCAAAGAGCGATTTTGAAACGGACTTTTACAAGCTGATGAACGACTCGGTGTTTGGCAAGACGATGGAAAACCTGAGGAACCGTGTTGACATGAAGATTGTGAGAGACTGGGAAACTGACAAGATACGCAAGCTGCTGTCGAGCCCATCTTTTGACAGATTCACAATCTTTGGAAACGGCATGGCCGGCTTCCACATGCGTAAAACAAAGCTGGTGCTGAACAAGCCCGTGTACACAGGCGTGACGATCTTACAGAACAGCAAGATCTTGATGTACGACTTTTTCTACAACTACTTGAAAGCCAGATACGGGCACAAATGTGAGCTGGTATACACAGACACAGACAGCCTGATCTTAGACATCAAGACAGAAGATGTTTACAAAGACATGCAAGAGCACTCATGGCTGTACGACACAAGCAACTGCCCCAAGGGCCATCAGCTGTACAACACCACGAACAAGAAGGTTTTGGGCAAGATGAAAGATGAATGTGGAGGCGATGTGATAAAGGAAGTCGCAGCAGTGAGGCCGAAGATGTACTCAGTGGAAGTGGGCAAAAAGACATAAGGAAGGCGAAGGGCGTGAAAAAAAAAAGTGATTTAGAAGGAGATAACGCACAAGCACTACAAAGAAGCGCTCTTTGAGAGGAAGCAGTTTATGCACAAAATGAAAATCTTGAGAAGTGAGGGGCACGAAATGTACGGAATGTGCATGAACAAGATCTCTATATCACCGTTTGATACAAAGCGCTGGATAGCAGATGGAGGCATCCAAAAGAGGGCATACGGGCATTTCAGGCGGGCGGCAGCTGGGTATTAGGCGGCACAACCAACAGCTCTTCGCGAACAAAGCCGCGCTTAGGCCTGTCAGACAAATAATAGACAACAGGCTCATTTGGCTTGGTCTTATTTTCAACGACCTGGTAGACTTTCAAAGACCAGATCGGGTCTGTTGCTCTTTTGGTTCCGCCCTCAAGTTCGCCAGGCTGATACAAATATCTCACATTGATGAGAGGGGGAAGTTTTTTTTCGGCCAGCCCAACAGGCCTGTTATACTTTGTTGACAGTTTAGAGGAGACCGATTTTTCTTTGATCGCAACAGCGGGTTTTTTACCAATAAGGCTGGTCACCTCATTGTTCAGAGTGCGGACAACATCGGGCAGCCTTTTCACCCGCTCAGCTGACCGTTTGCCCTCAGGCAGAAGCATCTCCACGGCATACTGATGGCCAAACAAATGCTCTGCAAGCGTGCGATTGAAGCGCTCGACAATTGCCTGATCTCTGTGAATTTCAGTGCGGCCGTGACGAATGTAAGTTTCGTGTTTTTCCATTTCTTTCGTAACCCCGCCCATGAACTCGCGGCCAGGGTCCACCTGCAGCATCTGAGACCAAGTCAAAGGACTGCATCTGTAAATTGACTGGAACACTTTCGCAACCTCTTCAGAGTCCCTCGAGGTAAGTGGCTCCGCTTCTTTGTAACGGCTGGCAATGTCAACAACAGTCAACGCATATTTGTAAATCTTTCTTCCACAAGGGAGCTTGTCATGCGGAAAAAAAAGAAGGTCTGCCTGATGGACCTAGTTGGGGGTCGTCACATCAAATTTCGGGCGAGGAACCTATCGCGGCGCAGGAAGATAGATCTGCCAGATGGCCTGGTTGTAAAGCCACTGTTTGACAACATTTTCAGGCACTTTCACGACATCTGCTAATTTTTTTATTGCAGAGACGCCTTTTCAGTAGCCTTGGGGGCTGTAGTAGATTTTGGCGAGTTTGGCATCCATTTATTTATATGTGCAAAAAAGTTCAAAGGAAACAAAAAGCGGCGTAACCAAGCGCCAGCACACCCCCACCAACAAAAAGAAGCTCCTCCTGTTTCTGTTGATCGCTTGGCTGATAATAGTCTGAAAACTTCAGCTCCTTTGGCGTTGTCAATTTGTAATCGGGGTGTACCTGGTTGTAGAGCCTGAACGCGTAATCGGTGGTCGTGAAGTTTTTGTTCGCCTGGGCTTTGATTTCTCTGTTGGTTTCAATCCAGTCAAGGAGCTGCGTGCGTTCGCGCGTATATTTCGCCATCGTCGCCTGATAAGCTTCCAGAGCTTTGTCATGCCGCGTTTTCTTGGCTAACGCGGCCTGGCCACTGTCACCCGCCAAATATTTCGCAAGATAGTTGCCACCAGTGAAAGCCGCGGCGTTGAGAACTGCACCACCAATCATCATCGCAAGGCTGGCCATTTTATAAAAAGTTATTTTTTTAAACAGGAATAATCTTCTGGTCTTTGAGATACTGTTTCAGAGCGATGCTGCCAGCCATGGCGGCGGTGAATTTGGTATAGTTCATGACATTGGAGCTAGGGTCTTGGGTGAAATTTTCTTTCACGACTTTTTTTCCAATCCAGCCAATGCCTGCGGCTAATCCGGTCAGAGTTGCGGCGTCGAGGATTGTTTTCACAAGCTTATTGTCAAACATGATATATTGGGAAGATCATTTTTCAATTCAACGACAAACCTCACACAAAAACTTTCCATGTTCCAATTCATCCGAAAAAAACTCATACCATTCTTCACACATGACTTTTCTGACAGGCTCCCAAGTTACTTTTTCTGGCAAAGCTGAAATTTGAATGCCTCTATTGTGAATTTGGCCCAGACCATGATTATACCACTGACGGCGGCGGCTTTAAAGGAAGCTTGAAGCAGATCAATGATTGTTATAAAATGTTCAATCCATCTTTCTGATTCTTCTTGGGGCGGCATCAACTAGTGGTGACACAACAGGTGATGGTGGGTGACACAGAGAATTAACTCTGAAGTGTAAATTTAAGTGCTAAATAAACCCATGAATAACCCACTGGGCGTTAGCCCTAGTAAAGGGAATCAGGGAACCACACGAGGTAAAGAAAAAATCTTTTGACCTTGGTGGGAATCGAACCCACGACCTCCGAATTAGATCTACCGTTACTCTGCCGACTGAGCTATGAGGCCGGACAGAGAAAGTCGGGGACGATTACATGGTGAATCGCGGCGAAGAGAAAGTAAGGGTACATATGAATGTTGTGCCGCGTAGCACTAAGAACACAAATGGTGACACAGAGAATTAACTCTGAAGTGTAAATTTAAGTGCTAAATAAACCCGTGAATAACCCACTGGGCGTTAGCCCTAGTAAAGGGAATCAGGGAACCACACGAGGTAAAGATCACCACGATTAGATGGTGAATTGCGGCGAAGAGAAAGTAAGGGTACATATGAATGTTGTGCTGCGTAGCACTAAGAACACAAATGGTGACACAGAGAATTAACTCTGAAGTGTAAATTTAAGTGCTAAATAAACCCGTGTTAAATAAACTAGGGCGTTAGCCCTAGTAAAGGGAATCAGGAAACCACACGAGGTAAAGAAAAAATGTTTTGACCTCGGTGGGAATCGAACCCACAACCTCCGGATTAGATCTACCGTTACTCTGCCGACTGAGCTACGAGGTCGGACAGAGAAAGTCGGGGACGATTAGATGGTGAATCGCGGCGAAGAGAAAGTAAGGGTACATATGAATGTTGTGCCGCGTAGCACTAAGAACACAAATGGTGACACACAGAATTAACTCTGAAGTGTAAATCTAAGTGCTAAATAAACCCGTGAATAACCCACTCTTTTGACCATCTAATCGTCCCCGACTTTCTCTGTCCGACCTCGTAGCTTAGTCGGCAGAGTAACGGTAGATTTAATCCGGAGGTCGTGGGTTCGATTCCCACCGAGGTCAAAAGATTTTTTCTTTACCTCGTGTGGTTCCCTGATTCCCTTTACTAGGGCTAACGCCCAGTGGGTTATCCACGGGTTTATTTAGCACTTAAATTTACACTTCAGAGTTAATTCTCTGTGTCACCATTTGTGTTCTTAGTGCCACGCGGCACAACATTCATATGTACCCTTACTTTCTCTTCGCCGCGATTCACCATGTAATCGTCCCCGACTTTCTCTGTCTGACCTCGTAGCTGAGTCGGCAGAGTAACGGTACATCTAATCCGGAGGTCGTGGGTTCGATTCCCACCGAGGTCAAAAGATTTTTTCTTTACCTCGTGTGGTTCCCTGATTCCCTTTACTAGGGCTAACGCCCAGTGGGTTATTCACGGGTTTATTTAGCATTTTTTGACCATCTAATCGTCCCCGACTTTCTCTGTCCGACCTCGTAGCTCAGTCGGCAGAGTAACGGTAGATCTAATCCGGAAGTCGTGGGTTCGATTCCCACCGAGGTCAAAAGATTTTTTCTTTACCTCGTGTGGTTCCCTGATTCCCTTTACTAGGGCTAACGCCCAGTGGGTTATTCACGGGTTTATTTAGCACTTAAATTTACACTTCAGAGTTAATTCTCTGTGTCACTATTTGTGTTCTTAGTGCTACGCGGCACAACATTCATATGTACCCTTACTTTCTCTTCGCCGCGATTCACCATCTAATCGTCCCCGACTTTCTCTGTCCGACCTCGTAGCTCAGTCGGCAGAGTAACGGTAGATCTAATCCGGAGGTCGTGGGTTCGATTCCCACCGAGGTCAAAAGATTTTTTCTTTACCTCGTGTGGTTCCCTGATTCCCTTTACTAGGGCTAACGCCCTACTTTATTTAACACAGGTTTATTTAGCACTTAAATTTACACTTCAGAGTTAATTCTCTGTGTCACTATTTGTGTTCTTAGTGCTACGCGGCACAACATTCATATGTACCCTTACTTTCTCTTCGCCGCGATTCACCATCCAATCGTCCCCGACTTTCTCTGTCCGACTTCGTAGCTGAGTCGGCAGAGTAACGGTAGATCTAATCCGGGGGTCGTGGGTTCGATTCCCACCAAGGTCAAAAGATTTTTTCTTTACCTCGTGTGGTTCCCTGATTCCCTTTACTAGGGCTAACGCCCAGTGGGTTATTCACGGGTTTATTTAGCACTTAAATTTACACGGCACAACATTCATAGGTGATGTTGGGGCCTTTTTAGCAAAAACGCCTTTGATCTCTTCGCATCTGTAGTAGATCCCTACCAATGAAACGATAATGCCGATGACACTCAGCCATTGTGTTGTTGTAATTTTGGCGCTCTCAGTTGCTACAGGAGGCGGGTCTGGCGGCAAAGGTGGGCCTGGCAATTTTGCCTGATTTTTTGCAATAATGCTCTCTGCCTCGAGAAGAGCCTTTCTCTGCGCCTCGCGAGTCAGTCTCGTTCTTTCCGCGATAGCTTTGCCCGCAGCAACACGTTTTGGATTTTTTAGTTTTGTGGCGGGCGTTTTTTAGGTCACTTGTTCAGTTTCTGAATCCGCCATGCCGTATATTTACTGAATAAATTATATTTAAGGTATCATGGTAGGTGGATTTTGACGAAAAAATAGATTTTATTTTTTTTGCTGTTCAAATTGAAAAGACTGTGATAAATATTTTGCAAAAAAAACGAGCAAAAAAGCTTTTTTACTTTTTGAGATACAGAAAGAAACTATTTTTGAATCTCATTAACCCCTGACGGCGCGATGACAAGTTCCTGTCATCGCCAATTAAAATTCACCGCCAGTTGTCACGTGTAATGCGAATTGCGGTGTAATATTTTCATTATACTGAAGAGACGTACACGCAAACTGTCCTAATCTGTGTTCATACGGTTGCCTTTTACCGCTAGCTAGCTTTTGTTTTTGACAAACTTAGCTCTTGGTCTTTTTAATGTCTGGACGAAAACGAAAGAAAACTTCGTGTCCATTTGCGTCCGCGAAGAAGCCGAAGAAGCTCTGGTGTTTTGACGCTCGAACGATAACCATGACTAGTTTTCGCACCAGAATTGTAGACGTCTGTTTATTTCACGTTGTCGTAAGCCATTGTTTTTGCAAACTGATCCGTGCAGACATCTGTCAATGCCTCATCAAATCTTCTTACATGCGGTGATTTTTAACACCTCATCATAGAAATCGCACGAAACGTTTTTCGCCTTTTTCTCGATAAAGTAAAACTGCATATAAGGGTGAACATTTTTAGTTCGTTTAAGCGCGTCTTCCGACGGAATTAGCTGAAAATTGGCAGCCACGTTCTAGGATAATTCGTTCGAAAAAGGGTGTCGGGCTTTGTTAAATTTCGCTTCCGTTTCCAAGTTATGGCCTCTTTTGCAGAAAGGAACGTCCGCATTGACAATATCAAACTTTAGGAGGTTGTAAAAAAAAACCAAACCACATCTGGAAAATCGCAGACACCTTTTTGAGGGTGATTTGTGAGAAAACATTTCCGATGTAAATCTCGCCAATCCAATAATTCACGCGCGGAAGCGAACCAATTTAAGCGAAGCAGTGTTTCTGGGGATTTCTTTTAATATCACTTCGTCATTGTCTTTTTAGAAATTTTTAAAGATATGATTGTATTCTAAAGCTATTTAGCTTTCAGAAAATGTATAGGTTGATGGGGTTTTCTTTGAAAGCATCAGCGTAAGGGCGCGATTTCCAAACACTGTCAATCCACCTACCATGATACCTTAATGAGCAATTGCCGATTAATGTTTACTAATTATTCAGCATTGTCTACTGGATAGCCATCCGCATCACGAGAAGGGTGGTGCAATACTTCATCTTGTTGCGAGAAATCAGCATGTTTTGCTGTGATCAAAAACGCATTGGCAACTGCGAGGAAGCGGCCACATCTCAGCGCAAGGTTGCCAGAAAGATTGGACAGCTCTTTTGTGATGATGTAGTCATTTTTCAGCTCATTCTGCAGGGCTTCAGTATCTTTTAGCTTGACAACCAGGCTAAGCGCTTTTGTGGAAAATGACAGAAAGCTTTCAATCAGGGTTTCTGTCATCTTGGCGCCAACGTAGCTCTCGTACCTTTTGTAGTGCTTCATGACGTCTTTGTCTTCCAGCCTCCTCACTTGTTCGTGGGTGAGATTGACGCCGATTGCTTCTTTGCATTTGCCAGTAGAAACCAAAATCGCAAGCTGCTCTCGAAGAGCAGGAATATCGGGCCCAGGTGCAGGCAAAGCTGCAGAAGGCTCGGCCTCTAATAGGTTCATGACTTCGACCATCGCGATTTCTTCAGCCATAATATTGATTCAGTTTTTAATTTCAGTTGTCAAAAAAAATTTTGTTTTGTTTGAATTTACCCAAACTGCAAATTCATTGTGACAACATTTTGTTCATTTTGCGAACTTGAACACAGGGTAGTCATAGCCCTTGTCAAAAGTTTGTGTGCCTTCATATTTTATGAATCTTGTTTCTGGTCAGGGCTTCAGATCCCAATACAAAGACGCAGGTGCATAAAAACACATCTCTACTCCTCTTTCAAGTGTGACGCTTATCGGTCTGCCGTACCGGTAATCGTTTTTCCCACGATGTTCAATGCTGTGAAACCTGTGGATGCCCTGATGCATGTCTCGCCAGCTCGAGATTTTTTCCGCCTCTTCAAATTGCAGTTGTTTTTGTTCCATGTTGCCTTAGTGCTACTTCTCTTCAATAGAGAAAGGAAAGCGCAAAGAAAAAATCAAATGGGCAAATTTGCGCCCTGTCAGCCTTGAGACCATCTGCTTGAGTTCGTCATGAGAAAGCTCGCCCGCGTATTCTTCAAAGATGGCCTTCGTGGTCTTGGCCGATGGCGTGTAAAAAACAACGATTGCCGCCACGTTCTCGCGGAAAGGCTTTGTGATGCTGGAGAGCTGCTGTGTCAAGACCCACACACTGATGCCAGCGTGGTGTGCCGAGAAACCTTGTTTGACAAGCTCCCCTGTCCGCCCTTTCACGTCTTTTGAGGCAGCGCAGTCATCAAGAACAATGAGAGTGTTGGTGCCTTCGAAAGCAAAACTGGCCAACTTTAGAAACATTTCTACATGGTGCTGCTCGCAAATTATGACATACAGCCGCGGGTCTTTTTCACCAAACCGATACAGCGTCTTGTTAAAGGCGAAGGTTGGGCAGATAAGCGCAAAGTAATCAAACTTACCCTTGAATGGGCCGCGGAGCTGGTTCACGAGAAACTGAGTCTTGCCCGAGTTGGTCAGGCCAACGATCAATGCGTTGAATGGGATGTTGTCGGGGTCCATTCCAATAAAGCACAGATTCTAACTGTCTGCCTTGGATGTTAAACTGGGAGTCAGCGATTACGAAGACGTGGCAGTAATGTATTTCCTGTTCCTTCAGCATCCCTCTCAATTTCCAGCTGGATGCCATCTGTGCTGTTAACGATGCGGGTGCCGCTGCCATGCATTTGTTGGCTGCTCATGGAGCGAAGATCGATCAGAAGCCCAAACTTGTTGCTGGTGTAGAACTTTTGCAGAGTCATGAACTGGGGCTTGTGTTTTTCTTTCATGAAGAACCGGCTTACTTCACTCCAGATGTCCCGGCTTTCGATGCCATTGTTGTAGATCATGTTTGGTGAGCCGTTTATCGTGACGCTGATTTTTTTCAGGTTGTGGAAGATGTATTTTTCCGAATCCCTTGCTCCTGCGGCGTACGGCTCCACAAACAGCAAAAGAATGCCTTTCATGGATCTTCATTGTGCGTTGACTTTGATGTTAATTCTAGTGTCTTTCGCTCTGTTTATAGTCACCACTTTATCACGGATCACATGGTCGTAGGCAAACTCTTTGCCGCTTTCGTAGACTCCGGTGGCCTTTTCTGCGAGCTTTTTGCTTAGAATCATTTCATACTCAAGCTGGATGTTTGTCAGCTTGTATTTCAGCTTGGTTGGGTCGGAGTCCCTGACCACCTGGCTTGCTGGCGCTAGAGTCTGTTCAAATAACAGATCATTGTAAAGGGTGTGTGAATAAAACATGCCGTGATCTGTCAGGATCTGATGGTCGAGATTTATGTGGTACTTGCTGCCGTAAACTTCTTTCAGTTTTTTTTTGGCGTCGACACCTGTTGTTTTTTTGTCGCCCGAATTTGAGCGGATTTTGCACAAATCTTCGCTCTGTATGCCCTCAGGCACCATGTTGTTGCGCCTTTCCCCCGGCAAGAACAGGTCTTGGAATGTCTTGTAGACGTCATGGTCAATAGTTTCATCCAGAGGCGTGCCCGCAAACTTTACAACAAGCTTTTCTACGAGCGCTCGCAAGACATTCTGGACAAGAAAGTTGGTCGCGTGGCCTCCAGAAAGATCGATGTCAAAGATGAGCGCCAGGGAGTTTGGCACAAGGACTTCATGCTTGTTCAGCTTGGGCATGTGAACATACAGAGTCTCACCCGGGCTGGCTTCAGAGGGTTGAAAGTGATGCGCTTGACAGCGCGAGGCGCCTTCATGGCCCATAATGTCTTTTCCATGCGCTCTGGGTCGAGGTCATATTGCACTTCCACTGGCGCGGACATTGTATATTAAAAACGAAAAATATATATTTAATACAATGGCCGAAGTTGGAGACCCTTTCGGCGACAAAGACAAGTACCCAGATGGCTGGGATGATGGCTGGGATGATGATCAAGACGACAACACAACACAGCCTTTCCAGCCTACTACATCTTCGACCCCCTATCACGGCGGGGAGCAATACGAAATGCAAACGATGCGGCACGAGCAGAGGGAGCTTCCGTGTTATGATGAAAGAACCCCTCTTTTATCAGATGAAAAAACCACAGAACTTGAAAGAAGGCTTGCTGCTTTGAGAACAGACTCAATAACTGGAATTATTGACACAACAAAAATTCCAGATAAAATGGCAAACCCATTGAGCCATGAGGATAAAGAAGAACAAATCAGGTGAGTGAAAAGATTAATCAAAAAAAGATTTCCCAATGCTAATGTTGATGGCCTGGTAATAAGCTACTCTACCAAAAACCCAATGGATATTGTTGTTTTGGGACCCCAAGGTGGAGAGACAAAAGTAGTTTTAGCTGATTGCAGCGACTTACAAAAAAGCTTCCTAAACAAGACTTTTGTCAAAAGCAAACTAGGCCCGCCTGCAAGAGATTTAATACAAAAAACATCCGCAGAAATAAGAAAAAAACAAAAAGAATTGAAAGATTTACAAACTTCTGAACAACTTTCAAGAAACAAAGATGAAGAGATGCAAACTCTGAATGAAAGGGTGAATAGAGAGCAATCGATCAGCAATCGATCAGCTTAAAGATGACCAAGGGACAGATAATAAAGCAGAAATAAAAATGAAAGAACAACTGGTAAAAAATTTGAAATCAGAGTTTGCATCTCTTCATCTTTGTTTCTTGAAAGTTGTTCAGAAGTTTGTAAATCTTTCAATTCTTTTTGTTTTTTTCTTATTTCTGCGGATGTTTTTTGTATTAAATCTCTTGCAGGCGGGCCTAGTTTGCTTTTGACAAAAGTCTTGTTTAGGAAGCTTTTTTGTAAGTCGCTGCCATCAGCTAAAACTACTTTTGTCTCTCCACCTTGGGGCCCCAAAACAACAATATCCATTGGGTTTTTGGTAGAGATCTTCAAAAAAAAATGAAAAAGATCGACCAACTTGAATCAAGTATTTCTGAAGAAGAAAGAAAAAGAAATGCCATGCAAGAAAGGCTCAACAGCACAAAAACGTTTGATGCTTTGAAAGAGCAGGAAAGCCACCTTCAGCAGCTAAACGAAGAAGACCAGGCGATCATTCAAGATGAGATGGCACCATCAATTGATAAAGAAGCCGCAGAAGAAAGAGTTGCGGCTAGAAATGAAGAGATCGTGCGACTTCAAACTCAGATCACAGAAAGAGAAGCTAACATGCCTCTCCGAGAAAGAGTTCGTAATATCTTCAAAAAATATGGCGTGACGGTGGCATCTATCTTTATCGCCGCCGGTGTCACTATCGGGGCAGTTATTGGAGCAATCACCAACGCCTTGAAATCCATGGGCAAATTAGCAAATGGTCTTAAAGCGGTTGGGGCAAAAGCCGCTTCTGCGCTGCCTGGGCTGATCGGAGCTGTCGTCAGCTTCCTTTTCAAAACCGCGGGGCAAGCCATCAGCTTTCTTGCCGAGCACACCTGACTACTTATTCTCACGGCGGTTGTTTTCATTTTTGAAAAATACATCAAAAGGCGGCGTTAACGCGCTGCCAAAAACAACAGAGCCACGACTCCGACTACACCAACAATTACGGCAGTTTTGTTTATCTCGTGGGGCGCGGGCGTTTCTGGCTTTGGCGCGGGCGTTTCTGGCTTTGGGTTTTGTGCGGCCATGGCGGCTTTGTGGATTGGGTGGCTGTTTGGCGGGTTGATTTTTGATGGACCGCCTGCCATCAGCTTTAGGCCTGATTTTTTTGTGCCCAGATTTATGCCGTTGTTAACGCCCAGCTTCATTCCCGCGCTTGCTTGCTTTAGCTTGTTGTTGTAGCCTACTGTGCTTTCCGTGTTGATGATCATTCTTGATGGCATCAGCCATGCTCCGGGGGAGACGGCGAGATTCAGCCTGACTTTAGCTTGATCTACTGCTAGCTGGTATCTTTGCACGCTCTTAGCCAAGTCTGGCTGCCTGATGGCGTCTTCCATCATGGTCAGAAACTCTGTCTGTGCCTCTTTGGCTCTCCCGCCTTCTCCAAGGATGCTGCTCCTCACGTTAACTTGTGCACCCAAGATACAGTATACGAAGGCCTCGATTGACTGGTTTATGCGCGAAAGGCCCGCCAGGGTCAGCCCAAAAGCTGTTTTGGGTGCAAACCAGTCATACTGAGTGGAAACATCTGCCTCAATGTAATAAATCGCGTTTCCATTGCTTTCTTCCTCGCCTTCATCACTGAACTTATCGTAGCCTGGATATTTGGCTTTTGTTTTCATCGCCCTTCGTACATAGATGTATACGTTGCCTAGGCCGTTGTTTTCACCGTGTGTGAAGAAAAAATCGCTAGATGGATCAATACCAAACTCGGCGCATATCCTTATGTATGAGGCATCGTCGTAATGATTGCTGAATTGATTGAACGTGGGATCACCGCCTAGCTGATACAGGACCCGCCTAATTGTAAAATACACATGAAACTGGTAGAAGGCCTTTATCTGCGGCGCCAGAGATAGCCCACTGTCAAAGATTTTGCAAGAAATACCACAGCCCTGCGTCGCACAAAACACCGCAAAAGACAGCTGTTGGGGCCAGTATTTCATGTTTGGCCCTCCCAACCTTGTCTTCGCTTCAGCTGATGTGGTGTGCTTTAGCCTGGTTTGCGGAAATATGTCACAAAATTTTGTGGTGAAATAATCGTCTGGCGTGGCATAGATTTTGTTCTCTTTGTTGAAGATTCTGGCAATGCTCGGCGCCGATTCTGTGAAATCTACTGCGGGGATTGGCAAGGAGGTCTTTGTTTTCAGTGGCAATAGTTGATATGGGAAGCCTCCCACGTCCCCCAACCCTAGCGCGGACTTCATTTGTTGGCTCCAATACTTTCTGTCTGAGCCAAACACGCTCTGGAGAAGGTCAGAGCTTGCTTTTAAAAACACTTCTGTGCTTATGTTGTAATTGTCGTCAATGCTTGTTTGCATCTTAAATTTAGTTTTGTCCGCATTCGGGAATTGTTTTGTTAATTGATCCCACGGGTTTTTCTGTGCCAAAGCAAGTTTGGCTTTTGAAGCCAATCATCAAAGTCCTTTGAATAATAGCCGCCGGACATTTTAGACAGTGCTATATTCGTCCAATATATAATGGTCGTTTTAACTAAAGAAAAAGAATGGAGAGACCATATTTTTTGATTCCGCAAGTTCATTTCATCAAGCTGCTGTCTTGCAGTCTGTACAATTCTTGGCACAACCTAAAACGTGTGGCACAATTGATTTTAGGAACAAAAGTGTTGGCTTCCATACCCCAGGGTCATTATACTCTTAAATCTCTTGCAGAAGAGCTAACAGAAAGTTTGTCAAACTACAAAAACGAAGCAAAAATATGACTTCAAACAAATAGAAGAAGAATAGAAAAATAGAAGTCTTAGATCCACCCGGCGGCCAAGGAGTTACGGTTACTCATGCTTTGCACCAGCTGATTAACTCTGGGCTGACATTGTCTGAGACTACTTATGTCAAAAAGCTAACCAGCCCTTCCACTTATTTCATTCACTGTGATCTGATCGACAAAAAACAGAACTTTTTGAACAATAAAAAGGCAGACCTATTGGCTAAGTTTGATGTAAAAGGCAAGCCTTATGAAAAAGTCAGCTATATTTCTCCTCCACATCAAGTTTTGCGTGACTGTTCTACAAGTTCTCATTTAAACAGTATCACTCTCAGCGTTGGGGATCAAAACGGCAAGCTGTTTGATTTGAACGGTTTGCCAATTGAATTCGAATTGGAGTTAAATTAATTTTTCTATTTGTACAATGAACGTTTTGCCGTCTGCACCTCATGATGAATCAAGTCTGTATCCACAGCTTTCGCCTCATGACTTCAGAATGCAAAAGGCAAATGAAGTTGCTGCTTCTCTGAACGCAGAAGTTGTCCATTATCGCGGTGTTGCCAAAAAATTTAAACGTGCCAAGAAAGTTGCCAGTTGGAGCGCCGGCAGTTCTACCATCGTTTCATCTGTGCTTTAAAGCGCTAGTTTGGCCTCCGCTCTCTCTGTTGTGGGCCTTCCTGCCGCAATTCCGTTCGGCGGCGTTGGTGGAGCATTTGCTGCAGCTTCTGCAGGGCTGATAATCGCCAGCAAAAAGCTTGATTCGAAGATAAAGAAACATCAAGAGATTGTGACACTCGCCATCGCCAAGCAAGACACAGTCTGTCGGCTTCATTTCAAGGCTTTGGTTGACAATAAAATAACAGACGACGAGTTTCAGTTAATCATGGCTGAATTTTCGCAGTACAATGCGCTGAAAGAAGCTGTGAGGGCCAAACTCTCTCGGAATTCGTCTCAGCCAGACATTGAGAAGATAAAAAAAATTGTCCGAAGCGAGATGGAAGCAGAATTTCGAAAAAAATAAACGCTCTCACCGCCGGTTCAAATTAACATACCAGAAATTTCATTCAGGATTTCATTTTAGCGTGACAAAAAGTCATGCCTGACGTTGCGTGATGTAAAAACAAAACCGTAGTGGGGAGGTGCTCAGCGGCTCTTTGTTTGCTTAGCCCCGTCTAGGTCTTTCCCGCTGCTGACAAGCTCCCAGATATGTGCTGGGCCGGAGCGGGCTCACCCAGGGTTGTCACCGCACACTCGGTCTCACCCTCTACTCCTAACAACTTCATGCACGTGCTTTTTAAGGAATCAGAGGGGACCGGCTTCATATCCAAGAACACCACCAATCAGTTGCTAATCGTGTATTGGCTCATATGAGATATTTATATTGCATAAACCGAGCTTTATCGGGCATGTGGGGCATTTTTGTAAAACGTGTGAGTATTTTGAATAAATCCCAAACATATAAAAAAAATAAAATGATCGTATTGATTCACACAATTTGGCACGCTATCGCCGAACTTTCGCTGCCTTCTTGGCAAAAAGAAGTCAGAGATCTAACATTTGAAGTCGTAAACGCGATGAAAGAGGCAAAAAAATATGAAACTGCTGTTTGAGACGTGACGTTATTTTTGCCTTGTCACATGTAAACAAACCTGAATTTGCATACACAGAATATTTAATTACCAGAAGCCTTTCCACTCGATGTTTTTGACGTGTCAGTCATCTTGCAAAAGAATATCGACAAGCTGTTGTGGATTCATGTTTTTCATAAATTCAAGAGCTTGTTCAGGTACGGGTATTTTTTTTTATTTCTCCTTTTTGTCCGATAAAATATACCAATTGCCCTCCTCTTTCGGCGCGGTAACTTGTTGGTTTTTCCTTCAGCTGGCTTTGTTCCATTATTCCTTTTCTTCCTCTGCCCATAATAAATTAGCGCCGCGTTTCTTCAATAGAAAAATAATTCTATTACAATTATAGACAAGCCGTGTTTCGCTAAGGGGGGTTTTGTTACCGATTTTACCGGGGCTCTATTTTGCCCGACGGCAAAGCATTGCATAACTCCATGTGTGTAATAGTGTCACACAATTGCACGGGAAACAAAAATTAGATAACATCTGTTTATTGCTCAGTGAAGACTTTTTTTCAATAAACAGAGAGTTCTTGGGTTGAATTTTTCTGGCCAGAGAACTGTTAAATTCTATCAAGTTCAGGCAATTTAAACTTTGCCTTGGTATGGACAGAATTATTTGTTGTTGGTTGAAAAGTCAACAAATATAATTGAATTAAGGAGGCTGGCTACAGTTTCCAGCACTTTTCTAACTGCTGTACTTTGAAGGAGGAATAGCTGTTATCGGAGTTGAGCCCGTTGTCAAATATTCCTTTGTTTAGAGCGAGACACAAACGAGGCTAAAGGGTCAATACAATGCAGTATTGACCCTTTCGCCTCGTTTGCATGTCAAACCGCTGATAACTGCGATAAGAGCTATTAACTACCACTGTTTAACAACTGATGCTACAAGAATGGATCATTCAAATTCCCAATCATTGGTAAAAAAAGTATTTAACAGGTTACCATAGCAACAATATGACCTTCTAAAAACATCCTAACTTTATGTGCTTATAACTCCAAAACAAGCTCTGAGACCCCCAATGTTCATAATCAAATTGTAGTAAGTATGATAAGATGCAACTTTTTGCAAATTATAAAAAAATTCTGTGAAGGGGGTTCAGAGCTCTGTTTTTCCTCAAGTGCTGTTGCCCAAATTCCACAATTTTTGAGACATGGAAGGGGGAGGGAGTTCCCCTGCCCCCAACCCATAGTTCTATGAACTGAAGTCTGTCTAAGCAATCTCTACAACAATTATCTCTATAGTCACTGAAGGGATATGTTTATATGTTCACAATTGCTGACCTTCTTTTAACAATCATAGTGAATTCAGTGATTGCAGTAGTCATAGTGATCATATGGCCATCCTTTATATTTCAAAACATAAACTTGTTTGGGCACAAAGACTGAAATCTTTCTGGGCTATTAATATCCTTGGTATTTCTTGTCCTCAAATTCACATCCGCTTTGCTTAATTTTAATCATGTTTAAAAAGTATTGCTAAAAAGTTTGTATTGTTTTTTAACAGGTAGAAAAGATGGCTAGCTTATACAATATTCACCTAAGGACAGGTTGCTTTTGCAACACAGGGGCCTGTCAGAAATATCTGAGCCTATCAAATAAGCAAGTGAAGGACAATCTGTCTGCAGGTCATGTGTGTGGGGATGATGTAGATCTCATTGAAGGAAAACCCACTGGCTCAGTGAGAATCTCATTTGGCTACATGTCAAACTTTGCTGATGCAAGAACATTTCTAAATTTCCTTGAAGAATGCTTTCTAGCTGGTGACTGTAATGTCATCTCCAGCACACAGGACAGTTTGCACAGTCATGCTATGTTACCCACAGAATCAGTACTGGGGAAAACTTTTCAAGATACTGTTACACCTGCTTGTCACAAAAAGAGTGCTTCAAGTGACATCCATAGCAAATTGGAACAGGATTTAGCTGTATATTCAACACTGGAGCAGAAAGATTCTCCTGCCACATCTGTCAATGCTAAAATGCTTGATGATTACCACGTCCACAGTCTCCATCATTCAGAGGACCTAAGGCTGAAAAAGATCTGCATTTATCCCATCAAATCTTGTGCAGCTTTTGAGGTATTAATATTATTTATGGATAACTTGCCACAATGGGATTTACCATTAAATTACTAGACATTTTAAATGGATTGGATCTTTTCCTGTTCTATTTGAAAAAAAAAAAAAAGTGTCAGTTGGTTTGGTTCCCAGGGAGGGGGGTATTCCCTATAATGGCCTGTACGGGGAGGCCGGTGAGTTCCCGCCTGAAAGGGGTACTGTTTTCAAGCTTCAGGTTAACAAATAGATTCCATGTTGCCGTGCATCTGTTCAGTAATAGATCACAGATGACGTCAAAATGTGGTAAGAACAAAAAAGTGGCTCACGAGACGATAGCCGAGTGTGTCACTGATGTTCTTACCACATTTTGACATCTTCTGTGATCTATTACTGGACAGATGCACGGCAACATGGAATATTTGTTTTATATAATAACAAAACAATTACTACAGATAAACCTTTCAGTTTTATTTCAAATCTTTCAGCGAAATTAAAGCTGGCCTTTGCCAACTTTTCGGCGAACACAAAAAAGCCATTTGACGCAATCTGTTGTTTATACAAAATAACGCAATCTCATTGGTTACTATGCGCAGCAAAGAATTGTGATTGGTCCAGGAAAATCACGCCACTGTCAAACTTGACTCGAGCGTCGCTTTTCGTGGAATGAAAACTTACAGCGAAAGCAGAACTGAACTACGAAAATCTACAAATCTTAAAGAAAATGCTGGATACGTCTAGTCAGTTTTTGGCATCAGAGCAGCCAGTGAGCCGAAGAGCTTGGATGTTGCCTTGAATATTGCAGGAGTTGAAAAACTACACTTGCAGTCAACCCGGAGGCCATTTGATCCAAGTTTTGAACGAAAAAGAGCGCCAGTGATGGTGGAAATTTGTGTCGTCTGTGGTCGGTGATTCTCAAATCACTTTCAAATAGTGTCGGAGACACCTTTTAGCTGCGATACAGTTGGCCGTGAGCTGTACTTTGCTCGCTGCTGTGCCCTGAAACGGACTGGAACATTCGCATCGGAAAACAAGGTTAAGTGTTTATTTTGATGTTTCGCAATTCCCGACATCAATCAGTGTGTCAACAATTATTTTGAGACTGAGAAAAGTTGAATTTATTAAATTGATTAATGTCACAAACGTTTTGTTTATTGGGTTTGTTAAATTCGAGAAAAAAGTAAAGGTTTTCGGCTTACCAATCTCACTCAACTGCCGACTGCTCGAGTATTTTTTCTGAGCCATTTTCTAAAAGAGAAACGGCTTTATCTTTCTTCTTCCTGCTAGACTATGCTTCTCGTACCTGTTCAATGCCTCTACAATACTTTTTTGTACATATCTTTTGCTCAATCATGTAAAATATTATCTAAATTCTCAAAACTTTCCGCCATTTTAAAACACAGAGGGAAGAGCTTTTTAATGATGATGTCAATCGTGCATCTGTCGTCTAATAGATCATAGGCGATGACCAATTAAAATGCGAGAATAACTTGGGTTATAACATATAATAGGGTAGGAATTTCATGAGTTGAGGTGTATGAAAGGGTATTGAAATCTGTCATTTAGGTATTTTAAAGGGCTCTTAATTTAAATATTTCATACAGAGTACTGTTTCAATAATAGGTATACAAAAGTTTTTTTTCAAAATCTACATAAAAGGGTAAGGGGGAGACCTCAGGGTGGAGCCTTCCAAGGGGTTTAATTGATCAAATTTTAACTGCCATCAAACTTTGTAAAAGCAATTGATTTAGTAATTTTTTCAGGTGTGATATTTATATATTCAACACTGCTTTTAACCTGGTGACTTAATGCCAGAAAATATTTGGATGGCAAATTCAGTGAACATGTACTACTGCTAAGAATGCTGAAACAGAGCACTCTTTAAAAAAAGCTAAACCACCTGCATATCACCAACCACTAAGAGTAACTGCTAGGCACTTAAATTGCTGACTGCTAAAAGACAACGCACTAGCTGTCAACTACAAAAGACATAATAATAACCAGAAGAATTTGCCATTTGAGTCAGCAATGTTAGTATAGTAAATTGTATGAATGCGATTGCAATTAAGGATCTACAAGTAGAGTAGGAGTAATATTTGAAAATTTTCTCAAATTTGCACAAGCCTTTAGGTGAGTGCAATTTAAGTGAATTTGTAAATACCACGAGTAGTGTATATCCTTAAGACTAGCAGGATGTATAGGTCCTTTTGTAAATGGCTAATTAGAAATACTTTTGTAATGATAAAATAATGTTGCCCTACTAATCTTGTTTTCAAGTTTATAATACAAAAGAATTAATACTCTCAAACGAGGTTAGTGAAGCTATTTGATTGTAGAGGAAAGGAATTTTACATTGGCAGCCATTTATGAAAAGGGATCTGTTATGCGACCCAGATGAGAAAAGCCTACAACCTTTAAACATTCTTGGGTTGCCTTTACAGGAGTCTGTTCTAGGGTCAAAATTACAGTTTTGTTATGTTTTTATCCAGGAAGGTCTATATAGTGAGACAGGAATGTTCTCTGATCGTTATGTTTGCCGCCCGTGAGAGGGATGTCAAGTCAGTAACTATGCATTGCTTTATTATGTTTCAGGTTAATGAGTGGGAGGTTGGTCACAGAGGATTTCTTTATGATCGTCAGTGGATGATTGTGACTGATTCTGGAGTATGCTTGACTCAGAAGAGAGAACCACGGTTGTGTCTAATAAAACCCGCACTGGATCTTTTCAGTAAAATTCTTTCAATCACAGCACCAGGTTATAGAATTTTTTACCTATGGATTTTTTTTATTTAACAAACATAAAAATGGAGGTTGTTACGTAGTTGTTACGTCTTTGTTATTGATCACAAAGGTATATATTTGTTTCCAAAAACCCTTGTCATCTGTGTGGTACTATTCTTCCTAGCGCAAAGCAAAGATTGCTCCTAACACATGCACAGAAGCAACAACAGTCTACATCACTGTTGACTTTATACTGGGGCAAGGTACATTAACAAACAGGATCATACAAGGATGTTTTGTGTTTTTCCTTGTGGTAGAACATGGCATTTAGGATGTATGCATTCTTGCATTGTTAGAGGTGTAACACATTCCCCTTTTGTCCCAAGAGCCACATGTTTTTCTTTAAAGTGCTTGTTGTGGTTTGGAATAAAGTAGAAATTAAGATACTGCTTAATTTCTTTCAACTCTTTAACAGGCTTAAATATTCTGTGCTAATGGTTAATTCACTGAAATGAAAAGAGAACTTGCCATTTGTTCTTGTATTTGTATTTTACAACTATTCACACTGCATACATTAAAGTGACGCATATAAAACCAACACATGTGAATAAATTATCACTTTGGCTCAACTGCAGCGCGGTTCGGTTGTGCTCCAGTTCGTGTCGCTCGAATAGTTGGAATTTCCTTGCCTCGTGTTATTACTTTACTTGGATGGCGAATGTACAATACCCCGGCCCGGTTCGTGGTCGTCTGAGACCTATACAAGTGGATGAATTGCAAGCGGGCGCGGAACAAGCGGCCCAAGATGGTCAAGTGCCTCGTGGAGACGTAGAAGTTTTGCCGGCGCCAGTTCAACCTCCTCAACCGGCTGAAAACCAGGGCGCTCAACTTGTTGTGGGCCAGGCTATCTTACCTGCTCAAGCCCAACAGTTTCCACCGGCGCAAGTTCCAGCCCAACAAATTCCGCCGGCGCAAGTTCCAGCCCAACAGATTCCGCCGGCGCAAGTTCCAGCCCAACAAATTCCACCGGCGCAAGTTCCAGTGGCTCCACAAGAAGCTGTGCACGTGGAACCAACTCAAGGAGAGCTTGAGGTAAATGCGTTTCGTTTACATGTACTTCGTGTTGTATGGGGTTTTTTCGTTATTTTTCGGGTTTTTTCCCCGCTCAGTTTGTCCGCGTTTGCCGGTTAGTTAGTTGTGAACAGCTTTAGTCTATTAAATTTGGACCTTGGCGGGTTTCTTTTTTTTTTCTTTTTCCTTTGTTTTTGTCTTCTCTGGTTTCTTAGTATTGTATTCAACACACCGGGATATTGGAGTTATTTGTAATGGAGTGAATGCTTCATTAGCGGCTTTCGCGGATTGTATTTTTCTCTCAATTGTTGTCGAGAATTTATATGCAACACTCAGATGGGGCGGGAACTTACTGTTCACTGATGTGCGTGTCTTTATTGTATAGAGGTGAAATGTTGTAACTCAGGATAACGCGAATGAGCTATGGGGTGAGAGTTCACCAAAAAAAAAAAAAAAAAAAAAAAAAAAAAAAAGAGCAATGGGGCGAGAGTTCTCCATGAGAAATAGAAAGTGATGGGGCGTGAGTTCGCCATGAAAATAGAAAAGGGAAGTGATGGGGCGAGAGTTCGCCATGAGAAATAAGGAAAGTGATGGGGCGAGAGTTCGCCATGAGAAAGAGGAAAGTGATGGGGCGAGAGTTCGCTATGAGAAATAGAACAAAGTGATGGGGCGAGAGTTCGCCATGAGAAATAGGGAAAGTGATGGGGCGAGAGTTCGCCATGAGAAATAGGAAAAAGTGATGGGGCGAGAGTTCGCTATGAGAAATAGAACAAAATGATGGGGCGAGAGTTCGCCATGAGAAAAGGAAAGGAAAGTGATGAGGTGAGAATTCACTTTGAAAATTAAAAAAAAGGAGAAAGAAATGTATGAGGATTCTCCATGAAAATAAAAAGGAAAAGAAATGGGCGAGAGCTCGCCTTAGGACGGAGGGGGGTGTTCCCCATACAATACATAAATAAAAATGAAATTGGAAAATAAAATAAATAAATAAATAAAAATTGAAAATGGAAAAGGGAAATTCGAGTCTTTCGGCAATGCAGTGGAAGTTTTTCGATAATGCAATGAAAATCTGTGTTTTTTTTTTTTTTCTGTAATGCAATGGGGCGAGAGTTCGCTAAAACAAAAGAAACTTCGTGAGTTGATGTTCGTATAATCTGACTCTTCCCTTATTTGCTCTCCTAGACTCTAAAGGAAAAGTTTGGTCATTTACAAAAGTCTCTTGAGGAGTTGACGAAACTCTCTGTGGCCTCTGTGATAAGGAAGATGCTCGATTATGCGGCACGACCGCTTTCAGAGTTTAACAAGTACGAGGCGATTGATATTCTAGAGACCCTTCAGAATACCTCCAGGGATAATCAGGATGAGAAACGCGATTTCTACCGCCTTGTGTATCAGACAGCCAGGGCAAAGGTAGACCTCCCAAAGGAACATTTTCGCGCTTTGGTTCTGCGCCTCCTCGGGGACAAAGACCATACGAAAGTGTACGAGGCGGTTGCGAAGGTGGAGAAAGCGATGACTGGGAGAAGCCCGTCGTCTGAATCTTCTTACCGTGAACGTGGTGATGCCCCATATAGAGGTCGTGGCTGGAGAAGTGGCGCTCCCGTCCAATGTTATTTTTGTGGAAAGTATGGCCACATTATGGCAAGGTGTTTTGCAAGGAGGGGTGCACAGCAGAGGCCCTCAGCAACCCGAGGTCGTGCTAAAGATAACAACTTCTGATAGGTGTACTAAACCACTGAAGCGCATGAAAGGAAAACAAGTTGTAATAACAGTGATAATCATGTTAATAACAAGTTCAATGAGCGCAATAAACATTTGAAACTTGTCCGGTTTCTTTTTTTTTTTTTTTTTTCTCGATTTAATGCGATTCTTAAGTGGTATTCGGTTAGTATCGCCTTTACAAGGGTAGGTGGAGGGATCAGTAACACCTGCCTGTAACACTTATTTGTTTCCCTTCTGTTCTCGCACATTGTTGTTGTTACCTGTACTGTAGTCACAGAGAGTTGAGAGTTTTGAAAACGGGGTATCTCAAACCCTTCCGGTCATACTGGGTCAAGACTGTCCTCTCTCTGCTGGCTTCTACGGGGTTCTTTAAAAAAAAATCCTTTTTTCCCCTTAGGCAACATTCTGGTCATGGGAAAAACATGACAACTTTGATAACTTTATCAACAACTTTGGTGATCGCGCAGGTGCGATACAGTGGATAGACGTAAGGGGGAACCCCGTATCGGTCAGCAGTGAGGGGACAGAAAATGACCACCTGATGCAGAAAACTCGACTGGTTGAGAATGGAGAAATTATCGGGCATGTCGAAGAGTTGCTATTTCGGGATCCGGATACTTTTGTGGCGGGGGAACTTCACAAACGCATAACACAGTGGACAGAAATCGCGAAACTTGCTCCTTCATCACACCAGGAGGAGGTCTTGTCTTGGATTGGGAATAAGGTGTCGATATTCCCATATTTCAAACACTTTAAGGGAACGTTCAAGGGGGAACATTACGATTCCGACCGGCCACCCCACAGATTGTTTAAAAATAATGTATCTTGTAAACAGTTTGGGGAGTTTGTCAGGACGACACTTTTAAGTCGTCTAAGAACTGGTGCGATCTCTTTGGTGGGTAAGGTTGGCCAAGTAACCCCGCCCCAAATTGTACTACCGTTGACGGTTGAGCCATCAAAGCCGAGATTGTGTCATGATGCGCGGTACCTAAACTTGTGGATGCTAGAGAAGCCTTTCACCCTGGATAGGGTGACAGATTTGCCTCGGTATGTTTTCAAGGACTCTTATCAGACCGTCCTTGACGACAAATCTGGATACGACCACCTTTTGCTGTCGGAAGAAAGTCGTACATATTTCGGAATCCAGTGGGGTGGTTGGTACTTTACATATAACTCCCTACCGTTTGGCTGGAAGATCTCCCCTTATGTGTATCATTCGACGGGCCTTATGGCGTCTAATTTTCTGCGCTCGTTGGGGATCCCATGTCTCCTATATATTGATGATAGGCATAATGGTCAACTCCAGGTGCCACTTAACAAAGGGGAATATGGTACCCTACACTCTGCAGATGAGCGTAATTTGGCGGCGGCCAAATCAGCAGTATTTCTTGTGGCGTTCTATTTGGTACGTTTGGGATATTTTCTGGGCCTAACGAAGTCAATCTTAACCCCCCAAAAGATGGTCCCTTATCTTGGCTTTCTCGCGGACTCCAGTAGGGAAGTTTTCCACCTGATCCCGGACAAAAAGCGCAAGTTCCTAGAGCTGATCCGAGAGACATTAGGCTCGAGTTATGTTTCGGTCAAGACACTTCAACGTTTGGTCGGCAAGTGCGTCTCCTTTTCCCTGGTTGTTCCAGCAGCGCGTCTGTTTACTAGAGAGATGTCGGCAGCAATCTCAAGGGGTATGCGCACAATGAAACCAATTGCGATCCGGGGTGCACTGCGCGATGAGATCGCCCATTGGTTATTTCTAGAAGGGTGGGATGACCCTCTACCTTGGCGCGAAGAGAAACATCTTCAGATTAACATAGCAACGGATGCCTCTCAAACCGGATGGGGTGGGGTCATCTCTACGCCTGTGAAGCAGGAGGCATCTGATTATTGGTCAAAGGATGAGATGATGCTGGATATCGCGACAAGGGAAGCCATGGCAGTGGATAAGGTCTTACAAGCATTTAAACATCTTGTCACAAATTGTCGCGTCGATGTCATGATTGACAACCAGGCAGTCATGCATGCGTGGACTAATCAAGGAGGCAAAAGTCATGATTTGAACGAGGCTATCAAGGCATTATTTTTTACCACGGTGGACCTGAATCTATTATTACGCATGTTGTACGTCCCGTCACGGGAAAACCCGGCGGATCCCCCTTCTCGCAGGCTATCTTCTTTGGACTACACACTAACACCGGAGACCTGGAGTGAGGTACAACGGGTCTTTGGCGGTCTGAATGGCCACTCCTGTGATTTGATGGCCCTAGATTCAAATGCTATGACTGACAAACAAGGGAATCATCTTCCCCATTTTACGCCGTGGCCCTCGCCATGCTCGATTGGGGTGAATCTGTTTGCACAAGATTTGATGAAGTTCTCTTCTGTTATGCAGCGTCCATATGTTTTCCCGCCAAATGTCTTAGTCGGCCCAGTCTTGCGTTTTCTCCAGTCTCACCGACAGCCATGCACGCTTGTGGCTTTGGATACATACCCAAGGAAGTATTGGTGGCCGTTTTTACAATGTATCTCCAGAAAAACGCAAAAGATGGCAGATCTAGGTGATTCGCATGCTTTGTTAATCCCTACGAAGGAAGGTTGGAACAATGAAGTCAAGATCCCAGGGGAACTGTGGGCTTTTCAGATAGCTTTTGAGTAGAACTCATAGCAGTGACATTGCTTTAGAATTGCTTGTAAATATTTAATTGGACTGGGGAAGCCCCGACATGTGGGGGGATCCCTCGTTAGAGTCATAAGCTGTTTTTTTCTTTTTCTTCTTTAGCTTCAATTGATCCAATGTAATAACTATAACATGTAGGAAATAAAACGTTCCTTTCATAGACTACAAACGTCTCGCCTTTCTTTCCCCTTAGGAACTTCCTGTTGTTGCTAAGTTGTTTACGCTATCCGTCAGATGCCCGACTTGTTCCCATGCAAATGACCAGGATTTTAGATTCTGTCAAAGGTGTGGCTATAATCGGCAAGTCTTGACAAAAGCGAATGTCAAAAAAGTTAATGTCGATTTGGAGTGCATTGATCAACGTTTACGGCAGCTAATGGACTTTGACCGTGCTACTAGCTATGCTAAACAGAAAGACTCGTTACAAAAAGAGTTTGAAAGCTTTCTGGCCTCACTTCCGGGACATGTCACTTTGGCCACTGTGACCCCGCGTGATGTTTGTCGTTTCCTTATTTTTGAGGATAAGGATGGCAAAACGCAGATTCACCGCAATGGTTGCGACCATATCGGCAAAAAGGGACGATTTTCGTGTGGATGCGCAATACGTTTATCTTACAAAACGATTGACTCTTATATCGGTAAGTTACGGGCCATTCTTCACTCTATTGGACGAGATGGCGAGTGGGACAAGCGCCTAGGCCTTGGTAACCCGGCGTCTGACAAATCCGTCAAAGATTTCCTGAGGCTGGTAACCGCAGAACAACTGCAGGCCCGTATAACACCGAAACAGGCTGCGCCGTTCTTTGTTGACAAATTGACACAATTATGTTTGCACTTAGAAAGAAAACTGCAAGGGTCAAACAAGGCGATTGACAGATTCATCATAGCTCGCGACCAAGCATATTTTAAGCTGGCCTTCTTTAGTGGAGATCGGCCAGGGGATTTGGGACAGATTAAAGTTCCTGAAATCCTTCGTTTCCCCAATGATGACGGGCTTCTCTTTAACCACATTTGGGGGAAGACGTTGAGGGATGGGGATGAAAATGTGTTTGGGGTTAGAAGAAATGCGCAAGCGGAAATCTGCCCTATTCGAGGCATTGAGTGCTACATGGAAGTGACTCGTGATATGAGGGTAGATTTAACGTGTGGCTACCTTTTCCGCCCAGTTACACCAGATTTGGGTATAAAAGACGCCCCCTTTTCCTCCTCCGCAGCCGAATCACGGTTAAAGAGCTATCTTAAAGAAATGAGTGCGGATAACGGTGAGACGCTCCACGGTTTCCGGTCAGGCTGTGCAATTACCCTGGCCCTTACCGGTGCGGACCTGGCTGAAATCATGGATCACGTGGGATGGTCAAGGCGCCACACAGCGTTGTACTACATGCAACTAGCGAAAGTCTTAAATCCAGCAGGGGCCTCGGCAAGGCTCGCCTCGAGTGTTGGCTCCGAGCCATCTGCCTCCTGGCAGGACATTAATGAGCTAAAACGTTTTGTGTGTGCCTTCCCTGCAACCAATCAGGGGAAAAGAACCTACGCGGAAGAGTGCCTGTGAGGTACGATGAAAATCTACCTCCCAGAGTTAGGGAATTGGATCGGGGTTTAGTTTTGGGGAGTTATGATTTGGTTCAGGAAGAGGGATGCCTCTCTTTTGACGGCCCAACGTTGGTCTCCTTAGGTGGCTGTTTAGTATTGGGGAGGAGCCCATCGTTGACCGGGTAGATAGAAACAGACTTAGTGACATTAAGTAACAGGAGCCAAATTTATCCCCAATCTTATTGCGGTACGACAATGGACGCAGTGTTGGATAGTTTACTATTCACACTGCATACATTAAAGTGACGCATATAAAACCAACACATGTGAATAAATTATCACTTTGGCTCAACTGCAGCACGGGGAGGGATCGTGCGGGTACGGGGCGACGAGGTGCTTACGGGCAAGCCCTGGGAACTAATGCTAGACTAGTTATCTTTCCCTCCCTCCCACCCTTACTTTTCTTTTTCCCACACTGTGACCGTTGTCGCGTCGCCAAATTTATCCCCAATCTTATTGCGGTACGACAATGGACGCAGTGTTGGATAGTTTACTATTCATCTTTTGAAATAAATGCTTTGTTAATTAGGAATGCCTAGTTTGGTGTTGCCGCTGTGCTTGCCATCAGGTTATCAGGAAATAGAAACAAGCTTTTGTCAAACCAAAGTCTGTGGAGATAGGTATTTTTTTCGCAACAGTTGGTAAACAGCGTATTTTGTTTTTACTTAAATACACATGTTTATGCAAGTTTTTCTGAATGTACATCTCACTAATAGTAATGTACTTTGTAATGTACTTATATATGGGTTTATCACAAGTGATAAAAAATTGTTCCATCCATCAGTGTACCATGCCTTAGAACCAAATAATAAGGAATGAAATAAATCTTCAGTAACAAGGTCTTCATCAGAAAGTGATTTACAGAAGGATCTTTTAAAATGTTACTTTTGAGGATTCAAACACTATGCTAAAAAATCAACCATAGAAGATCAGATGCAGACTAATCCGTTTAAAGTACCACTTCCAGTTGTAAAAGTGAAAGAACATAATTTAAAATTTTGGAAAATTTAGTATATACTTTTTTCAGACCTGGTTAAAAGTTTTATCTTGACATGCTTAGCACAACTTGATAAATAAAAAAGGAGTTTGACCTAGTCTTTTTGGAGTTGTAAGCCCTTATTAAAACTTAAATCCAAAGTGTTCTGAACAGATTGTGTCACTATGAAGTTGGCCAAAATGTCTAAAACATTTGTGTGATATTGTAACATCGCTTGATAAAGTGTGGAAGTATTGATTTGGTAAAGTACAACTGTTAGAGAGCTGTTACCAACCACCTTACCTGCGATTAGGAGTTCTTTTTTTGGCAAACGGTGGAGGGGGGGAAAACACCTGATACATTTACTTACGAGTCATCTGCTGCCTCTGTTTTTGCTTACGTCAACAATGATGTTGTCTTGGGTGCTTACCATTTGTCAGAATAACCAGTTGGGATGACCGTTCAATAATGGTAAGGGTTTTTCCAAAATCAGAAAACCAACTGAACGAGATGGCACTTACCATTTACAACTGGAAATTCATGCAGCTGTTAAAAGCATTACTTTCCAGGCAAGGGGATTATGTAAGTTTAAAGAATTCAATGAAAAAATTGGTGGAACATCAGATTCGTTTTTTAACAGAAGTGATCAAAAGTGCAGTAATAAACATTACAACAGATATATATAGCGGTATTCCAGTGAACTCCCACAACTGCGTCAACTGTAGATGTTTTTGACACTTCCAGAATCAATTGATAAATGACTTTATTGCCAAAGCGCATCAGGAGAATGGCTTAAACTTCAGGTAATGAGATAATCTTTAGGATTCCTCCATCTGCTCTCCCTTAAAGGATTTGTGAATAAAATTTTGAAGAGACAAAGTTATAGCCGCTGAAAATCACGCCCCGGGGCTGAAAATTTGCTGTATACAAGTACATTTATCTCCATGGCCACCAGGCTTCGTGTTTGAAGTTGCACCAGAAGTTACATATCCAGTCACATAACCAATCAGAAAGGGGCTTTTGTTTAACAACCAATCAGAAAAAAGTCCGGATTCTGGACTACGGGCAGACGACTTGTGTAGTAATTGCATCAGGTGTCTCTTCTTTCCCTTCCCTTGTTTGCCGAAAGAAGAACCCCTGATCGCAGGTTACCAACTATCTCAATTAATGCGTAGTTATTTACCTATAATATACCTCCAGTCAAGTTACAATTTCAATTCTCCCTGTACGCATTCTCTTTGCATGATTCTACCAAGTCAAACTTGGATTTGAAACCTACATTATTTTAGATCTCCAGGACATAAGCTACTGGCTTACCACTAACTGCAACTAACATCCTTGTCTTCCATACAAGGATTTTGATAATTGCATGTGCCTGTGTGGAAAAACAGCTCTTGTTTTAAAATTGCCCAACAAAAAGTCAAAGCAGTTGAAATGCACTTGGTACCCAATAATCCGTCAACATATTAATCCAACTGGAGTTTCCCACCAAGGAAAACAATCCACGCTGAAGCGTTCGCAGAGTTACATAGATAGTCATTTTATTGATTTTTTTTTTCGTTTTACTTACTTATTTTTCACTGTCAAAAAGTGGCTTGCACAGTCTCAGCCATGACTACTGCTACCACTTAAGAGCTACAGTGTAGTAGTGGTCATAGGGCATATCAGTACTAACTCAGGATGAGGTGGCAATGAATACAATGTACATATACCCTAAACCTATAATCCTAAATCTTCATTCCTTCAATTAGTTATTGAATAAGAGCCTAGTTCTGTAAGCTGAGTGTAGGTGTGCCTTATAATTGTAGGGTGTCAGTCCTGGATTGTGGAGACAGGGCTGCCTCGTGGATGTCACAGTTTTTACTTCAAAACTGTCGACTAATTCAACATCATGAGAAAGATGGTCGAATTTGCAAACTTGGAGGTTAGTTTTGAAACACTCTTTGGTTACAATGGCTATTATGTAGACACCTGCAAGGCTTATGGGAGGTGTCTGCTTACAAGAACCATATGGATTTTGGGCAGCCATACCCTTCTAGCTCAGATTCCCAGCTTTTACTATGCAAACCAAAAGAGGCTGTTAGTAATTATAAAATGGTTTCAATTTTCAAATGTTTGCACAGTATTGTACATGTAAACTGAACAGTTCACAAAGAAGGCATATGAATTATTTGGCCCATTATACTATCTTTATTTTTTATCTAAAGGGTGTCTACAAACTGTCAATACAACCTGCTTTGTCTCTTTCTCTGAACTTTAAGTGTCCATTGCATAAATGAATGTTTCTTTTAAAAGGCTAATCCAAAGACAGAAAAAAACGTTTTCAATTTTTATGAGTGTGAAATGTTTTACAGACCCAGCTAAGGCAGGAATATGGAACACTGGATGTGGAGTCTGATGCACTAGCCTCCTGTAATTTTTATCTGTATACCAAAGACATGCAATTTTTAAATAACAAGAGGCCTAGAGGCCTTAACGCGGATGCTGTTTAGTGATCATTATTGGTTTGTGTGCGAAGAGTGAGGCCCAGTTAACGAAATAAGTGAAAATGCTGAATGTTTTTTTGTAAAGGAAAGAGAAGCCTTAGTTGTCATGATTGGTTTTCGATTGAGTTGAGTTGAATCGTGAACAGTTAGAGAGTTCAGCTGAAAACTTTCATTATGGACAGCGCATTAAAAGACGAGCAACATATCTTTTGAGGACTTTTATTCACATAATTATAAAGCCGCTCAAATTTAGCTTCGGGCTATCTGCACAACCTCGGCCATTGAATTTTTGTGGCAAAAAGTCAGCTGGGCATTTTTTCTAGCTGAAGATTTCCAAGCCCCTCACAAGCAAGGAAAGCAAAGATTTGGCTTTTGTGACAGTTCGCTTTTCCTTTGTGCACGACCGTCACGACATAAACTTGCGGTCACACGATCTTAAAAAATCGGGAAAAGAAAACAAGTAAATACACGAGTGAAGGAAATTTTTCACATATAAGAAAGCTCCTGTTGATCTTAGCTTGATAGGAGTCACATAATGAGAAAAATTCAGAGATTTCCCTTTCCGCGAATTAGGCCAGGCTTTACGCGTATAAATGTCAGAGAATTGTAAACAAACAATTTAATACCGTAAAGCCAGCAAATTCTTGGGATGAATATCTTGAAAATCTCATTTCAGTACAGCACTTATACTGGAAAAGAAACAACACTTTTTCGTTCAGAAATAGATAAAACGACCTCGAGCAAAAAACACGCTCTTCTTACGAGAGAAAAGAAATCGAAACGCTAGTAATTTTCCGACCCCTATTTGCATAAGTATCCCCTGATTCGATCAGAACGCATGGATGCTCTCGAATCAAATATATTGTTTTCTATCATTCTGAACATTTTATTGCGAATTGTACCCCATGTTTTCTACGAGCCGTACAGTTCTCTCTCGGCTTGCTATGTATGGTACGGGGTTTTGCTCGTTCCTAAAAATAAATGCTTGTTTCTTAACACGCCGCTGTCTGATCTGGAATCGTAAACAACACACATTTGGGACATTTGCTCGGGCGTTCGAAACGGAGCCGTTCAGGTTTAGGTCTTTCAAGTCGAAGCAATTCGTAAATAAATTAAGCTCGAGACAACGAAAACCAAGTATGTAATAACCAAACAAGAGGCTATTTCGATGGTTCTTTATTAAATATGCGCCTTCAAGATCAATTTCCTTAACACAAGCAGTCCACTAGTCTCCTTCGCAAGCAGTTCGTCCAACGTGCACTACAAAAACAATTGAATATGTTGCGCTGTTCTAAAGGCGGCGAAATACGAGAAACAAAAACACGTATCTCGTATATCGCCGCTTTAAATGCGGCGACGATATATTCGATACAAAAACTGTTAACTTAGCTGATGTTTCGAGTTCTTCACAGTCTTCACCTTGCGCGATCAACTCGTTGTTTTCGTAGGAGAGAGCGGCTCTACTTTGAACAACAACTTTTGGCTTTGCTGCTCGTTCATTAAACTCACAACTTGTTGTGCATTAAATTTGCTCACATTTCGCGGCAAGTTGAGGGTTTGTGCATCTCGTGAAGGAGTCTCGAAGCTCACCGCATGAAACCTTCCATATTGCGACAAATGCAAACTTGAATCCAGATGAAAAAACAACAGGAGCTCCTATTGGCTACAACGTACGTACAGCCAATCACAACTTGCGTTACAATTTGCGACTACCATGACGAAAAAAAAAATAACGCGGATTGCTTCGCATCCGCGTAATTAATTTAAATGTTGAGGACATTTTTTTGAGTTATTTAGAAAACCTGGTGGAACAAAATCTGTAACAGTTGTAGCATTCTTCTTTTATCCCAGACTAAATGAACTGTCCAAGGAACCCCCTCCCTTTGCGCCGGCTCCCTCCTTCATCAACGGTGAATAGGGAACTAAGGGGAAGGACAGAACTGCTAAGTTCCCAACACTTTTGTTGCAGGTTAGATTTTGGGTCTTTTAGAAACCCAGAATCCCATAATCCTTCCCTGAAATAATCTCTTTGTCTTGTCTTGTTAATCTCTTTCCGCCATAATCAATGAAGAGAAAGGAAACAGTCCTCTTTCCTTAGCCAATGAATCACAATTTCTACTGATAACCATGGCAAGCATAAGTGAACTTCTGACAAGTGTTAAACGGCATGAAACAACGAAACAACCCATGGAAACAGAGGTGAGTGTGCTTTAGTTTATCCCAAAAAGGATGTTTCATAAGAAACTGCTGTACTGCATGAGCAAGCGTAACAGTTTATTTACCTTTTCAACTTGATTAAATTGAGTTAATTTACCCTTTCGACTTCAAGGATGTTTTCAAGGAGGTGTGGGAACATGTCAAGTCTGAAGTGCTAAACCAAACTTCCCGATTGTTTCAACTGCACATGTAGTGTATACCTTTGTGCATCTGCATGAATTGGTTAGACCGAAAGAAGGGTTGTAGATCACTTGAACTGTAAACATCTTCTTAAAACCTCTAAGAGGCATAATTCCAAGAAGTAACTGTTCCTAATCATTTCAATCTTCCTGGTCATTCTTTGAAATATTTTACATTTACAATGGTTTTTTACAAATATATTCCAAAATCAATCCACGGGGAATATTTGTATCTTTTTTCATATAGTAACCATTTGTTTCGTTTTCTGTCCATCCGGTTGATTGTTTGTTCGTTCATTCATTCATTCATTCATTGATCCATTTTATTTTTCCTTCAAATGGTTATTCAACCCTATCTGTTGGGAAAATTCCTAAAATAAATAACATTGCATAACCCGCAAATGGCCAAAAAATGATTACTGCGCCTTTCAATAACATGCGAACTAAAATTCAAAGCTCAATCGACAAATGCGTTTTTCACTACTGTCAATCAAATGTTCCTCAGCTCCTCCCAGCTTCCGACTTAGTTGTCTGAACTGTACTCAACGAGTTGATTTGATTACCGCGCCCTCGGCAGCAGTCCGCCGGAAGCTGAGAGGAGCTGCCGAACATTTGATTGACGAAAGTGAAGAACGCATGTTATTGAAAGGCGCTGTAACATAACTTGGCTTATTTAGATCCCTGCAAATGGCATTACTTGTTTTTAAACAGACGTACCCAATGCAAGTTTTCTAAATGTTTTATGTACATAACATAATCAACAGTTTTTCCCCTTGTGATTTCTTAGACCATGTTGCAGGTTACTCTGTTATGTTCCTTAATGCTTGCTTTGTACTTGTTTCTACAGCTGCACATGGACACACTGATTGAAAGATTCAGAGCCAACTTGGTTGTTTATGGTGGCAAACCATTCAGTGAAGATCACTGGAAAACTGTAAGAATTGGCAAATTGATTTTTGGGGTAAGTTTGTTGTAGGTATCATATGTAAAACTGCATTTTTTTTTCAAAAAGAGATCCATACTGTACATTTCAAGTTTTCAGGTCTAAAAGTAAACAACATTTTTAATGCCAACAATTATGTGCAGGGCTGTAATTCAATTCAGCAATTTGTAAAAAGAAGTGTTGTGTTTTGATCTGTTTTGATTCTTGATTGGCAAATTGATTTTTGGGGTAAGTTTGTTGTAGGTATCATATGTAAAACTGCATTTTTTTTTTCAAAAAGAGATCCATACTGTACATTTCAAGTTTTCAGGTCTAAAAGTAAACAACATTTTTAATGCCAACAGTTATGTGCAGGGCTGTAATTCAATTCAGCAATTTGTAAAAAGAAGTGTTGTGTTTTGATCTGTTTTGATTCTTGCTTTCACTATAAAGTCTCACCAGTATTATTATTTACGTTTGTTAAAGAAATGTAACAAGGATTTTGTTCAGAGTTGAACTATCAATCACATTTATGTGAAATTTGAGTGGCGTTTTGTGTTGTTCAAGGAAAATCATGTGCTCAAGAGGGCAACGTATTGACAGAAATAAAATTATATTGAATTGAAATTGTTGAGAGTAAAAAGATGAAACCTACTGTTAATATTGATATGTGCATAATGGAAATTGGTGAATTTCATCTGATTTCATTTATAAGATAATTTTATGACATTTATAAGATATATAGCAACCCTGTGAAAATTACTCAAAATGCAAATGTATTATACAGTACTAAGGAAATTTGACTGGTTACACCTGAGGAATTATAGGGGAATCCACTGAAACCCGAGTTGATGTAAACAACATGTGAAGGCGTAGCAATCTTCCCATACTATTTTAATAAATAACAAAACAGCTATTTCATTTCCCGTAGAATAGATTATCATTAAGATAAAAAATTGTATGTTAGCAAAGTTTTGTATACTATTTCCAAAAAAAGAACCACAGTGTACCTTCTTGTCCTAAGGGCCGATTTACATGGTACGACTTTCTCGCATGCGGCTAGCTTACGACAAGCCCATGACATGAATTGTTCGTGTAAATCAAACCTACAACTCACTAACAACTGTTGTGTACGTCCAAAAAAATTTCGCAGGATTTTGAAACATGTTTTAAAACGCTGCAACAATCGTAGCCGAAATCGATAGAAATTGACGTATTTTGTGACAAATTTCTTCTGAGTAGGGGATGAAGGTGAAGTTTTCTTGCGTCAAAATGGCGGACGAAGTTGTTGTTGACTAATATCATATGAAGTCGTTTCTCGAAAAGTACTGAACGGATTAAAGCGAACAACATCTCGTTAGAAAGTTTTTTCAAAGCGCAGGACAGCTAAAACATTTGTTTACCGTTTGTTAGAACTTTCACTCCGAAAATCCAGGTGTAAACTTTTGCATATTTAATTTTTGCTCCCGCAGGGGTTTGGCCCAGAGGCCAAAACCCAGGGAAGCATTAATAGGACCCCCGCGTATAAACAATGTGAAATATTGGTGTGCTATCGGTAGTGTGCGAATCGAGCCCGATTTGAAGAATACTAGGCGCGCACGGCGGTCCCGGTTAATTTTTCAGTAAGCTCGCAAGGCAACTCTGGGTAATTCTTGCAGCCACGAGGATGAGCTTAGGTATCACGTACGCGAGGATACGAGAAAGTAATGAATAGTTCCATGTATGCACTTTCCATTTAAAATAAACCTTTCCGACATTGATTTCTTAGCGGCCTGCAAGCGATCCCAAAAAGTGAATTGCTACAATACATGAACTGAATACTTTTCATAATAAATAAATGATACAGTTTTCTAATTGCACATGAAATTTTTTGCGGCATTCTTTAGTTTAATTCAATAGCCTGAAAGGATAAAAATAAACGTATTTTGTAATAAAAGCTATACAGTTTATTACATAATAAACGTGATATCGAAGGCGGGGTCAGATGTAGTGAGAACTATTACTAGTGTAAGTGAAAATGTTGTGCGCATGTGGTCCTAAGTGGTGTGGTCCTAAGTCGTGTCTTAGGCCTGTCTTAAGCTTGTCGTGCGCAACAAAGCCGTATCATGTAAATCGGCCCATAAAAAGTTATATCGCGACACCAATCAATGCTATCTAAAAGCATTATTAAATAACAAGAAACCTATCAGTACCCGTAAAGTATTTAATTTTTGCCGTCAATATCATTGTCTTAAGACACTCTGACTTAATCTCTGTTGCTAACTGACAAACATTTAAAATAATTAATACCGGCTCACTGTTGTTCAATCTAAAAGAACTTCATGATAATCATTTCGCTGTAGTATCTTTCATTTTTCTTTTGTTTCTTTTTTAGTTTTTAAAAGTTTAAAAAAAGTTGCTGTGTTTCTAGCAACTGATAGAAGCACAAGTTTGGGAGAACTAGAAATGCTGTGGGAACGCGAGCTGCAGGCGAATGTTTCAGCCGCGTTTTTAGTTCTGTCAAGGGCCTATGGTTGATACTGGCCAGAAGAAATTTTATGCTCTGAAAACCAAATGTTAGCTTGAGAATGAAATTTAAGGGCTTATATGTAGTTTTCTACAGCATAACATTTCCAAGGGCAACAATCAACCCATAGGCCCGAGACATAAACACTCTATAGGCCATTTCGAAATTGCGCAGGGAACTGGGGCGAGTTTCAGATTTTAACAAATCGATAAACTGACACAACCACATGAAATGTCGCGTCGAGAGAAGCTATTTGACCAAGTTTGATGCTTTTAGGGTGAACAGAGACCAAGTTATGGACCTTGAAACATGGTTTAAAATCCATACAAACGTCTCTAATGTTGGGACAGCATCCCCCAAAACCATAGAAACTCTAGTGACAACTGAAAAATCCCGTCATTCAACTACCATTTGAAAGAAGCTGAGATGGAAATCACGTATGTTTGCCGATTTTAAGAGTATCACAGAAATCATAAAACAATTTTAAGAGTTTATATGGTTTTGGGGGACGCTGTCTCGACATTAGAGACGTTTGTATGGATTTTGAACCATGTTTCAAGGTCTATAACTTGGTCTCTGTTCCCTCTTATAGCATCAAACTTGGTCAAATGACTACTCTTAACGTGATCTTCCATGTGGTAGTGTCAGTTTATTGATTGGTTGAAATTTGAAACTCGCCACAGTTCCCTGCGCAATTTCGAAATGGTCTATTGCTATTGAGCACTTATGACTGATATTATATTTTAATCAGTTTAGAGGGGCACAAGTTTGTCAGCATTTTTAATTACTGTTGAGTCTAACCTGATAAAATAAAGTATGTTATTTATTTATAATATACTTACGTTATTTTTATTGGTTTTCAATAAAACTCTACTAAGATGAGTTCCTGACAAACACTTTCTGAGAGGGTGTTTTGTTTTTATTGTTGTTTGTTATAACCTTTAGACACAGGGTAAGTGTAACAGATGCCAAATGGTGTGTGTTGATCAGGAGACTGGAACAAGGGGTGTTCAACCAATGAAAATTCTTGGGATGCTGAGAGGGTCAAAAGTGAGTATAGCATTACAAGTGGTATGTAAGTTTTCATGTGTTCAGTGAGAATCGTAATATCAAAGATGGAGATGCATATTCAGGTACAAATAGGAGACTCAAGGCCAGTTTTTTTTTATGGAATCTCCAGAGTCTATCTCAGTCAACAACAGCGATAATGCGTGAGATCCCCAAAACACGATGTCTGGCCTCCTTTAGGCTTTGCTAATGTTTACATTTCTTCGCAGCATCTGCACCTATACAGATTCTACTTTCGTAAAATGTGCATGTATCACTCCGGGGAATGTAACCCTTTGTTTGATCACCTTCATCGTTTGGGATTTTTTCGATGATGGAGCACTGAAATCGTTACTTAGAGTGACTCCTGGTCTATAACGCCTCCCAAACTTAGCCCTCAAAGCTCTTTACTGCAGAATTTGTCTTAGGTTTAGATAAAGAATTTGTTACAGTAGTCTTAAGAAATTCATCCGTACCTTTCGTTGAAAGAGTATTCGAAGATAAATTGACAATGTTACAGCTGTAACTCACAGCTGTAACTCTAAGAAACCATTCACTGAAATGCAGAGTTTTCCTGGCTGTAAACTATGTGAAGCATGTGATTGTGCAACATCGTAGAATCTCGTTTTCGTGTCTGGTGAGAAATGGAGACGAGACAGATTGTAAATAGAGCTTTCACATTTGTCGCGCATACCCAGATTAGTATGCTGCTTCGCTTCGCTCATTCTCGTCCCCAGACCCTCCGTTTCTTTTGGTCAAGTGGTTGGCAAAACGAAGGGCTCTGGTAGCAGCAATTACCGGATGTTCGTAAATCACAAACATCCAGTAACGTATGCGCAATTTCTGCCCAGGTATCTGCTCATGCTCAGAAACTATTCCAGAGGGAGGGGAGAGAGGTATATTCTTCAGTGTCGACAGATCGGACTTCGAAGAAGCATTGACGGAGGTTTTCACTTCGCTAAAGTTAAGTGATTTAGACAGAAAGCCGCCTTGAATGCCGTCGCTTCAAAAACGATTGCAAGTTTGTCTAATATTTTATCAACGGGTTTCGTTGTGGATTTTGTGCTGGCCATCTACAAAAAGTCAGGGATCGATAGCTGTACAGGTGTTCTTGTTTCTTCTTCTCTTCATATTCGATAAAATGGAGAAGTTTTTTAAAAGATCGAGGTGCAGTTGTTAAAGCTTTCAAGCAAGGTAATCAGGATACTACTTGTTATACGTCTATCAATAACACAGTAAAATTTGTTTGTGGACACAAGGAACAAGCCGTGCTGACAGTGGAAAGATGGATTTGTAAGGAGCAGCAGAATAAAAACCTGTTGAACTCAGGAAAGTTTTGTAGTATTGCTTATCCTTGCAAGGAATTTAATAAAGGTGCTCATTTTCATATGATCTTTCGTGTCCTCCATTTTCAAATTTTTCAAGTAACCCCATTCCATTCCTTTTTTTCTTACCTTTAATAAACAGTCTATAGCCATAGCCATATTCTTTCCATATGGCTATGAAAAGAATTAAAAAAGTATATACATGGTAACCAGAGTAGCCATTTAAGCTTTTGAGGTGGTTACCACAATGTTAAGGCAAATGCAGAGGACAAAAGTACAGTAACCAGGCCTGAATACATTACTGAAAATACGTTACAGAAACACAATTGATTATATAACTATATTTTAAGTATTTAAGAGGTGTTGCTTATACTGCTTCTTAAAGGAATTATATGGTAAGTTTTTTTAGGCTAAGAGGAACTGATTCCCAAATTGTTGATTTACAAAATTGGAATGCTGATTGTTAATATCTAGCTTATGTTTTTAGCCAACAGAAGTTTTGATTTGATGCAGACTTAGTGTTGTGTTGACACTGGTGTAGGAGTACTAGAGAAAACAGCTGGAATACTATTTTTATCATTTTGAATTTTATGAGCAAAGAGTGCAATCAAGTTCATCTTAGATATTATTTAGATCTAAAATTTCAATTAAAGTATAGTAAATTTTGGCATTTTCCCTCCTATGAGCAAAGAATACTATAAGTAATAGGGGCCCTGATGTGGAGCCTTGGGGTATTCCACATACTATCGTTTCCATATTTGATTTGGAATCGTCAATGTTAACATATTGAGTACGTTGATACAAATAATTTTCAAACCAACCGTACCGGATTCCACGAATACCATAGGCATATAGCTTAGAGAGTAGTATATTGTGGTTAACAGTATCAAATGCCTTAGAGAGGTCAAGAAAGATGCCACATGTAATTTGCTTATTATCAATGGCCATGTTGAAACTGTCAGTGATTTCCTGGGTAGCTTATTCAGTTGAAAAACCCTTTCTAAAGTCAAATTGATATTTGTAGAGTATATTGTACATACCTAGGAATGCATAGAGCTGCTCATAGGTTGAACTCTCTAGTATTCTGGTAAATGGTGATAAGGTTGATATAGGTCTATAGTTCCATGTATTAGTACCATCACCACTTTTATATATTGGTGTAACTTGTGAAATTTTGAAAGCGTCAAAGGCTGATTTAAGAGAGCCCGGACCCAGGGACTTAATGATGCGAATTGCATCGTCTACCCAAACATGTTGGAGGGAATAGGGATCCTTAGGAATGTAATCATTAAGACTGTCGCTCTCGGGATGATGGTGGCAGATGGTACGCCATTCCGTGGAATGTTTTTGGGGACCACACCCACAGGGTCTCATTGGAGGTTAGGAAGGGGGGGATCATCAAAAGGTCCCACTACCTGCCCAAGATTAATCTCCTTAACAAGATTTGTAAAGACAACTTCGGGGTGTTCCGTCGCAGAAACAAGATTGCGGTACACCGGGGATTTTTTGGAACCAGTATAGCCGACATGTGTGCCATAGCTAGACCATGAATTAAATTATTTACAAAATAACGGTTTAGGGTGCTGGGATAATTCCCTTTCTAAAACATTAATGTCAATTGGGATGGATACAGGTGGTGTCTTGTTCCTAGCCTGGAGGTGGACCTTATCTCTTGCTGCGTCCGACGGTGCTTGAGCTCTGATACCGCTGGCTGCTCTGGTTCTTCCTAGTGTTACTTCTTGGGCAGCTGAGGGTGGAGTGCCTGGCGGAGTGACGGGAACTGGCAGGAACTGGAGGCAGACCCGGACACACAGTTGAATCTGAAACGCACGGGCCCAGTCCTGGATTGCCGGCGGGAAGGGTCGGTGCTCGGGCGGTTGCTGTGGCTGTGGTAAGGGCACGCAGAATTCTACCCTCAGTGTTTTTTTTTTTCAAGGCCCTTTGGAAGCCAAGTAGCGTGGCTGCGCCAGGTTTTCGCTATTGCGGGTCAGATGACGAAGAAGGAAAGGAATGAAAAGGCCTGACGGTGTCGGAAACGACCTGAGAGCGGTGACTATATATGGCCTCTGCGACTGATTGCTGTACGGTCCGTTGAATGGCCGCCGACTGCCCAGCCGTAAACAACATTTGCTGTTGTTCCAAGTCCTGTACGTGACCGTCGAGTATGACGGATTGCTTGACAGGGCTTTCTTTCCTCGGCCAAAGGTCTTTGTGTTGGCTGGGAGGTCTTAAATCAGTTGCGCCTTGCTCCCGGCGATAGGGAGATTAAGTGCCTGAAGGCGAAGGCAAAGAACCTCTGAGGTAAGTGAAACGAGGTTTTCTCTATTTTCTGGATGACATGGACGGCGGTTACGACCCTGAAGTTTCATAGCGCCACGTGGACAAGCCATAGCTAATTTAGTTACAATTTTGGGGGCTAGCTAGCTAAAAGTTAAAGCAGTGATGTAACAAGTGAATGATGCAAAAGTCCAAGCTAAGACTGTTTCATAGGTAGACAAATGTCTAGGTTAGACCAATGGTAAATCGTGTACCATTGAAAGTACGGAGCCCATTTGGCCTTGACCGAAACAGGAATAGGGTTCAGTTATTTTAAAGACTAGCAATACAAAACGTGTTATATATTTAAACCAGACATTGTTGCGACATTGCATGGATGAAAGGCTATTGTGAATATTGTTTAAACTGGACAAGAAAGAGGTTTATTAAACAAGTTCAATTTTATTGCACATTGTTGACGGAAACCATAACTTAAGACGGTATACAATGATACAAAAAGAATACAGAGATTAAATTAGCTAGAGGGATAATCTTTTATTGTGTACAGTGACCAAATTAGCCAATGAGCTTTCGAGTTGGTCACTGTCATGTAGATATAAGTTTGCGTTGGCCGCATGTTGAGTATAATTTAAATTAATATTTACATTAAAGACGATTATCTTGAGAAGAAAGACATTCATAAATGTAAGTAAGAAGAAGAAGAAAAAGATGTCCTGCATACTTGTACAGCATTATTTTAGATAGCTAACAGTTAAACTATGGTCAGTTTTGAGTGGTCAATAAGAATCTACTGACTATAGGGAAATAGTGTCACGCTCCATTAACTGCACTTTAACGAGTATCTTTAAAGCTTTACTATATATGTGTGCTAGGGGCTTTGTACAGGCTTGAGAAGAGCCTGCTCACTTGAGCTTCTGTGATTGGAGACAAAACTAGACGAAGGGCTATTGCCACTTGTACCGAAACTGTACGCGGTACACTCTCACTCACGATTGATTCCACTGATTCCACACCACTTATATGTTCTTTTTAACCTCTTTAATGTCGATGTCCACTCCTCGATCTTTTTTATATCCGATTTTTTAAATTGTGTCATGATCAAAAACAACTCTCTCCGATTACAACTGTCAATCAAAATAAATCACTAAATAACTAAATAACGCAATCGTCACGAAATGTCTCTTCCGGTTAATATTGTAACTCTAGTTTCCGGTCACGCGACAAGACTCTCTTTCTCCCTTTGTTGATATAATTGTTTTGGTTCATTTTATACGTTTCAACCAGCTCATATAAAGCTTAATCTTTTGGGTACATCCATGCAAAATACTCCAATTTTGGCCTTGACAGCATGTGTGAAAGCTTGCTGTGAGAACGAAATGGAGCCTAGGTGTGATCTAAAAAGGGAAAATACCTTCTCTCAAGTTTTACCAAGGAGGCAACAGGGAGGATAGGAAGTTAATAAATGATATGAAAGTCTTTATTTGCAATTTAACTCAAAAAAAGTTAATTTCTTGACAATTTTCAAAAGCAACTTGGAAACCTTCTGGTGAACTCTTTCTGTTTCTTCGAACAAGAACATTGCAAACAGTAGTTCTATAAATAAATGTAGATGTAGATGTAGACTGCTAAAATCTGCTTGATCTTTCAGAAAGAAAAGACACTCACCTTCGGATTTCCAGTGTCACATTTGCTTGGCAAGTGCGATATTTCTTCGTCTTTTCACCTAGCTCACAGTTTCTACTTGAAACAACATATACTACTACAGCAAATATAAGCCTAATTCAATAATTGCTGCACAGCGAAGCACATTCTCGTTCCCAGTGCTACTCGTCTTAAAATGTCGTTGACGAACCCTCGCCGACACGCTTTACGAAAAAAAAGGAAAACAAATGGTGACCATTCCCAATCGTTCCGAAGGAATCATTGAAGTTTCCGCGTAACTAAAGCAGTGAATCGCCTGCAACGATGGCATTCTCGATCATAATCATCGCCTTCTGTTGTAGCAACCGAGAAGATGAGAAGAAACGTTTAAAACACTGAGAATTCAACCAGCTGATACAACAATTACTTTGTTGCTGACCCTATCCCAAGAAATCATAAAATTAAGTTCGAATCAGCAGCCCGGTTTCGAAAATCGGAGAACGTTTTCAAAGAAAGTTAGAGAACCTCAGAATCATTACGCAAAGCAATGCGTGTTTGTGAAGATCAACAATGTTGGTGAAAAAAGCCATGTTGATAATCGTTTCCAAATTCGAACAATGTTTTCAAATTTACAGCGAGTTCAAGTTGAATGAAGAAATGACGCTTTCGAAATCTTCGCACTTTTATTTTAAATATGTACTAGACTCTATATGAGCCAATCGGGGTTAGCGGGCAAGTTTAGACAAGCTTATTGTTTTCATTGTACTAGACTGATGCTCATTAGTAAACCTAATCCAAATTAGTATGCAGGAACGCCTTTTACCTAGACAGTTTGAATATTAATGACTTAACTCTACCTAACTCTACCTGGCTCTACCGTTATGAATATTAATGATTTTCCTCCACCTAACTCAACACTTACTCGACAGTAACAAGGCTTAAAAACAACATCATATACTACTTGCTGTGCTCTTTTGTTATAGTCAATGAAATCATTCACAACAATATGTTGCCTCTACAGCAGATTTTCATTTTAGATTGTCCGCTAATTGTCCGAGATTGAACTGGTCTGATTGGGCTTATTATATGAACAACAACATTAAGACTAAAATAGTGCCACCCCTCTCCCGCAAGCTAACTCACTCCTTTTTACCCTCTATTAATAGCATGAAAACTGAGAAAAGCAGCAAGGTGAAGTAACAAACCTTATGCTGTTTTTTTGCAGATGCCTTTTGGAGTTCACTTGGAGTATCTGACGACTGATTGGAATCCACCAATTCTCCAATGCGGCGATGTAGTCACTGTCAGTTTTGATTCTTGAGACGAAGCCACATCAAACAATTAATATCACAGTGGAGACTTCCTGTTGGCCATGCTAAACGTTTTTCTCAATCTGACATTTCCCTCACGGCGATGAAAATCTTGTGTTAATATTGGCCAACCAATGTATTGATGGTCAGAAGTAAAATTCTTTAATTGCCTAAAATGTAATGAAATGCTGTCAATTGTTGCAGATATCCCCAAAGTGTATATAGATAGACAATGTATAGCAGACCTATCAGAAGACTCTGATGAGTTTCTATATAGTTGCTGGTGTATGGGAAGCCATATCGGTCAAATGTGGTATGAGTTCACGACTGGTGATCAAGAAATCGATCGCTATGGTTGAGTTTGTCGATTGGTGATTGAAAATATCGATCGCTGTGATTGAGATTATCGATTGGTGATTGAGATTCTCGATCGCTATGGTTGAGATTATCGATTGCTGATTGAGAACGATGTTCGCTATGGTCCAAAAAGCGGTTGAATATTGAGACTGACGATTGCTATGGTCGAAAAAAAGATTGGTGTCTGAAAACAATCACATTGAATATCCAGAACATCGATCACCGTGAACGAGAATTGCAACTGAGAAAAGAGAAAGGCCAGGTAATAAGAGAGGAATAGTTCACGTAAGAATTCACTTTGTAATCCAAGATGGCGGCTGATCGGAGGAGATCGACGAATTCCTTGAGTCCATAAAAAAATGCTTTGACGATGTGGATCAGGCACATGCTGACGAAAATGCTTCTATTCCATTAGACTACTTAGAGAGTAGGCTAGAGGACCATTTCCAAAATGTTAATGCAATAGCAATTGCAATACAGAATAATGCCAGTGGTGATCGGAACCAGACTGTTGAAGACTTGCTGTCATTTTCGCAAAATTTGCTCCAGGAAATCCATACTACAATGGTTCAGAGGGAAACAAACGGCACAAGGTCGTCAGCTTGGGTTCCTCCTACACAAGCAAGTACGGGAGGTGTTCGGGAATTTTCACTCACAAGACTGGACTGTATTTTTCCTTGCTTTATTCCCAACAGTTCGCGATCTATTTTACACTCTACGTGCAACAACACCCATTTATACACCTGGGTGGAGAGAGGCACCGTGGGAGTAAAGTGTCTTGCCTAAGAACACAACACAATGTCCCTGGCCAGGGCTCGAACCCGGAGCGCTCGCTCCGGACTCGAGCGCACGAACCATGAGGCCACCGCACCTCCACACAAGTTGCGTTACTAAACGTAATAATGTTTTCCGACACTCCTCCCACGCTTGGCTCATTTTGGAGCCAAGACCACTGGCCAGTCGTTTGACTGGTTCAGCATTTCTCGTGTCCTCCTGGCCGCATCCAGTGCTGCCGGTTCGGCAAGGGACGTCGCGTGTCCTGACCTCTGTTACATGCTCTGCACGTGCCCTCGCTCGGGTGACTTCCGGTAACGCTGCACTTACCTCAATCGGATGTAACTTCTGAACTGGTCTACTTAGACGCACTATTTTTCCCTTAGTTATAACCCTTACATTAGCCCCTGTTACTTGCTCGTCCTTTCCTAAAATGAGGCTTTCTACAGCTACCATCTTCCAGTTATTTCTCTTGACTCCATCCTCAAACACAGTAACTACGTCACCTACCTTGGGCACCTTTCCAATGCCCGTTGCCTTACAATCATGGCTCTCTCGTAACCCTGTGAGATACTCTCTTTGCCACCTTCTCCAGAAGTGTTGCAACAGTTTACCCAAATACCTGTACCTTCGCGTAATGCCAACTTCTTCCTCCTCCTCGTCTTGTAATTCGGGCAGGGTTGTAATCCTTCTTCCATGAATAAGGTGAGCGGGGGTCAAAGCTTCTTCCTCGGTGGGGTCGCTTCTACCTCAATTAGAACAGTCAGTAGCTCATCAAACGTCAATCGGGCATTTCCCAGTACTTTTCGAAGGCAGCTTTTGACACTCCCGATCATTCGTTCAAAAAATCCTCCCCACCATGGGGCCCTTTCTAAATTGAAACGCCACTCAATTCGATGGTTTTGCATTTCATCTCTTACCTGTGGATCCCGGAAAAGTCTGCGTAGCGCCTTTTCTGTACCCTTGAAGGTTTTTACATTGTCTGACACCATTAATACTGGCATTCCTCTTCTGGCTATAAACCGTCTCAGACATCGCTTAAAGGTTTCCACTGACAAATCGTCGACTAACTCCAGGTGAACGGCTCTCGTCACGCAACACGTGAAAAGAGTGATGTATACCTTTCCCATTTGGCCATTTTTCGATTTCACAAACAACTGTCCGCAAAATGTACTCCAGCTCTAGAAAACGGTGGGGCTTGTTTCACTCTCAACTCCAGTAAGTGGCTGAGCGAATGATTTGCCCTCTAATTTCTTACAAACAACACTCCTTGAGCACTCCTTTCACCACCTGCCTCCCCTTTGGCACCCACGAAGAAACATACGAGTGACAGAGATGAGAGAGCTCTGATGCCAGTTGTCCAGATAAGTGCTTGTTCTTGATTTTCTTGGACGCTAGATAGTGTATCTGCTCAAACGCAGTGCACGAAAATAAACTACAAAATCTTACGCGCAACACTGTGCTTCCTTTCTCGGCTGATGACGTGGTTACAAATTTGTCCGCGTACTCGCCGACTGATGAAGAGCTTGATATCCTGAAATTTGGTCTCTCACACTCCATATACCCACCGAAAGTCAACAAAAGCGATGTATATGTAGCTTATCTGGACAACTGGCATCAGAGCTCTCTCATCTCTGTCACTCGTATGTTTCTTCGTATCAACCATCACTCAGAGATCTCAAGAAGCACAAGGTGCTAATAAATCTACGCAAGAACAAGGATATTGTTCTCCTGAAACCCGACAAAGGAAATGGGGTTGTAATTCTGGACCGCAGCGACTACGATCTTGGAATCTAAAATATCATACAAGATCGCTCGAAATTCAAACCACTGTCACAAGACCCAACCTTACAGAGGGAAGGTAAACTACAACGCCTACTAAGAAAGCTGAATAAGAAGGGACACTTTCAGGATGATGACTACAGCAGAATCTATCCCAAAGGCTCAAACCCGGCTCAAATCTATGGCCTCCCTAAGATGCATAAACCACGGCAGCAGGGTGCGGTCCCTCCCTTCCGGCCGATCGTCTCTTCCATCGGGGCTTACAATTATAATCTGGCCAAGTACCTGTGTAATTTATTGACACCCCTCATTCCTGCTGAGTTCTGCGCTGAGGATTCGTTCTCTTTCGTTAATGAGATCCAAAAACTGTCAATGCACAACAAGTTCATGGTGTTGTTTGACGTGGAAAGCCTGTTCACAAACATTCCTCTAGAGGAAAGAATAGATTTAGCTGTTAGTTGCATTACTCAGTATACCAATACCACTTTTTCAGCTAAGGAGCTTAAAGATCTTTTTCACATAGCCACAGCCCCATCTCACTTTTCTTTTAACGGTTCTTTTTATGATCAAGTTGATGGGGTAGCCATGGGATCCCCCCTCGCACCAGTATTGGCCAATCTTTTTATGGGTCATCATGAGAGGGAGTGGTTACAAAATTTCGGCCTTACGGAGGTTTTGTTCTACCGCCGGTACGTCGACGACACCTTTTGTTTATTTCACTCTGAAGCCGATGCGGTGCAGTTTTTCATTATCTTAACAGCAGGCACATAAATATACGTTTTACCATGGAAAAGGAATCTGAAAATAGGCTGCCTTTTTTAGATGTCCTCATTGACAACAAACAGGTTCCGGTTCTCACCACGGTGTTTCGCAAATCCACCTTTACTGGCCTCCTTTTGAATTTCACTAGCTTTACATCCTACTCGTATAAGTTAGGCTTAATTAGAACTCTTATAGATAGAGCGTATAAGATTAATAGTACTTGGCTAGGATTCCATCAGGAAACAACTAAGATAAGGGATTTTCTACTCAAAAATTCTTATCCAGCGCACACTATGGACAAGGCTATTAATTCCACCATCAATAAGTTTTTTCAGTTTAACAGGCAAAATGGCAACAACAGCCCAGAGCGCTGCTACGTTAAATTACCTTACGTGGGCAAATTTTCTGCTATCGCACAAAAGCGGATTCGCAGAACCATTCAACGTTTTTTTTTTTTTTTTTTTTTTTTTTTTTCTACTAATTACTTACATTGTTCTTACTCTACTTACAATACAACGCTTAATACTTACTCTACTTACAATACGATGCTCAATACTTACTCTACTTACAATACGACGCTTAATACTTACTCTACTTACAATACGACGCTTAATACCTACTCTACTTACAATACAATACAGTATGAAACAATACAATACAATACAATACCTACACTATCTACCATGCTAAACTTACATAAATACAAGGATACGCTAACACTACACAATGCAATAACGTACACTATTACAATTGCAATTAAGAAAACGCTGCTTACAAAGAGAAAAGAAAACAAACACCGCGGTTAAAATAGAGTACTAATATATACAAAGCAATTTGTGTTTTTATTTCTTAAAAGGCAGTGATTGCGGAGCAAATGTACCAAAGGCCAAAAAAACAGGCAAAATGTACAGTGGATCAAGATACACTGATGACTGAAAGACGAGGCTTACTAAAATAATGTGTTCAAAAATTCCCAATTCAACGTTTTTGTGACAACAGCTTTAATATCAAGCTAGTGTTTTCTTCGTTCAAAATCGGTTCTTTGTTTAGCGTGAAAGACCTTATCCCTAAAGAGCTCAAATCATGCGTTGTTTACAGGTTTAGGTGTGCAGGCTGCGGTGCCTGCTATGTCGGCGAGACTTCTCGACACATTTGCACGCGCATAAACATGCACTTAAATATGGATAAGGCCTCTCACATTTTCAAGCATTTACAGGATTCACCTGGGTGTCGGGCACTTTGTTCGAGCGAGTGCTTTGTTGTCATAGATCAAGCAACAACACGGACACAAAAATCAAGGAGGCAGTGTATATTTACTGGGAGAAACCCTCCCTAAATCAACAATTGTTTCATGTAAATCTTAATCTTTCTTTGTAATCTATTGTTGTATCATACCATTGTTATTCTAATTTTTCGCTATATATTGTTCATCATTGTTATTCCATCCGCAAACTGACGATGGCACAGGAGTTGCCGAAACATGTCTTCTTTAAAATTTAAAAGTCTTGTTCTCTTCATTAAGATTGTTTGATTTGCAGGAAAGTTAAGTGGTGCCTTTTAGGCAGAATAATTGGCTCTCTCGTCTCAGATTCCAGATCGGAATACTACAGTCGTCCTTTGCATCTTACAAGGCCTTCTCTGTCTTCTCCGAGGCCAAACTTGCTGACTAGCTGCTGATAATTACTATCCTGCTTTAGCTCCCCCTGTGCTGCCATTATCCACTCGTTTTCGGACTGTCTTATTTCTTTCGAACTAAGCGTCCCTGATTTCCTGTCACCCTTGCGTCTCTTGCGAACGTTGAAACAAAATCGTTTGACCCATGCTGTTACTCTGAAGAGCATTCTTATACTACTGAACTTTCTAATTTCGATGAGGTATTCCACACCTTGTAATGCGTTAGCGTTGGTGGCTAGAACGTTAACTGTGGGTTTCTTTTCCTCTTCCTTGCTCTCGGTTGTAGGGGGGATTGACTTCTCAGCTGGCCAACTGCTCTCAGCTTTGGTTAGCCAAGCGGGCCCCTTCCACCACAGCTCGTTGCCATTAAGTTCCACTGCCATCCGTCCTCTAATCCAATATCAGCTGGGTTTTCTTCACTCGAACAGTAACTCCAATCACTCTTACTGCTTGCCTTGAGAATTTCGTTCACGTGATGGCGTACAAACTGCTTCCACTCTCCACGGTTCATGATCCAATATTATGCTGTCATACTATCTGACCAAAGTTTTGTCTGCTGGACTTGCACCTGGGAACAAAGCGCATTCTTCACTGTACTCATAAGCTTCACCAATATCAGGCCTGCCATGAGCTCTATTCTGGGTATAGACAACTCCTTGAGTGGGGCTACTCTTGTTTTCGATGTTAGCATCTTCGAATACCTCCCTGTGTGGGTTCTGAACATCAGGTAAACCGCTGCAGAATACGCCTTTTTGCTAGCGTCCGCAAAACCGTGTAACGAGCACTGTAAAACCTCTTCTTGGATGTGTTCTTAAACACATCGTCTAATCGTAAGTTGCCGACATTCAATCAGGCCTTTGATCCATGTCTCCACACTTGTTAAACCGCGCAGCCGTAGGCTGGGCGGTTTCTTGCTCTGCCTTCGGTTTTTTTTTTTGTCGGTGAGCAGACCCAAACTCCCACGGCCAATTGTCTTCACCGGATGTTGTCATCATCAGCCAATTACAGGCCATTTCTCAGCTCTTTTCGTTATATCTCCCCCTCAGGAGGGTTTTGTCAAGTTAGCGAATTAACTGTTTACACAAAAAAATGGCGGCCTTCGGCGATGGGCGTCAGGACATTTGCAAGGATAAAGCATCCAATTTGGGACCAGTTGCTGGCTAGTAAGGCTGAAATTATCCAGAGATAAGCTGTATTTTCGTTTTGCGTGCAAAACAGAACATTTTTTAATCTGGAATGTTTGCATTGTTTCTGTTCACTTTCAAAGGGGATATTCAATGCGCTAAAAAGGTATTACGTCTGGCCATGGAATACGCTGACGGTGATAAATGTAAGATCGTGTATAGTTCGCCAGAAGCAATGGTGGAATTTTCTGGGGAAAAAAAGTTAAAACTTGGCCTTAATGCTTGTCAAAAACCCATATGTAAAATTTATGTTGAAAGGTCAAGGTATTTTTTCATTAGACGTAAACAAAATTCTCCGATTACAAGTCACGCTAAACTCGCGCTATGCAAAGAATGTAATCAGATACTCCTTTTTTCGTATATTTGCTGAAGGGCAGGAGAGTCCAACCTCGTTCCCAGGACGGTAAGATGAGAGACCCTGGCAACGAGGTTGAGGAGAGTCACGTTTCGCAGACAAACCGCGTTTTTTTAAAGCGCGGTTCTTGTTTTACTTTGTCTTTGAGGGGGTCGTCCCATCCGATCTTTTGGCGACAAACGTCCTGAAACAGAATCTTTGCGGTTATTGTGACGTGGCCTATAATACCCAGGGGATCAAAAATCCCTGCTATCAATCGCAAGGTGTTGCGCTTCGTTGCTGGTAAACCTTCAGCACATCTTGCAATTGTATTTAAATCGAGACTGATCGTGTCTTCTTCATAATCCCAGGCCAAGAGATGATTTGGCGTAACTGATGTCCTCTTCTGAAACTACTTTATGTGTCACCTCAGCGTTTGAGTCGCTCTTTGTCTTTTTGGTCACGCTAGTATCATTGGTCACGTCCTCTTCTGCGACTTCACGTCGTGTTACTACATCACCTCTTGGAAGGAGATGCTATTCTTGAATTCTTCGTACACTTCATCTTCCAGTCTGAATTCCTAACGTCTCCAGCTCCCACAATTTCTGAACTTCCTCGTCTAAACTTACCTTGCCGTCGGTTGAACTCCCCACGAAGTTAACTTGAACAGATTGAGCACCACTAGAACTCGACTCACCTTTCATGGGTCCCGAGAGCGCCCAACCCAGCTTCGTCTGCACTGCAACTGGCTCATCGGGCTTTCCTCTGATTGTACACTCTTTCTGGAAGTTCCAAAGATAATCTGCGCCAACTAAAATATATATTCCTAGCTCCTCTTGGGCTTTACATACATCTGAAAACCACAGGTCCTTGAGGTGGGGGTACTCGTTCCTAGCTAACTCTACATGACCATTCTGGATACTGGAAATTTTGGGCACTACGTAGGCTTCTATCTTTATGACTTTCTGTCCTCCTACAGGACTTACCTTTACCTCAACGACATCTCTTAAGCGGGTCACCCTCACTTGCTGCCCAAAGGTGCTTATACCAAGCCAATCCTGTCTGATGACTGCAAGCTGCGCGCGCTGAGCGGCACCCGAGGTGATAAACGAGCGATGACTACCCCCGTCAAACAACACCCTGGCCTGTAGTGGCTCGCGCTTCCCCCTGATAACTGCACGCGCTGTTTGTAACGCAACTCGCCCGTTCCCACATGCAAAGTACTAGGACTAGTAGTTATCGAGTTTACATCTGACGACATTTGGGAATCACTAGGCAATTGTTGCGTAACTTGGACCTCACACAACGAAATATGATGCCCTCGCCCGCATTTTTTGCACATTAACTTAGATTTACATTCTCGGGCTCGGTGGCCCTTTTTCATGCACTTAAAACATCTAGCAAACCTTACAACAATACTCTTACGTTGCTTGATATCCTTAACTGTAGGACAGTCCTCATGATTATGCTTGCCTAAACAGAAGGCACAGTTCTCCTTATCTTGTTTTGCGAACAATGCGTTCACTGTCCCGCCCTCATTCGGTCTTCATTCCAATCGCGCTTGTTTTGAGATTTGGATGACATTGCAAAATGATGATCTTCTCTTAGTTCAAGTTTCTTAAGAAAGGCTTGCAGCATTTGCTCCATGGACCACTCCAAAAATCCTGTTCCTCTCGTAATGGATAGACGAAAGTTCTCCGGTAGTTTCTGCATAACAGCGGGCACGACTACAGAAGCATAAGTGTTCTCATTCACTCCAAGTGCAATAAATCCTCGGTGGTGCGTTTCACATCTGTCGTACAGTCTCCTCAATCGAGGAGTATCTCGGTCGCTATAAACCGGTGGCAAAGAAAGCAAGTCATTGACGTGTGCTTGTTGTATTGCTGTTCCCTTTCCATAGCGTTTCTTTAACACTCGAATAGCCTCTTCATAATTTGCTCCTGTCAGCACGAACCCCGCTATTGTAGATCTCGCAGGCTCTTGCACCAAACTTCTCAGATACGAAAACTTGTCTACAGCAGATAAATCTCCATTCTTATCGATTGAACTCTCGAACGCATCCCAGAACTCCTGCCACTCTTGGATTGTGCCGTTCAATTTCTTTACCTCCAGCTTAGGTAACTTTACTTTCACGGCATGCTGTTGTGTCATCGCGGCTCCGGGCGGCAGAGTCTCTTGCACGGGCACCTGATTCAAAGCTGGAGGGCTGTCAGTTTTGCTCAAGACTTCTTCCATTCTTAGCACAATCTGGTTTAGTTCTTTGCGCATGTTGTCACTCTCCTCTATCTCCTTCTCGATGAGGGCTTCAACACCTTTTTCCTCCAAACCTCCGATCAACTCAATGATCTGATAGTCAAGTCCCTTCAAGGTTCGACCTTTTCACTCATTGCTTGGATCGACTGCTTGATCCAATGCTTGTCCACTGCTTCATTTCCTTCTCCGAGATTTTATTTCACCCAGTTTAGTAGCTTTGTGGCCGAACTTCTGTGTCCTGCTCTGATTCTTCGTTTCTGAACGATCTTTGCCTTGTCAGCCATAGGGAACGCCCTTCCCTCTTGTTCGTACAATCTTCGAACTTCAGTTCGTGGTTTTCGCTAAAACATTATCCTCCTACCATCCGGTTCGAAGGACCACTGTGTTCGGAAATTTCACTCACAAGACTGGACTGCATTTTTCCTTGCTTTATTCCCAACAGTTCTCGATCTATTTTACACTCTACGTGCAACAACAAGTCAACAATCTCCCTCAATTACACTCTTTTTGATCTTAAGTACTCTGAGTATAACCCATGTCTTGGTTCTAAAGTTACAGCAATTCAATCTCCTTTCGGAGCGTGCTAAAAGGTTCTTATCTTAAAACAACTGTTGAAGAATGTCCATTCTTTCACGATAAGAATCAAGGCAATTAAATGTCTCTATTTTCGCATTTCAAGTCACAAACCAAATAAAGATATATGCGTGTACAAGTTGCGTTACTAAACATAATAATATTTTCCGACACTTAAAGATATATGCGTGTACAAGTTGCGCTACTAAACGTAATAATGTTTTCCGACAGGAGGAAGGTCCAGACACAGGATAACCAAAGAACAAATCGAGATTCTGAGGGAAACTGGGATGAACTGGAAAAGAATTTCACTTTCTCTTGGAATGAGTGAGAGCACTTTATTTCGACGTACTGTAGACAAGAGTTTGGACTTCATGAAAGCTTTGTGGACGTAAGTTATGAGGACCTATATACTGTTATTACAGGAATGTTGAGCCGGACACCCTATGCTGGTGAGTCATACGTGAATGGTGGTCTGAAGGCCCGTGGCATTTTTGTTCAAAGATACCGAATAAGAGAGTGACATTGATCCTGTCGGTAGAGCCCTGCAGAGGAGAGCTGCCATTCAACGGAGGCAATACAATGTGAGAGCCCCTAACCACTTGTGGCACATTGATGGGAATCATAAACTTGTGAATTGGAGATTCATGATTCATGGATGCACAGATGGCTTTAGTAGGGCCATAGTGTACCTAAAATGTGCAATTAACAACTTGGCATCTACAGTTTTACAATGCTTTATTGAAGGAACCCAGGATTTTGGGTTACCTCTACGTGTGAGAGGAGACCATGGTGTTGAAAACGTGGATGTTGCAAGGCTCATGGTTGAGAATAGAGGTGACAATCGGGGTAGCTAAAGTGGTGAAAGTGACAGTAATGGTATCACAAATAATGATGTTACTTCCGGTCAAAAACTGTACAACGGACCCAAGATCATTCCCATTAAGACTTTTAACAAACCTCTTAAAATGTTCAAAAATACTTTACTCAGCACCTGGTTCGGGACTTGCTGACAACAAACTAATGATTTTTTGGAACTTGGTTTCTTTGCATGATAAAATGTTTTCAAATCATCCATTGTTTGGAAGGGAGTGTAAACCCTCATTGAATTTAATATTGGTGCAAGACAGTCTACTATGTATCTTGGTTTTTGCACTATTTCCTGATGTGCAAGCTCATGCAGTTAAGCGAAAATGTTGTCTTTTGTTGGAATTTTATAACACGTAAAACTACCGAACAAATCCAACAAATCTCCATCACTAAAATCAAAGTCACCTGCAAGTTACTTGTATATAGCGTCTTGCTCATCCTGTGACACATACAACTTAAAGGACTCAATTAAAAAGTCGGGTGTCAAACTTTCCTCTCCAAAAAACACAGTAGCAACAAAGGCACAAGACGGGGTGATAGGGAAATACTTAACTTCTGAATAACCAAAGACAATGATACGACCAATTGCTTCCCACTCCCCTTTGTGATAGTCATGCCTGACATTTGAAACCTTTTCCAAAGCACCAACAGTCAGGCTACTAAAACGCTCATTCCCAAAGCTTGTTAAAACCTCCCTAATTACCCCAGACCCCTTTCCATTCTCCTCCCTTCCATCTTGTGCAATGACCGTTATGTCAAGTTTATATTCCAAAATTCTTGGCTCTAGCAGAGTTCCGCGAACGGTAACTGGCTTTGAAGGTCGCACTCCTGGGGATGTCTCTTGAAAAGTCACACTTGGGAGAGCTGAGAAACAGTAAAAGACAATATTGAAGGGGAGTTAAGATACCAAATGAAAAAGTACATTACCTTGTTACTGAATTTTCCACAACATGCTGTAATGGTAACAGTTACTGGTAACATAGAGTAGTGTCCATTCATTAGCTTATCAAAAGACAATGTATAGTTTTGCATAGTATATCAATTTTGTGTGATCATAGTAATGCAAAGGTCTTCTGGGTTAAAAATAATTTCAACTATACATCATTCTAAATATTATTTTTAACTGAGGTATTTACCTACCTTCAAAAACGTCATTCATGCTGCAGTAATCGAAAGGAT
>OZ026601.1:13533358-13543358 GCA_964020085.1 Micromussa lordhowensis | reverse complement strand
TGCCAATTGAACTTCGAGGCAGTCGTGTTTCTCGTCCGCGATGCTCTGCTAGCTAAACAAAGAAGGTGTTCTTATTCCCAGAACACTATGTTTTAATCCCACTTTCACGACTGTGCGAAATTGTCCGAACTTTGGACCATTTGCTGTGAAAAGATTGCAATCCGTACTCATTTTATCCAATATCGGAAATTATCTTTTTAATTGTAATCCTTTTATCCCACAAGCTTTTAGTCATGTTAATATTATTTTAATTGTATTCTACATAGTAATTTACTTTCAACTTTATGTTGTTAATAAGCAGCCATATATATGATGTAAATTTTTAATATTATGAAACATCAGTGTTGTAACGGTCAACCGATAAGCCAGTGTTGTAACAGGCTCTCTCTGAAAATCCCAGAAGGGTTTACTGGGAGCTCCTGCTCCAGGGAGACACTAATAAGAGCTTCTTGTAGAATCCCATTGGGTCAGAATAAAGATGGATTGATTGACTAATAGTCGAGCGTTTTTAACTTGAGCCCCTGGCTGGGGGACAGGGCGACCACTCCCTGCGTGTTCTGCGTCAAAATTTACTTAGTTACTTAATTACTGAGATCGGACCTTATACGCAGAACTTTTAGCTTAAATCCCACTTTCATTTTTTTTTCTTTTTTTTTTATTAATGCAATTTTATTTACAGGGCTAACATTGGCACTACTTACAGCACTAATATAATACTCACACTAATTATACTTGTACTACTTACAATACATATGTTACAATACATTACAGCTGGCTTATTTACAATATTGTATTTATTATATTGTGTTTTGTCTGATTGCTTGCCATAGTAAAGTTGCACTTTATCAATCAATGTGTCTGTCAGCCTCCCTTTCCCACCAATACCTTTCCTATCAGGTAAGCGAGTCGTTCCTAACCGTTTTTTTAGTGACCGTAACCTTGAGCCCAGGCGTTTCTGAACATGGCCGACACATTCAAGCTTAGCAATTTCTGTCACCATATACATTTTCTTGAACAAGAAGGTTATGGGCTTTACTGTCCCCATCACCCAGAAATTCAACATAACGTACATTGTGCTGTTCAACTGACCTTTGGAATATTGCAAGCATACCTGCAGAATCCACAGACCCAGAAGAACCAACAAAGTTTGCATTGCATCTGTGCTGATGTTGCTCCCACCACTGTTGAAACTCCTCAGTTCCTTCCTCCCCCCTTCTCAGTTTGCACTCAGCACTCTCCTTGGACATAATTTCACAGTCTAGAGCTTTTCCAGTGACAGTGGACAGCACAGTAACGACACCAAGAGATGACGAGAAGCCTCTTTTTCGCCAGGTTCCATCTCCTGACACCGCAATGTTGTAAATCCCTTCCTCGTCAGGCTCGTAAAACTCCTTGACTTTGTTTGCAGCTTGGGACATACTTTCCTTAGCAACGCGTTCAGCTGCATCGTGCACGGCTTGAACATGATCCCGGTAGGCATTTTCATTCATCGGCGGCAACATGTTCATTACACATGCAAATTTCACGAGGCCTTGATCCGACACCAATGTTTCTGGTCGCTAAAACAGCCCTTCTGTTAACTTCGAACGCTTTGCTAATTAAAGATGGCAGGGAGGGAGAACACGTCAGGCCCCTAAGCCTATGGTTGTGAGTTGCGTGTGAGTTGATTGATTCTTAAAAAAAAACAATACAAAAATCGATAAACAGATAGTGCCCTTCCCACACAAACAACATAAGTCCACACGGTTTGTCACCATCTTAAAGACTGAGTGAGTTGGATTGGAGGTCTGAATATAGGTAGGCTACCCAGAGCATCATGGGGCGATGACGTCATCGGTATCCAATCAGAGTAAAGCAGTCAGAATGAATTAAAAATACTAGATTCTCCCAAAGTTCCGACTCTTTAAATGAGCGAAACGCTCTCAAACAAAATATCTCTCGGTAGATATGAAAAAAAGGATGAAGGTACCCATGAAAGTCAATAATCACACGTGAATTAATTCTTTCTCTTTTTTAATGAATCGCCTCGTGTTGTACAATGAACCTTTTGTACCAAAACCAAAAAGCATGATATCCTGTGACAGGACAATGATGAACCTTATCGTCTGCATGAAAACCGCAACTGGGTAACAATGTTTCTCTAGGAATGATATGTCTTTTTTGTCGTATTTAGGACAACCTCAAGTATCTAGATTCAGTAAAAGTCTTAAAAAGTAAGGTTTAGCAGCCCTGGTGTGTCCCAGGATCAAGGCTGGACCCAGCCCTCCAGGAGCATACAGAAGATTGAACAGCAGGATTCCCATAATAATAATAATAATAATAATACTACTACTACTACTACTAATAATAATAATAATAATACTAATAATAATAATAATGTAGATATATATATTTTTTTCTTTTTCTTTTTTCTTTTTTATATTTTTTTTTATATATTTTTTTTTAATTTTAAATTTTATTTTTATTTTTATTTTTTTTTACTCCTTTTAAGTTTCGCTTGTGCACACAGGTTACGCTTAGCGCCCTGTGTCGCTTTATAACACTGTGCATACAGATAGTTTTACTGCATGATAATAATAATAACAATAACAATAACAATAACAATAACAATAACAATAACAATAACAATAATAATAATAATATTAACAAAAATTTTAAGCTCACGAGACAACTTTTTAAAGACATGTTTCGGCATGACTCATGCCATCATCAGTTTAATGTGTTGTTCTGTTTTCCACTCTTTTACATACGCTTACAGTTTGAGCACGTTTACAATAATTAAAAGATCCTATTCCAGATATATTAAAATCCCTGGTTGTTTATCAATTTACTTGTGTGGGATGTAACTCCCGTTACATTGGCGAGACGTCACGCTACTTTGCAACTAGGGTAAAAGAGCATCTCTCGAGTGACAAAAATTCTCACGTCTACAAGCATTTGAACGGTTCACCTAGTTGTAAACGCAAATGTTCGGTTGATTGCTTTAAGATTGTAGATTCAGCTAAAACTAGACATTGTCTTAAGCTCAAAGAAGCGATCTACATCAGCCGCTTAAAAGCCAGAACTAAATGCGCAGTTACAACACAACAATGATTTTGCTTCTTGTGACGCAGTTCTGTAAATAACGCTTGTGCACTTGCACGCGCAGAATTGTAACTGTTATGGTATTTTAAATTTAAAATTGTTAACGTACTCAAACTGTAAGCGTATGTAAAAGAGTGGAAAACAGAACAACACATTAAACTGATGATGGCATGAGTCATGCCGAAACATGTCTTCAAAAAGTTGTCTCGTGAGCTTAAAATTTTTGTTAATACTGTTATTGTCACGAAGTTATGGCAATGTAATAATAATAATAATAATAATAATAATAATAATAAATAAAAAGTTATAAATATTGCAAAGAAATCTATGGCAAAAAGTCAAGATTATATAATACCAATTGAGAAGGAACGATACTAGAGACATTATCCCGCATAATTATTGATGTTGGTTGATTGCTGGTGATGTAAAAGGTACCTATTTAAGCTCATTTTGGTACAGTGGAACCCGGTTAATACGGACACCAAGGGGACATGCTATAGTGTCCGTATTATCCGGGTGCCTGTATTAAGCGGGCTGTCAGAGAAAACCTCAGGGACACGGACCAAAACGGACAGTTTTACGAGAAAACGTTGTTACTTTCTTAACTGTAACAGTAACAAGTTCATCCTAAAAAACCCTCACGATCATTTATGATAGTTTCAGAGTAAAATCTTTTGAGTATTGTATTGTTATTGAAACAGGCACGACAATGGATTCATTTGAAAAAGTCTGAGACTTTACTTTGTACTGACGCTTTTAGTTTGCGACTTGGCCAAGTGGACTGAATATTAGACAGAACCTTTGAGAGGTCATTTGCCGTTTCTGTTAGGTTTTCACTGGTAAGATATTCATTCAATCACGTCCTCCGGGATTACCATAGCTTCTTTCAATGATTTGACTTTAGGCTCGTTCGATGCAGCATTGACTTCAATAATATCCTCATCACTGTCGTCGTGTGGTAGCACTGTCGTCGTTCCTCCTCCCAGTTAGCGGTCATCTCGGCGCACGTTGGTAGAGTAGAATCTGCTTTTAAAGCTTGACCTGCTAAAGGTACATTTGTGTCCGGAACTTGCATCGCGCAACAATTCAACAATTCAATTCGGTTTTCGTCATATTTAGAGTGAGTTTGCTATCAGCTAATTGTGAACATTCTCTAAATCTTGATTTAGATGCAACTGAATATTGTCTGCATGTATCACCTGCATATGTATGATGGGTGGCATCAGCATACGTCCTCGGTTCACAATTTGATAGACAGTTTGGAAGATCGTTGATGTGTATTAGAAAATAAGCCAAAGCAAACACGCGCGCTGATTGGTTTAAAACCGTGTTTCTATAACTCGATAGAAACACAGAACTAGCACGAGCTGTTGACGTAATGATGGCGCGAACAAAGAGAATTTACATTTTGATGATCGAAGTAAACAAGTTTGTTTTCTTTTTCTTCGTCGCGGTATTTTCTAAAAGAAATAGAAAACATGTTCTCCGTGTTTCTATCGAGTTATAGAAACACTCGTGAAAGTTTGGGAGAACTCGAAAAAGCTGTGGAAACACTCGCCTGCGGCTCGTGTTCCCACAGCATTTCTCGTTCTCCCAAACTTTCACTCGTGTTTCTATAACTCGATAGAAACACGGCACATGTTTTCTATTTCTTAAATAAAAATAGTACAGGCCCTAGAATCGTCCCCTTAAGTTGTGGCAACTTTTCGAGAGCGACCCATTGATGGAGCACATTTTAGTTCGATTCTCTAAATATAACTGAAACCATTTGTGTGCGTTTCCATATATGTCATACTTTCTCATCTAGGATGTTAAAATCCATCCAGGCTTTAGGCTGACTGAAGTATGAGCAGGGTAGTTGAGACGTATCCCAGATTGTTGTGAAGCAACGCGGATTTTTTTACTTGCCGATAGCAATCGGATATTCTCTACCGCACGCTGCATTAACAAAAAATGCGCACGTTACTCTTTCTTTGGATCTTTTCCCTCCAGTACACTGCTTTGATACCTCGGCCAGAGATCCTTTCTGGAAGTGCTCGAAAAAACTGACCTGTCTCATCCATGTTGAAGATGTCCTCTGGGTAGTAGCCGCTTGAGATATTCGGTAAGCACTCTTGCCAAGATGTTACAGTTTCCTCCCTAACACCTCCCGCCTCACCACTTATAACTTTGCTTTTAATGTTAAACCTTTTCTTGAATCTGTCAAGCCATCCATTAGACGCTGTGAATTCTGAGTCACCAAGCTCTTCACTCGCTCGTTTGGCTTTTTCTTGCAACATTAGTCCGGTCACTAGAACGTTCTTGATTCTTGCATTTTTGATTCCACTCATACGTTGCCTCGTTTATATTTTGCGTTTGCGATGATCTAGCTCGTTTAGACTAGTGCATTCTTGTTTGCGCTGTATTCTTCTACTGTTTCAGTTCTCTTGGCTAAAATAGACTGAATCTGCGATTTGCCACAATCAAACTTCTCAACAATTGCTCGCACGCTAGCATTTGGGTTTTCCTTAAGATTAGATTATTGAAATTTAGGTCATTGAATTCGAAAGTGACAAATTCCCTTGACTTTCATCATAACCCGACAACAATCAAACCTATCGGCCAGTACAGTGTACTGGCCGATAGGTTTGATTGTTGTCGGGTTATGATGAAAGTCTTTGAACCACAAGCTCGTGCGGAGCAGCGCCACTTTTGCGTCGCTGCGCATTTCCATCCACCCGTGTCCTTTTCTGTCGCATTTTTCCTTGGAGCTCATCCCAAGGCTTATCGCGTCTCTTGGGAGGCATGGAAGGAGAGATCTGACGAAGAATAACTGGCTTTCCACGAACGCGCGGACCGCGGGAGATGATCATTCTAGGTTCAGATCCCGGCAATAAAATCCGCTGTCCCTGTAGACTATAAGAAAGCTGGGTTGTTGGGGTTGTTTTGTATCACATTTAGCTAGATATTTGTTGTTTTCTGGCAGTTTTCTTTCCCTCCGAAATTAAAAGGTTGGTCTGGTTTTACCTTTAAAGCTGCGAAATTTGCAGTTCCTATGCTCTTCTCTCTGCGTCACAATACACAGACTAGCAGTGGTATGAGAACACTGGGCCACGTCGCTAAAAGTTCAAAATCATTGCGCTTTTTGTACGAATCGTTGTGAGGTCCAGACCGGCCCAGATTGCTGACATGAGCGAGGCTCGTTTTGCTTTTCACTGGGCCAGAACATTAACACGCACACGCACACGCACACCTTCAGATGGCAAGGAAAGTTACTGTAAGGAGCTCGAGAAAATCGTGGTTCCTTCTCAGACGTTGGGCTATTCCAAACTGACTTTTAACTATGTGGTTCACTCCTTTTTTATACTTTTCTGACATAGGCGCATTGCCTCTCCCCGGGGAAAACGTTGGTCCTCAACCGGAAGTCGCTAGGTGTTTCCGGTTTGAGGTCGCATAATAAATAACCATAAGGCCGTTTCGTTGCATCTTGAAACGTTTCTTACATATATTTCACATGGCCGGGAAACGTTTGCTTGGCTAAATGATTGACCTGACTGCTATCTCTGGGAGACTTGAACAGTACCAAGTAATGACAATTTAAGCTCATATCCCTTAACTCTTCTCCGCGGTGAAAAATATTTTGCAAACACAACAGGTCGGCCCTGCCACGGGAGCAGGGAAAGGATGTTTCCATCTTGGATACATGATCGCAACTGACTGATTGAACAGTATGCTCTCAGATTTACAGAAAAATTGTTATGGGTTCAGTCTCTTTGTCATACACACGAGCCACATTGGTATTTTGTAGTTTCGCAAATTGTAACCAGTATTTTCGTTCCACTGTTAACTCGTGTACGCGAGTTAAATGATCTGGGCCGGGTTGTTCAAAGCCCAATTAAGCTAACCCAGGGTTAGCGAGAAATTTGATTTCAGTTTTGCAACTTTTCGAAGAGGTTTTCTGTTTATATTGTTTGGCCCTCTCTTTTGAATCTGAATAATATCAAACTAAACAAAAAATAGGAAGCGAAAAACGTTTTTATACAAGAAAAATTAATACTTCGGTTAACTTTTAATCCTGAGGTAGCGTTAACCGGCTTTCGAACAACCCGGCCCTGGTAATCGAACTAAATATTTTGACCCACAACCTGGTATCGGGCAATGTTTACATTTCCTTCGCACCATCTTATCTCTGTGAAAGTGGATTACAACTGAACAAAACTGTTTGCAAAACTAAATTTATTAAGCCAAAAGCGCCAGAAACGCCACATTTTAGCGTTGTGTTTTTCCCTAAGCGCGCTTTAAATCTCGCGTGTAAGTCAGGCGCGTGGCTAAACAGAAAACAATGATTTATGCAATGATTTATTTACAAACTATGTAAGTCTTTAGGAAAAATCTCTCTATTTACAGTCTATAGAAAAAAATATGTACAAAACTTTAAATGTCTAACGGGAGCGTGCTAAAATCAAAACTTGTAAAACACTTCACAACAAAATTGTTTATGAATTATTTCATATATACTTACATCAAAATTGTTTATGACATGAAATTTATCGTTAATTTAACACGCGACGACAGCCAAAAGCGGCAAAAACGCCACATTTTAGCGTTGTGTCCTTCAAATGTATGTCAAACCAATATCTAGTGTGTTGTTCTATTGTTTGGTATTGTTTGTTCTCAATGTAACGAAGACCATTAATCGCATTCTAATTTCCTGATATACTTTGTGTTAAACATTTCGTAGTTGTTGTAATTTTGGTGTATTTATTTCAAATCTCTGTGCGCGAGCGGCTATTGTTAGCCCGGGGAAAAAATATTACTATTTCGTGACAATATAATGGGTACAAACAGAGACCCGGCCCACCAGTCCCGAAACGAAGACAATTTTGCGATCTTTTCTCTTGGGCTAGAGTTCTTAAATGACGCAGAAAAAGAGAAAAACAACGGGAAAGGAGACGTCGCGATTCGCTTCACAGTCGGGTGAAGTGCAACAATGACTTCTGATATTGTTGTCCGTTTTTCGCGTCGGATTTGATGCACAATTCCACCGGCTATGTTATAAAATAATTGGTTCATGTGTTTAGCTGTGCACTATCTAGTTATGGAGCACGCGGGAAGTTTGGAGAGCACGAACGAAGCGAATAGTTGCCCTCGGCTATCGCTTCGGGCAACTCTTACGCTTCTTTCGTGCTCTCCAAACTTCCAGCGAGCTCCATAACTCGATAGTGCACGCTAAAGCATGAACCAATTGTTAATTAGGGTTGCCACCTTCTTAGGGCGCCATGATGGATATGTTAATTAGTTAATTAGGCTTGACGTTATAAGGGGTCAGAGGGGGACTGAGGAAGGGGACTGGGAACCAGAGGATTACGTCATAAGGGGAACTGGGTAGTAGTTGTGTCCGACCTTTCGGCCGCCATCTTGGTTAAAGGGCTAAGGTTCATTTGCATTAGGGCGGGGTAATCCGCCCAAAAGGAGCCCATACAACTACTAGACTTTTAAAATGATTAAAAGTGACCAAGATTGGAATCATCTGTCTTTACATATGAGCAGCATGCTTAGGAAGTTCACTACGTAGTAACTAAATGTATTTCTAAAGCGATCTTTATTATTCGACAGCTTTGTTGCAGAACATCAAGATGGGAGCTGTCATGTCCACAACATCCCTGTTGCTAAACTCAAAGAAGGAAAGCAAGTGTCGTTCTAGAAGCGAGGAACACCTCATTTCTTAACGGCAAAACTAGAACTGCTGGAACCAGCTCTGCTCTGATTTATGGCACCATTTTAGCCGCGCACTCACTTAGGTCCAATTCAGGACATCATAATCGGATCTTTGACCATCAAGTGTACTTTGCTTATTTTTCACACTTTTACCTTTTCACCTTTTCTCTTTTATAACATTATTATATTTTTAACTTTAGTAATGTTTTGCCTTTCGTTTTGTAACGAAAGGCAAAACAGGTGCACTCTGACTCAAAAAGTGTTCTCTTACATTTAACTTTTGAGCGTGAAAGAGTCTGCCTATAGATAAACCATAAAGGAGGAGTTTAACTGGCAGCTTAAAAACACAATAGAAACAGTTTGCAATTTTTAAACAACTCGTTTTACCGCAACAAAGTGTAGCCACTTGGACTCCCCTGGACGTTTTAAGGACTTTGCCTTCCGGGGGTTATGAATCGTCACGTTAAGGGGTTATTAATCCATACGTTCATGGGTTGTCCTTGCGGCTGGGGGTTTTGTTCAGGGGTTTTAAATCGTCTAGGGCTTAATGCTTACGTTAAGGAGTTTTCGATCCTTACGTTCGGGAGTTGTAAATCCTTACGTTGAGGGGTTTAAATCGTCAAGGGTTTGTAAATCCTTACGTTCGGGGGTTATAAATCCTTATGTCCGGGGGTTGTTTTAAATCCTTACGTTCAGGGGTTATAAATCCTTACGCAAAGGGGTTGAAAATCCTTACGTCTGGGGGTTATAAATCCTTACGTTCAGAGGTTATAAATTCTTACGTTCCTCACGTAGAAGGGCCTAAATAGCTTGCTCACAGGCTAATGGGCAGGCTCTTCGCGTGGCAAGGCTATAACATGGTCTGCAACATCCATGCTCTGGAACAGCGGAGGCGTGAGCATCCGAGAGGTAGGCTTTTGTACATTATGCTAGCATTTTTTCGTGCATTCTAGTGAGGCAAGAGCATTGAGCATTATTCGAGCATTTTAGTGTTTATTCCGGAATACTAATACTAGGGCATTATTCTCCCGTAATGCCCACGGGCCGATTACGGGCCTGCAAAAGCCAAGGAAAAAGCCATATAATAAACAGCTTATTAACCTCGAACGTTCGGTCTTTACGGGAAAATCTCAAACCTCGGCCTTGCCGTATTGACCTCGCAATCGCTCGGTCAATACGGCAAGGTCTCGGTCCGAGATATACCACTTATTAACCGAGA
>OZ026601.1:13520858-13530858 GCA_964020085.1 Micromussa lordhowensis | reverse complement strand
ATATGACTTTTATCAAACACTTGGCCAGATATACAGATTTTATGCCGTACAGCTCTTTTGTTGGATATTTACAATTGTGATGATGGTGTTTGCGTGGCAGCTGTCATCAATTAGCGTTCAACAGCAGTGTGACTCATTCTTCAGTCTGATTTCAAATGTGTCAAACAGCCTAAGAGTTCTGCTTCTGGTTGTACAAATTCATTTCTTTGTTTCACAATTTGTTCTTGCATTTTTGTTACTGAATGGTGAGAGTGGCCAACATAGCTGGCTCCCAAACATTGATGACTTGAAGACCTTCATTTGGTTGCTGCCATTGGTTGTCATCATATCAACAGCTGTAATTATTGTCATTGCTTTGTTTGTGTGGATTGGCCTGTTTGTAAGGTTTGGTGGCATAATTTTAAGTCATTTCAAATTGTCACTTTATGTGCAAACTGGACAAACTGGAATTGGAGCACAAACTGGAATTGGAGTGAAGGACTGGATATGTGGAACTGTCATCATTATAATATCACTTTTTTTCTGTGGAACTTTGAGCTTTATTTTGATATTCATTTTGTGTCTTTGGAGAACTTGGAAATATGCTGCTCTTGTTAAGATATGCAAGAGTCAATTACCTAGTCAGAGAAACCACAGACAGATAACCATAATAGAAAGCCTGGAAAACTTTGGTTTGACTTTGTGTGTGCTGATTTTGCTACTGATCATTATTAATTTTCCAGCGTTGGCAGTCTGGGCAAAAAACTTGACATTTTCTTATCATCTTCAATCAGACCACACCACTTTAATTTCAATTATTATTGGTGTTAACATAATTGGATTTCAGCCACTGATGAAGGTTCCGTGTTCTCTGGTGTACCTGTGCTTTATAACAAGCATTGCTGTGACACAAGCTCCAATCATCCCTCTGCACATGATACCCTATACTGTTTGTTTTCTTTTTACTGTGTTAAATGTGTCTCAATTTGTTACTAGATTAAAAAGGCAGAAAGAAGATTGAAACAACAGACAACATTATAAACAGTTTTACTAGTAAAAGACTATAGATATACAATATTTAATTCTCAATTTTCTTTCATTTTTGCTTTTGCTATGACTAAATACCCCTTTATGAAGAAGTGTTGGCAGTCTGGGGAAAAAAACCTGATGTTTCTTATCATCTTGAATCAGACCACACCACTTTACTGCACCTTTCAATAACATGCAGACTCTAAAAAATTCAAAGCTCAACTGATAAATGTGTGTTTCATTACCATCAATCAAATGTTCCATGGCTCGTCCCAGCTACCGACTACTACCGAGTGCGCGGTAAGCAAATCAAATCGTTGAGCACACTTCAGACAACATAGTCGGAAGCTTGGAGAAGCCACCAAGTATTTTATTGACGGTAGCGAAAAATGCATTTATCGGTTGAGGTTTGAATTTTAAAGTCCGCATGTTATTGAAAGGCGCAGTAATTACTTGGGCTTTCTGAAGGAAACACCCAAGTTGAAATTTCGGCTTTGTTTCTTTTTTCCATTCAGTCCCAAAACACAGTCAAGTCATTAACACGCAAGCGCGAAGGTATGCGCATGCATACAATGACACATAACACAAGCACCTGGCATTTTGTACTAGCCAAGGAAGCGAAGATCCTGTGGCTGTAAGTAAGTAAGGACAAATTCAGTAAAAACCGGCATACAAGAACACCCATTTTCAGGTTCAGGCTGATTGGGTTCTTATATTTCAAGTATTTTAGGTGAAATCAGCCTGAAAGTGTTCTTAAGTGTTCTTAATTTTTTACTTCTAAAAAAATGTAAGGGATTTACTAACTATTTCATTGCATATTTTTCATGTAATTGTAAGACTTAACTCCAGATAGAGTTGTTGTACATTTGCTATACACAGCAAGTGAAATTACTAGCATTTATACAGAGATCTAAGTGCAATACCACAGTAAAGCTACAGACACTGTATAGGTAATCATACATGTACGGTTTCGAGTTCAATTTGGAATTAATTTGCACAAGTGAGTTTTTCAAAAAGCTGAAGCACCGAGTGCAATTTCAGCTTTTTGAAAAACTCGCAAGTTCGAATTAATTTCAAATTGAATGAGAAAAACTGTATGATTACTTATTAATAATATAAACATGAAAAAATTTGCGCAGAAAAATTGCCAGAAGATGTTTCTTTTTTTTCAGAGTTTCCGTACAAAATTTTTGTAACTGCTTTATATGATATCATTGGCCTACAAGATTTCTCATTGTCTTTCTGCCAATCATTATCCAGAATTACGATGTGTAATTTGCACTGGTGTTACACTTTTTGGACCGGTGTTACACGTTACACTTGAATTGCACTGCTCTCAGCCAATCACAATTGAGTATTTTTTTCATGTGTATTGTTAGTTCTATTAAACTGAAAAGGGAAGAGTTTTTATATTTAACAAATAAAGAAGCCTCGACTGTGTTCTGTTCTGTTGTAAAGCACGCAGGAAGCGGTAGAGCACGAAAGAAGTGTAGGGGAAAACACGAGACGTAGTCGAGTGTTTTTCCCTACTTCTTGAGTGCTCTACCGCTTCCTAAGGTAGGGGTAAACGTGAAGGCTGTTTTGAGGTTGCTTAACACGGCCTTTCTGCCAATATCTCAGTCACGTTTCAAGCGACACTAAATCTCTCTGCTTATCTCATTAACCACTGTTTGGCGGTTTTCTGTAAATTTTTGGGTGATTTTTGGGCATTTTGGGAAAGAGATATTTTTTCTCAAAGGATAGGTTAAATTGAGGAAAATATGAAATGTTGAAGATTTGATGGATTTGGAAAATTGAAATTTGAAGTGAAGAATTAGTAGACGGATTACCAAACAGTCCCCTAGCAACCTGAGGCTCTCTTTTGCGGGGGTCAACTGTCTGGTAGTGTTTCCAACTCATCTTAATCCTAACAATTTCCTTTTTTATATCACTTCAAATTTCACACCTATTCATGTTTACCCCCGCCTTAACACCAAACTTGGGGAGCGAAGGGCTAACGCTCGAAACGTCAGCTTTGGAGTCGAGGTCCATAAACACGCAAAAAAAGAACGAGGCCAGTATCAAGCCATCTTGACCGAACAAGCTTGGTCAATAAAGGATTTATTTATATGGCTTTTGGGGAAATTTTTCTTGCGGGATAAGGCGAGTAGTCCCGAGCGGGCAAGATGGCTCCATCTTGCCCGCTCGGGTAGCCAAACACAGCGCAGGATTTGATTCATCTTGCCCGCTCGCGGAGCTAGCCATATAATAAATATTGGTTATTGACCAAGTGTGAGGTCAAGATGGCTGGATATTGGCCAAGTTCTTTTTTTGCGTGTTTTTGGACCTAGACGGAGTCGAGGCCCACAAACATGCAAAAAAAAAAAAACGAGGTCATATATCAAGCCATCTTGACCGAACAAGCTTGGTCAATAGAGGATTTATTACATGGCTTTTGGGGAAATTTTTCTTGCGGGACAAGTCGGGTAGACCCGAGCGGGCAAGATAGCTCCATCTTGCCCGGTCGGGAAGCCAATCACAGCGCAACATTTGATTCATCTTGCACGCTCACGGAGCTAGCTATATAGTAAAAGAAAGTAATGCATAGTTCCATGTATGTACTTTCCACTTAAAATCAACGTTTCCGACATTGATTTCTTAGCGGCCTGCAAGCGATCCCAAAAAGTGAATTGCTACAATACATAAAGTGAATATATTTTCATAATAAATAAATAATACAGTTTTCTTATTGCACATGAATTTTTTTGCGGCATCATTTAGTTTAATTCAATAGGCTGGAAGCATAAAAATAAACGTATTTTGTAATAAAAGTTGTACAGTTCATTACATAACAAATGTGATTATCCAAGGCGGGGGCAGATGTAGTGAGAACAATGCTAAGTCATTTGGATATGTTAATATGCAAATGACTGGAGACTTGTTGATTATGAATATAAAGGTACGCGTTGGGCCCCATCCCTTGCACTCTACTATTGGCCGCCGTTTAGTTCAGATCTAGCAACTTAGCTGGCGCTCCGTTTGAAAACGCTTTTATACCCTTAGTGCGCATGCTCAAATGAACTCGACGCATACGCATTTCAATATATCGGCCCGCGAAATTGGCGCCATATATTGTCTGTCCGCCATTTTGGATACTCACGGTCAAGTGGTCTGGCGCCCGGTCTGTCTATTTGATGACGTCACCGTTTCGGATAGCATCGTTCAACCTCGTTCCCAGGGTACTCTCTCTACCTCGAGAAAGTACCCTGGTTACGGCTGGTCACGTGTCTGCTAGATTTTAGCAGATTCCAGAGATGTGATTGAAGGGAGGGGCTGGAAAGTTAAAGTTTGTCCCCACGAAACTCAATTACCGAGCCCAGTAGGGAGTGGAATTTGAAACCCTCCCGTTGTGGATCGGCAAAACTCACAGACATATTCGATACAAGAGTTCAATGCATTCCGTTTCAATGTTCGGCTAAAGGAACGGTTTACCTCTACATTTAGCAGAATTTTTCCCGTCGATAGTTGACGGTATTTGGAATTTGTGGCGGTGAAAACATTTCTTTAAGAACTTGGAAATGACGGCGACCGCAACAACAAACGGACCGCGCGGTGATTTTCCATTCGGCAAAATCACAACGATGGTATTTACTCATTCGTTTAGAGTTAAATATGCCGTATGTTCGCGTACAAAGGTAGTTTTGAATTTTATCGAATTTCTCCCATCGACAGTTTGACGATCATTCCATTCTCTTGCGGCGAAAAAAACATTACGAAGAACCATCAACAACGTCTGCGTGTCTACGTACTGTAGATTATAGTTTTCGATCGGCAAAATCACATTAGAGGCATTGATGCATTCGTTTAGGGTTTGATACTTCCAGCGTTTGGCCAAGGGACTAGCTTTGAATTCGATTGAATTCATCCAATCGAAAGTTTGACGGTCATTCAATTCTCTTGCAGTGAAAAATTTTATGAAGAACTTGACAACAACAACATGATTCGGGCAGGTATCTTTTGCAGGTTGCAGGTTGCAGGTTGCAGGTTGAAAAATGGACTTTTAAGTCTGAGTGAGAATAGCACTCCGGTTAGCCTAAATTAGCTTAGGTTGCTTGCGGTTAGCCTTTATACTGGGGTTTATTCGACTTTAACTCAAATAAACAAGTCGTTTCAACCTGCAACCTGCAACCTGCAAAAGTTACCTGCCGACATGATTCGGCCGCGCGCTTCCAAAATCCAACGGCTTTCGTTTTGAAACTGTTTAGCGCGGTTAGTATAATTTTCGGTCGAGAGACCAGCTTCTCATTTAGTTGAATGCATCCCCGCCATCGATAATTTGCCGATTTAATATTTTTAAATTCCTTTGCTGTGAAACTTTGCTGTGAAAAACTGATTAAAGTACCCGACGGTTATTTTTAAAAAAGCAGTAAAAATAAGCAAAGTTGCCTCTAGCTCAATCAGCATCTCATACTCAAAGAATTTAGATGGAGATGAAGCATTTGTCAGGCAGGATCTCTGACAAATATCAAACTTGCTTCGCTTTCAAAATAACGTCTGTATAGCAGCGCAACTTTCACCTCCCTAGACAGTGTCGACAAAATTAAGTTGAGGACCCACCCTCTGTGCGGCTTTGGTTTGCTTGCATAGACACGTGACCAGCCGTAACCAGGGTACTTTCTCGAGGTAGAGAGAGTACCCTGGGAACGAGGTTGAGCATCGTTTTCTCCGTCCACACTAGAAAACAGCGTTTTCAAAAAGCATCGTTTTCAAATCGCTCCACTCTGAACATAGTTAGTAGTAGTAGTTAGCTACTAACTATGCTCTGAAGAGAGTTTTCGAATTGCTCCGTTTTCGGTGGTCGTTTTCGGCGTTGTAGTGTGGACGATAGCCGTATCCGGAGCAAAACAGCTCCGTTTTCGTTTGAAAAAGGATTTGCGTGGACAGCGCCTAAATTACAAATTTAAAAAGATTACGTTTAAAAATATTCAGATTCACGGATTGTCTGATTTCCTGGCTAAGCGAGTTAAAATTCTTGATGGCATGAAATGCAGTCTGTTGTTTGCCCCAATTTCTCTTGACACTTGGAAGTCTGAGATTCAGCTTAGTTCTGGTATAATAATCACTGTTGTTGTTCTTGCTGTCTTATGAAGTTCATATCATGCTCAACGAGTCCATTTAAACACTTATACACATAAATACATCTTCTCTGAGTTCTGTAGTGATGTGTCGAACTGTTGGTTCTTAGTGGCTGAAAATACAATTAACCCTTCTCTCTTTACAAGGAAATTGTGTGATTCTAAGGTTTTGTGAGGGAATTGTTGGTCAAGATGAAATTGAATAATAGTGAGAATAAAAGATTAAATCGTGACATGCAACCACCTCGAGAGCTATGAACATTTTACATTGCGATTTCTTTCTTGCCAATAGAACTGGGTTAATGTACTGGACAGGCTTAAGAAACTGGAAGAAGCACAGCAGGCCACGGTCGAAACTTCATTACAGAACGTGCGAGTGCTGTTGAAGTCCCCAAACTTCAGTAAGAGCTTTACTGTCGTTAAAGCTTATCTCCAAGGACACGAACCACGCGAAAGCGGGATTCTATGGCTCTGTATTTCAAGCAATGTCCCAGAATGCTGCCATCCCAGATGATGGCTTCAAACCATACCTGGAAGTTCTCCTTCGGAACAAAGACGACGAGAAGGTTATGGAGCTTATGTCCAAGGCTGAGAAGGCGATGCGAAATTCAAGGCCGAAACCGGAGGGATAGTGGGCGACCCTGTTATGGCTGTGGTGGCTATGGCCATTCCCATGCGACCTGTCCAATTAGAAGGCGTTACGAGTGGAGCCCCCCTTCTCGTCGTCGTCCAAATCCTTCCTTTATTAACGATGTCCACAAGTCTTTGTCCCATGCATCTATTGCCTTATTTGCTGATGATGCAGCGCTTTCCTTTTCCTCATCTTCCTTAGAAGATCTGCAGTTCAAGCTAAAGCTAAATTTAAAGAATGTGGCGCACTGGTTGGAGAAAAACAAGCTAACTCTTAATACCTCGAAGTCTAAGTTTATGCTTATTGCCGATTCGAAGAAACTGAAAGATACATGAATGACTGTGTCATAGAAAGAGAAACTACCTTTACGTATTTAGGCATTGTAATGAAAAACTGTCTTGGATGTACTGATCACATCGAATTTGTGAGAAAGAAAGTTAATCAAAGACTTGACGTTCTGCGTAGGATTAACCATTTTCTCCCCTTCTACACTCGTAATTTATTTGTAAGCACCATGGTATTACCATTTTTGGATTATTGCGACATTGTTTGGGGTGATAGAAATAACAAAGTATTAATGGACTCCCTTCAGGTGCTGCAGAACAGAGCCGCTAAGATTGTCTTTGATCGCCCTGTTTACTCTTCGTCCACTCAAGCGCTCTTGGATCTTAAATGGAAAGATTTTCGTGTTAGACGGCGCTTACATAGACTTATTTTTGTTTTCAAATGCCTAAATGGCCTTTTGGATCATAATTATTATTTTACTACAAATTTGTCAGTTCATAATTACCAAACGCGCCATGCCAACGGTGCGGCAAAGGTCAATTACGTTCTTCACACTTTTTATTTAAGGAATGGAACGAGATTCCTTTAGATATCAGGAGCAGCGAGTCTGTTGGGATTTTTAAAAACGCGTTACATCGTTTATTGTAATCACTAAAGAATTTATGAGACTTGTAGTTTTACTTCTAGATGTTCTTAATCCTTTTTTACTTTTTATTCTTTTTTTAAATTTTGCTAACTTTGTAATCACTAAAGAATTTATGAGACTTGTAGTTTTACTTCTAGATGTTCTTAATCCTTTTTTACTTTTTATTCTTTTTTTAAATTTTACTAACTTTACTCGCTTGAAAACCACCTTCGAGTGACAGCGGCCTCCTGTATAAAGATTTTTAATTATTATTATTATTATTATTATTATTATTATTATTATTCCTTTCGAAGGGGAGCTCGTGGCGGTCAGATTAACAGGGGTCTGCCCTAGATGAAACTGAATAATTGTTGTTATTATTCATTCAAAATATTTCCCCGTTTCTGATTTATTAAAACCACACGCATAATTTACCATAACCGGCTGCTGTTCACCAAATTTGGAAAGAATCTTCGCCATATTGAATCAATGACATCAAAAGTGCTGCCCGCTTCAGATTATTGAACCGATGACGTCAAAATGACGTCAAAAGTGCAGCCCGCTGCAGATTATTGAACCGTTGACCGAGAAAACCTGGGGACGATATTATGTTATTTTTAGTGAGCGCGAAAAAACAAAGAGCGAAATGGCGAAAAAAGAACGGGGAAATATTTTGAATGAAAAATAAAGCAATTATTGAATTCGGCTTTCGTAGGATATGAAGAATTCTGCAGATCTGGGAGGGTATTATCCACCTCGGCCTTCGGCCTCTGTGGATAACACCCTCCTTGTTCTGCAGAATTCTTCATATCCTACTCAGCATCATTCAATAATTGCTAAATATACAGTTGAAAGGCTTGTCAATTGGAATAAAGAGATATTCCATAGATAACCTTGTTTTCTTTCATTGAAGACTGTGTCATGGTTTTTGCATTTAGGCTCTGATTGTTTTTTCTTTGTATACTCTAATTTCCAATTGAGGGTGAAGAAAAAAAAAACGAAACGAAACAAAACAAAAAAACTTATTGGCCTTCAATGTTTTCTGTTCTAGTGTAGGGCCCTGCAAGGAAGAAACAGAGAGTTCAATAGACCCAGGGAATTGATTATAACTTGTTTGCTGCACAACTAGCAGCTTTACATCTGAGAACCTGTGAAAACAGTTAACTGGGTTGATATAAATGGGATTCCCATTCAGGGACCGTTCATTTTTTATGGGGTAGGGGGGCTGGTGGGATTTGGTAGATAGTCTTTGTAGCATATGATGCCCCCCCCTCTTAACCAGATATTTTTTCCCTGGTCCCCCCTTATAAACCTAACATTTTTTGATGACCCCCCCCCCCAAAAAAAAAAAAAAAAGACACAAAAACTGCAGTTTCAAAAAGTTCTTTCTGAATCACCGTTTTCGCCTATGGGATACGTCCTTTGTGTACTCTGACTATTTTTAACCCAACAAGTGCCTTAACTAGGGGGGTTCGGGGGCATTCTCCTCCGAGAAAATTTAGAATTTCAGAACCGCTATTTTACACCATTCTGGCAAACGTTTTGTAACATTTGTAGATTCATTTACTGCAGTTTAAATTGAAAATAGTAGAAATAATTTTTAAATATTTACATGTGCACTGGCCATGGTAATCTGTCTTTTCCTTTGATAAACAAGGTACTGTTTGTTGTTGGGAGTGAACAGTGCTAAATAAAGAAAAGTTGAAGTTGAACATCCTCAAGTAGTTTTGAATTGATATTGTTCCATCCATTACAAACTAGGGGGTCCAGGGGGCATGCTCCCCTGGGAAATTTTAGATTTTTAGAACCTCAGAAATGCAATTTTAGGGTATTTTGGTAGAACATTTTGCACCATCATAGATGCTATTATAACATTTTAGGGTAATTTTTTGAGTGACCCCCCCTTACAGACAATATCTTTTTGGCTGCCCCCCCTTTAAGGCCAGTTTTTTTTTCATGCCCCCCCCCCTCAATCCCACCAGCCCCCCCTATCTCAGGAGGTCCCTCAGGAGGAAAAGCAACTTACTAGCAGTTGGGAAAATGTCCTATTCCCCCGAAGAGAAACACGATCTGAAAAGCATTTGTCTCCACAGGAATCCTGAAGCTTGGGATAGGATATTGGTAGCCCACCCCCAGAAGCATACAATCGGAGACTGGGTTCGAAACAAGATTAAAATTTCAAACTTCACTCGGCATTTCAACTGCTTTTTTAAGGGTCAACACTACTGCTCAGATTTCCCGTAGTCCAAACAATTTGGTAACCACGTCTCTCGCAAAGCGTTTTCAGATTTTGTTTCTAAGGAGATTTTAAAACGTTTAATGGTCGGTGCACTCAGA
>OZ026601.1:13515858-13518358 GCA_964020085.1 Micromussa lordhowensis | reverse complement strand
GCTCTGGATTGCAGTGGAGTGTTAAGTGCATCTAGTACAGTTAGCACCTTTGAAGTGAATTCTTGTGTCCTGACACTTGCATCATCAGCAATTTCAGTAAAACTCACTGCAATTTGTCTGGCATCTTTTCCACTTTGGTGTATTGTTTTCAAAGGCTTTTCTGAAATGATATCCTTCAGTATTTGAAATGTTATTCTCTCCTTTGGTGCAGATGGATGTATTCCAGGTGAATTTGGGGGATTTGAATCAATTTCATTGTTCATGTTAGACATCACAGATTCACTTTCTAGTCGGTGATTCAAAACATCTTTCAGTGGCTGATGTTTGTACGGTGTTTTAAGTGATCTACTATCACATCCCTCATCAGGAAGAGCTTCTCTAACATTTGAAATGTCGAAAACAAGATGTTTAGGGATGCTGTGAGCTGACAGTACAAAGCTATTAGCAGTAGATGTTAAAGCTCTTTGTGGTGTCAAAAAGTCAGCCTCTTTTTCTCTCAGTTGGATTATTAGCGAGACATACTCTTTGAGGTCCTCAGTTCCTGTAAGATGAGCGACAACATTGAGATATCCTGCAACAAGAGCATGAAGAGCACAACGATTCACACTTGGTAACATTAAGTTATCATCCAGAGCAACACTTTGCAATCCAAATACCAAATGCACTATGTTTGAAATAAGTTCAAAATCAGTGGCAACCTCTACAGTGATTACAGCCAATGTTAAATAAATGGCAAGGATGTTTTCCACAGCATTTGAAGGCATACAAGCACTTTCATACAAATACCACAGGATTTCATCCTTGTTCTTTTTTAAAAACACAAGGTCCTGTTTAGAACAGTCTTCAGTTGTCAACTTAATGTCTTGACCTCTCTTTAATAATCCACTTTCACCAAGCTTGTTAATGTTACCATGGTGATCAAGCAGGGTGTAAAGAACCTCTTGGGCAAGTCTTCTTACAACTGAATCTTCAACAATGGTGGCTTGAAGCAAGGATTCAAGAAACGTTGGAGAAAAGGTAGTGGAAAAGGAGATGGAGTCAAAGCTTTCAGCAACACTTAGAAGACAGCGAAGGAACATCTTTTGGAGAACTCTGTCTCCTTCTGACACCCGGGTGTGACCTTGATTTTCTTGACTAGAGTGGTGATTATTTTGAATTTGGTCATTTGGCAATGGAAATTTCCCCATAATGAACATCATGATGTCAGTTTTCTGAAAGTCAGGCAGCACTGCAGCAAAGGCTCCAACCGTACTGACCAGAGACTCCTCAAATTCTTTCTCATCATCACCATCATCATCACTCACTCTTCCACTCTGAAATCTGGCATCTACAGATGTTCGAAGATGACGAAGAAGGGTGTTGAAAACTTCCAACACTGCTGGACCAATGGAACTGTTACTTGCAATTTTGACACAAGCAGCCAAAACTTGTACGATACTGGCTTTGACATTGGCTTTGTCTTTGATGTGATCATCCAAATGGGACAAGAGCTTCTCAATGACAATGTAATTAAATTGATTCTGCACTGAGTACAAAATAATATTGAATATCTTCAGCGCAAACTCATTGGGGACCCAAAGCTCACTCTTGTCAAAGTGAGTAAGTGCTGGGTTAATTATTGATTTTATGTTTCCATAACTAGCTCGGTTGATTAATTCTCGGAGGCATGATTCTGCCAGAGAAGCTGGATCTTCCTCAGTGTTGGAACTCTGCAGGTCTTGATCACTGGGAAGTTTAGACATACTGCTCTCTTCCATGACAAACAACAAGGACGGTATAATCTTACTCATATGTGTGTCATCCATGATGTTGGCTTGAAGGTCATCAGATACAGTTTTTCTCACAACACCCTGTAGTCCTTTTAGACCAGCTAAACGAATCCTGAAGCACTCGTTCTCATTTCCAGAGCTACACCAGCACATTGCACTGAATTTAGAGACGAAAAAATCGTACCGTCGATGGTAAGAGGGGGTGTCTTCCTCAATATTTGCAAACTTCACGAAGGAAGTACTACCGAGGACCTGCAAGTCAGCCTCTGGGCTTTCAAGCAGTTTCTGTACCATTTTCAGAAAGCTCTCGACAAACAAGTTTAAGTTAGGAGCATGACATGCCAACAAAAGCTGATCAAGTGCTTCCACGGTGATAAAAACCAACCCAAACCTTCTGCGTTCCACATCTCTGTTTAACTTCTTAGCCAAGTAAGCGCCGATTCTGTCCAGCTTCTCTGGCGATGAAAGAGCGTAAAATATCAGCTTGTCCATATTTGCTTTAACCAAACCTTGGCGCGAATCAGCTGGATAAATATTATCTACTAGGCGTTTGTAACGAGGGCGTAAGTTACCAACGCAGGAACATATATGAGAACTCGCCATCTTGTAGCAAAACTAAAAGGTATGGGGGGAGGAGCTAATTCATGCGCATACTTCACTCAACCGCTTACAAACTAGTTCCCAGATTCTACGTTACCCTGGACAAGAGTACCGCGGACTCTGGGAACGAG
>OZ026601.1:13488358-13505858 GCA_964020085.1 Micromussa lordhowensis | reverse complement strand
TATTTGACACATCATTCATTCAAACGATAAATTGCTCATTGTTAAACCAAATTATTGTTTATCAAAGTTTCTATGGTGCGCCGCTCACATTTAGGATTTTTTTACTTCAAGGAAAGTTCTGTGTTTCGACACGCGTCGGCAAGTCTCTTGCGAGATGTTTATTGTCTAAAGCGTTCCGAAGACCTTATCGAAAAAATTATATCTCCGGTTATATTTGACTCAAATCCTTCATTCAAATGATAAAATGCTGTTTCTTTAACCAAATAATTGTTTATCAAAGTTTCTATGGCACGCTGCTCACGCTTAGTTTTTTTTGCTTTGAGGAAAAGTTCTGTGTTTCGGCACGCGTCGGCAAGTCTCTTGCGAGATGTTTATTGTCTAAAGCGTCGAAAAAATGATATCTCCGGTTCTATTTGACACAGATCCTTCTTTCTTTAACCAAATTGCTCTTAATAATTGTTTATCGAAGTTTCTATGGTGCGCCGCTTACATGTTGTCGAAAAAATGATATCTCCGGTTCTATTTGACACAGATCCTTCTTTCAATTGCTCTTTCTTTAACCAAATAATTGTTTATCGGAGTTTCTACGTTGCGCCGCTCACATTTTGTTATTTTTAACTTTCTTCAAGGAAAAGTTGTTTGTTTGGGCACGTGTTTTCAAGTCGCTTGCTTGGTCCGTGTTTACTTTTGTCGAAAAAAAAAATCTTTCGGTTGTGTTTGCTCCATGAAGATGGGATTGTTGAAGCATAAGAGCAAAATAATCTCCCTTTTAATTACTATTCAGTCAGTTAATGTTCTGTCAGAGTGCCCAATTGCAAAATGTTAGTTTCAGCCAAGTCTAGTCTGAAGACATATGCGCATATACTGTATACGCGTATATGCATATTCAAAATAATGAAAACTCTATCTCGTTCTGTGGCAAGCTGTCAAGCCATTGAAAACAACAATGACCTGTTAAGAAAAGAAGAAACAATAGGTTAGCTCATACATACTAATGAGGCATACGTGTATATACTGTATACGCGTATGTGCGTATATGCATACGCGTATACGCGTATTGGGCTGATGCAAATTATGCATATATTTTGGTTCGGACATATCTGAGCTGCACTGTACTGCAGTACACAACGGGCGGGCAAATAATCCAGTATTTGATGTGCCTAAATGTAATTTAAGCTAAGTTAAACGCGAAACAATGCTGGCCAGCGGTCGCTCCTGGGGCTTTGGTTCGGGGTGGCCTGGGGCTCTACGCGGGGGGTCCGAGCGTGGTTTACAGTTCGGCTTCGGATGTCAAGTCATTCTGCGTTTGCTTTCGCTACGGGATAGTTCGCTGAGTTTTATTCCCGACCCGCCCCTCCCTCTTGGCATGGTAAGTATTAGGTAAGTATCTTTGTTTCCACTGTTCTAACAGTGTGACGGTGCCTGGTGGTTGCCGCTCACAGGGTTGTCATGGATACCCTTCGCGTTCGGCTAGGAGTGGCTCGTGGCCCCACCTTCCTGTTTTCAGGCACCATTCCCCAAGCTTATCTATTGTGATGAGTTTAAGAAGCGTTATGGATGTTACGCCTGACAATAAACGGAGTGGTACTAAACCAAAGCCAAATTTTAAATCAAGTGACCCATCGTTCACCCATATCACCATGCTCAACACCCAAGGAATCGTGTCAGGCAAGCAAGGTAACCAGTCAAGGTATGGTTCAGGGAGCATACATTTAAATCTGAAGATCCTTGCTTGCCCAGCCTGTAACGAGAATCATGTCTTGATAAAATGTCAGAACTTTAAAAGAAAGACCTTTTTAGAGCATGTTCAGATAATGAGGAAGGTTCAGCTTTGCCACAGCTGCTTCCAATATGGTCATATCGCTCTGGGCTGCCTAACCAAGGGTGCATGTCAAGTTTATGGTTGTAAGCAAAGGCATCACACCCTGCTCCATCCCTATCAGCAAGGATCGAACATTAATCAGGCTAGTGAAGAGAGCGTCACTCGGACCACCCAAATACCACAGACTTAACAAGATAGCACTGATCGCGTGAGAACCAATCTGGCACAGACAGTGTACTTCAAACATTGTACAACTTTATTTACACGAATACGAGTTTGACTAGCAGAAATGACAAGCAAATGGAAAATAAATACAACAGTAATAAGTGAAGGAAGCTTGACAAAATATAGAAAAACATAACACATGCAACTTACAGAAATTCCACCAGAATGATCAGGTAAGAATCATACAGATCCTGGATACGGCCGCAATGCACGAGTTCTCCTGAACAGGTTTGCTAGCTATTTTAAAAATAACGAACCGTAGCAAAGTGTGTATGAATACGCGCGAAAAGGAAAAATGCAATCACTTGATCCGTATGGATATCATGATTTGCGTAAGGAACGAAAACAATAAAGGCAACGCAAGAATGTTACAGTGCCTTCTCCGCTGTGTTGTTAAGGCTTTGTTGAATTGGGTCTATTGATGTTGTGATCTTCATCTGCTGCTTTCCAAATGGCAAATGCTGCTGACTGCTTCATTTCTGAACTCGTCAACGTCATATCTGATCTGCAAGCTAACCCATTGACTGCAGCTGGAGCTCTTTGCCAAAAACGCATTTTTTGGACATTTTAGAGATTGATAGGCTGAATATGGGCCGAATTAGCTCCAATCTACGCATAAAAACATTTGACAGCATGCCTTTCTTTCCACTAGCACTGCATTTTACGACACTTTGCTTGGGTGTGTGCAGAAATCAACATTTTTGGACGAGAAAGTGACCTATGTCTTTAGGTTTTTCGGTTTTCGTAATATTTTTTGCCTTTCCTTTTTCTCCTTTTCTTATCTTTTTGTGGCAGTGATTGACTTTCTACTTGGGCTTGCCTCCAGTTCAAGAATTTCTGAGAAAGCTCCATCGAGACGGGCAATTTTTACCATAGAGTAGCTAGGTGCAGTCACAGGAAATTTCACTGGAAGTTTTTCACTCACATCGTGTAGCGTTTTTGTGCATATCTCAGACGTTATTGGGCGGATCACTCTGATCTGGGTATCACTGGAAAGATCTTTTCCTTCCGCAGAACTTGAGTATAGATGATGCCAATTTTGGTCAAAGGCTATGACATCATAAGTGGAACAAAGGCCAACACTTGTCATGGCTGGTTACGGCCGGCACAGGAGCCAATGGGTTAACCACATGGATAACAATGAAAAAGTGCAATAACCTTGTTACGCTGTCAGAACACAATGTCGGAAAAATTACCATTTTAATTGACTTCGGTAGCGTAAATTTTACATTTTACTTTATCTAAGAAAAAATATTTGTATTGTTTCACTTTCTCTCACAAACTGTCTGCCACATGTAACCACAATGTCTGAAGTTTGCCATTAGAAAAAACAACAACAAAACAACGAACACTCATGCCCGGACTTCATGCTTGCCTGTTGGTCAACCTGTGATAAGAAGGCGCTAGTCCGGCCGATTATGTCACACCAGTCAGATTAGGGCTACTATAAACAACCAATCAATTGCCGCTCATAAAGGTGAATCGTGTGTGAACATTTCATCCCGATTTAGAACTGCAAAATTTGTTTTTGTACAAAGAGAAACAGGTATTCTTGCATTGGCCTTATTCTGACATTTCTGATGCAGCATTTACTATGTTCACGCCCAGAACTCTGTAGATGGGTTTCAAAAGAGTTCAGAATTCCATAATCAGCCGAGGAATCGTAGTCTTTTGCATACACTAACATGTCATCAAGGCTTTGCTTTTCACATTACATGAAATTTCGAATGGAACAAGGTCTTAGCCAGTTCTGAATGATTGTGTTTAGTGTAAAATGCTCTATGGGGATCGCGAGGGGGGCTTTTGGCTGTGATGGTATTTGCCAGGCTCCCATCAATATCATTTGCATTACATGCAGTTCATGAAAGAAGAATTAATTTTAAACCATTAATGTTTGCACAAACTTTATCAGTTGCTAAATGCAAATCTCAGTTAAGTAGCGCCCTTCACTGAATGATACTGTTTTCTCTTTGAAACGTTTCTTGGAATTGATAAGTAGTCTAGAGATGAAACATGGTAGCTGAGACTTGCAATTATTAAAGCCTGTTAAAAGAAGGGTCATACCTCATCTCACAAAGCCAAGGCTTTGTTTGTTTGCTTTTATTGCACACACATTACAAACACCTATATGAGAGGATGTTAGAAATTTAACTTGTTAGGTTTATGGACTTTTCTGCCCGTTCCAGCCTATGAAAGCAGCAGCCTCCATGGCAGGTACAGTGTATCACTCACTGCAGTGTTGGGCTTCATGTTTAAGACACTCATCCTTCCCTAGTTCCCTTCCTGTGTGTTTATTGTTGTTATGTAAATGATAACAAAGAGAGCGCTCACAGTTAGGCCAATCATTAGCAGAGGAGGCTACAGAGCCGAAGGTGTCCGAAATTATAAATAGATGAATAGTGTGCTATTTCTTTCAGATTTCCTTGTTTTTTCTTTACGAGATGGGCTTCTTGGACTATAAAACACAGAGTGTTGTGCATGCAATCTTTGCTGCCTCGTCAGGACAGGCTTGCATTGCTGTCCTGAATCTTGACCCTGGGGAGGTGGGGCACTGGCCTATATGAGATATTATATGTATGTGTCAATGTGAAGGGTAGGTTTTTTTTGAGTAGTTTAGTATGAGATAGGGTATAGAGATCAGGAGGTTTTAGCCAGGAAATTGGAAATTGATCAATGGTGTAAAGATTGGAGTTTGTGGTTTTTGTCTGGGATAGGGTAAGAATGTTTGGTGCTTACTCCAGAGTGGCTAGGGTTGCAAATTTGCAAATTCCAGTATAGGGCAAGGGTTCTGGGTCACAGTAACACACTATCCAAAAACTTGTTCCCCCCTCCCTGGAATGTGACATTGATGATGTTTGTCTGCCTGCTGGGAAGATTGCTGAGAAAATTTGCATGTATTCAAGAACTTTTTTTCCATTTTGTATCAGCTTACAGACCTTCTCCGTTGCATTTCACTCAAGGTTATAAGGGTTTAATTTGGAACATGGACTAACAGTTCCAAGCATTTTTAGTATTGATCCCAAAAAACGTCTTGACCATTAAACAATGAACAACTACCCAACTCATACTGTACAAAACTTGCTGTTCTACAGGCGAGTAGAGCACTCCGGGAATTCAATCAAACTACACACAGGATTTTATGTAAAATATCAAACATCAACAATTAAAACAAGCAAACAAAGCTTTATGACCATAGTGCACTACAAAACTTAATTTAAACTGTTAGAGCTTTGTGTATATTAGTCCTCTTTCCTTTAATGATCTGAGCTTAGGGCAGTTACTCTAGAGATCATGAATTTGTCTTGATCATACTGGTCTTTTTTCAGATTACCCATCGATTTCTTCAGATTTCTTTTCTGAATAGCCTTGGACGATTAAAGAAATGATGAACTGTCAGAGGCTAGCTTGCCATTATAATTATAACCAAAAGCTGTCCAGTGTATTTTTGGGGCCAGAAATTCATCAACTGATCAATTGTGAGCATGTTATTGTCTGGCATGTGGTTTCAATAAGTGAGATGTACAAATTTCATGGTTTATCACAGAGCTAGATATATCTATTCTTTATAAAATGTTGAGTCTCAAGTGTTGTTCTGCATTGACTGTACATAATTGTATGTAAATTCAAGCACTCTAGTGTTCAAATGAAACAGTCTTTTTCTTTACCATTGCCCCATGTAGGTTACATGTTTGTTTCAGCTGTCATGTATTTTTAAGTACATTTGTACATGTAATAATTTATTTGCCTTGTTGGGGCTGGTTGACAGTTGCTGGTACAGATCAGCAACATGTGGGTGTATGTTTATTGATGTGTGGAGTTGGTGTTCATTTGTGTTCTGCATTGCTTTCAGACAACCCTTCTCGGGGTGTGTCCCCTCCATATACCCCTCCTCCTACCGCTGCCTGGTTAGCTCAGTTGGTAGAGCGCCAGTATGCTGTGCGGGAGGTCAAAGGTTTGAGCCCCAGACCGGACCAACACTCAGGGTCTTAAAATAACTGAGGAGAATGTGCTGCCTTTGTAATTACATGTATATCTGCAAATGGCTAGACATTCAAGTCTTCTCGGATAAGGACTATAAACCGTAGGCCCCATCTCCTACATCTTCAGTGTTACATGGTTGGCAGGGGACGTTAAAGAACCCACACACTTATCGAAAAGAGTAGGGCACGTAGTTCACGGTGTTGTGGTCTATCTCTAGTTTCATCACGCATTTCATGCACAGGTTGGGTGGGTGAGTGAGATCAAATATGGACTGATAGCGGCAGCCAGAGGCGCCTTCACAAGCTGACATCCAATCTCACTCAATAGAATTGTAAACCGCCATGAGACATGATGTGATATGTGCGGTATATAAATTCACATTCATTCACATTCATTCATTCATACTTAGCAGGCCCTTAATTCAGGAGAGATCTATGTGCTGTAATTTGTGTGTGCTGTAATTTGTGTGAATGACTAAATATTACAAGAATTATATATTATAGTGAAATGTGTAGTGCGCTCTTCAAAGAACTGTGAATTTAGGAGATCCCATAAAAAGGATTCATTTACAGTTTCTACAGTACTTTCAATTTTTTTTTATGAATTTTTAAACATTAATGCATAATAAACAATTACATGCATAATAAACAATTACTATTTCTTTATTAATTTTTACTCTCCAATATTTTCCAGATCTCTTGGATCAATCAAGAGAAGTGTCAAAAAGGTACTGTCACTGAGTTCATGTCTTCTCTTGTAAAGCTTCTTTCAATTCTTTCTAACACACTCACAATAATGTGAACTACAACAAGCAGATTATGTTAAAAGATTGTTTCAACTTGAAATAGTTCTATTGAAAAATAATTTGCATTGCAGTTCTTTGTTGCAAAAAATTAGCTAGCAATCAGCCAAGCAACTGGAAAAATTATCCTGCATTATCTTGAACCTGTTGGAGGTAAATTTATGTTATGTTGCAATTTTGATTTGAAGAAAAATAAAGCATCCAGCATTCTCCAGCATCCTTGCAGCACTTTTTTCTGTCTTTTCATTACTCTTAAAATTTTTGGGATGAGGTTATAAAATGGCTTGATAATCAAGGATTCAAGATAGATTACCTTTCTGCAAAGATACTGATAAATGTTTGGTATTCTAAGGTGTGAGGCTGAGTGGTAACCATATTTTGTTACTACGCAGTTGCTAAACAGTATTGTATATTCTCGTCAACAGAACAAATCTCTACCTTCAATTTAAGTAATTAATTCCAAAATTAAAATGATTCATCAACTTGAGACAATGATCGCAAAATCACATAATAGATTGTCAGCTCACAATATGAAGTGGGGCATGTACAAAAATTAGGCTGCATCATTACTGATGAAGGAGGTACTGACAGAATGATTTATGGTGTTTTACAGGTTTCTACCGAAGGTTTGATTGTACTCCCTTCAGGTTAGTGGTATTGAAAAACTAATTGCAGTAACTGCAGAACTTGAACATGAACAAAGACAGTTTGTTCTTTCTCTTTTTTCTCAAGTATCTAGCCAGTCTGAAATCGAAAATTTGGTTAAAATTTGCACGCTCTCTGTCAGTCAGGCTTTTTAACTGTGCGGCCATGGGCCATGGTTTACCCATGTTTTTTTGTCATGTTGGTGATTGTAATTATAAAGGTCTTTAAATTCTCAAAAATATGAGTGTTCATTCCTTTCAGTGAACAAATCAAGTTGCAGTAGTTTAGTTGGGCTAGTTTTATTCATTTCATAGTGATTTTCACACCATTACAGCTAAACTGCAACTCACTAAACCCTTTTTAGTGCGGAGTGCACTATTGGGATGGTTTGGGGGTTGACATCCACTAAAACTCTATGATTCTATAATGTAACTGGCTAAGACACTAAAGCAACAAGGTGGGTAGGTACCTCTGTGCACTTCGCGAAACGGGGCATACTTACAGCTGTGCTTTTTAGATACTGCAACAAAACTTTAGATAATGTTTTCAAAAATTTCCTGCTAGCCTTGTGCTATTCTCTTAAGAACAAAAGCAATTTGCTCAAAAAACACATGCACAGATAAGTTAGCATCAGTGTCGACTATATGATAGGTGAAAGATACATTTCATGCAGGATTTCACATGAACGTTGAGTGCTATTCCTTGCGGTAGAACAAAAAACTCTTGTTTTGACCGGAGATAGCAGCTGTATTTCATGTAACATCAGTTCTCCCCTTTTTAGTGCAAAGAATGCTACTGTGCACATATCTTCTGGAATCATACCTAGCTCATTCAAGAAATTATAACTACAGTGTATTTGCCAGGGCTCAAATAAAGAATAGAAACATATTGCTTCTCCTTAGCAGCTGGTTTATTTCCTCTTCTATGAATGAGAGCAAAAAGTTCATATTCAGCCAAAACTTTCCCGCATTAGTCACATGTAAAACTACTATCCATCTCAGACGTCCGTGGACAATGGCTTTTTTTTGACCCGCTTCACGGACTGTTGGTTTATGTCTGCGATTCAAAATTCTAGTCACGTGATAACATTTTTGTGGTTCTGCGGTTAGCAAAACATTGATCATGTGATGCCATTTTGGTTGTTCCCGTCAGCGACTGCTAAAGAGAAAACCGCGAGTTGAAGAGATGTTGAAAACAAAGACAGGCATTTGATTTTCACTACTGTACCTACTGTGTGTAGTTTATTGTTTGCAGAAATGCGAAAGGACTGAAAGGTAAAACCTTTTGCATGCTCGTTTACGTTGTCGTTACACGCTCTTTTTCTTGGAAGAACCTTTTTTATAAGAACGTTCAGGCTGAGATAAAGCAAAATTGTTACTAACATACTAAGAACATGCCCAGGCTGAGAGACAGTTAAGAACGTCTTTATTTTGCTTAGCTTTTTTGTGAGTAGTATAAATATACAAAGGTAAAAGAAATCTTGCACGTGGCATCAGAGCAAGCTAAGCCGCACAACCATTTAACAATCAACTAGGTACTACGTCACACCAAGCAATGCACTTTGATAGGTTTCCTGGTCATCTCCGCTTTGATTTATTGAATTACAATACCAAACAACTTAAAGCACAAGGTAAGAACATTTTCAGGTTCAAATCGCAAAAAAAAGAGGAATGCTCAGCCTCAGCTCCAAAATTAGACGTTCTTGTATTATAAAAAACAACAACAGCAACAACACCAAAAAACCAGTGTAATGTATAATTTCAATTAAGGCTGTGAGACGCCAGCTGTCTGCAAGTTTTTACATGTAAAGTTCAGATTCCTTTGTTGTTTGTTTGCTTTTTTCAATGGACTTTATTGACTAGAATTTTAATTCAGAGCAATAATGTATGGTAGAATAACTCTGGTTGTAAATGGTAACATAAACCGTGACAGCGGCAATGATAAACTTTCAATTCCTCTGAACTTTGACAAAGGCGGGTAAATGATGAGACAGGCAGTCCACTTTTAGCGGCTGCTGACGGGAACAACCAAAATGACATCACGTGATCAGTGTTTGGCAAACTGTAGAACCACAAAAATGTTATCACGTGACCAGAATTTTTGAACTGCAGACTAAAACCAACAGCCCGCCAAGCTGGCCGAAAAAAAGCCCTTGTCCACGGACATCTGAGATGGATAGTAGTAAATTTGTGACAAAAGAAACTCTGCAGTTATTGCCAAAGACTCTGTGGCACTTGCTGAAACTGCCAATTTATTTCATCAGTCTTTGAGGTAACTCACTCACCGATGTACATGTAGTATAAAAAATTGGTTTAAGTAACAATTTGTATCTTCAATAGTTTTCGTTGAAACGCTTCACAGCTGTATTAATGTGTAGCATTGTATACAAGTTTGATGTTGTTTTATTGTTAACACCAAAGGTGGCAACAGAGTAAGAATGTACCATTCCGTGAAAATGCAAATATGAAACATACACACTCGCATTTTTGTTCATTCATATTCTGCAAACAGGAAAAAGCCTTTTGTTGACTACCAAGGGAGAGAATGGCAGGGGTGAGGAGCTGTGTGACTACTGTATCAGAGCTGTAAATTGTTGTCTGCACTATCTGAGATTGTCTCACAAGTTATCATTTATAATACCTGGTCTACATGTACTTTTGAACTTCCTAGTTAAGGACGTTCCCACCATTGTTACTGTGCATTCTTTCTGCGCACAAAATTCATGCTGCAATGTTGCACCACATCATGCATTAGGCATGCACACTAAGGAAGAGCAAGTGCAGGGATTGGTGAGCCCCCAGTGCTGTGCCAGCGGGGGGCCTTGTGCTTCTGGCCAGTTCAGGTATGCCGGATTAGTCTGCGGAAGAAGGGTCTGGCAAAACAAGCACCCTAGCCCTCCAGGTTGGAGGTAGGGCGTGGGGTCGGCACCCCCACTCTATAAAAACTTTGATTTGCTACAAAACATCAACTAATCTCTTAAGGCAACCAGTTCTGAGAGGGAGGGGAAAGGCCCCCTTTGGGGAGGAATATTACGCTATGCAGTGAAAGCCGCAAGGATACCACATGGCCGAGGCCCTTTCTATCTCCTGGGAAGACCTCTAAGTTAGGAACTTGGAACATTAGGACATTATATGCTGCAGGCAAAACAGCTCAGGTGGCTTCTAAGATGAGGAATTACAACATCATCATGCTAGGTTTGCCTAGCACAAGTTGCAACACAGCCCATAATTTGTCCAGGAACATAGCCTGCTACCACTAATTACTTATTTTTATTGTACTTCTTATCTTCATCTTATGCGTTCCTGGCCCGCAAAAATTGGTGTACACTGTTGTGAAGTCCCTGCCCATATTACATCATCATAATTTTTTTGTTTTGTCTGTGTATATTTAATATTAAGTTGGCAAAGCTAAATTAAAATTCAGGCCATGAAGGGATGAGTGCCCCACACACCAAGGGTGTAGCCTTCATGCTCTCGCAGGAAGTGCAACAAGCTCTCATTATTTGGGAGGCTACAGGCCCAAGGATCATCACTGTCTCCTTTAGAACCAAAATGTGGAAAATAGCATTGAACATTGTTCAATGTTATGCTCCCATTAAAAGATGATGAAGTCAAAGATTAATTCTACAAAAAGGTGCAAAGTTTTCTTGACAAGAAGAAGGCTACTTGGATATCTCTGGAGAACCAGATGGACTACGTAACTATGTATTGGACAGATGTTTGGATGGTCTACCTGGCACCCGGTCTACCTGGGAGCTGACGGAGGCCTTCGATCACCATCTTGTTTTGTCTTTTTCGTTGTTGAAAATTTATACTTTATAATAATACACATAACCCTATATGCAATACAATGCAATAAATTACAATTTTAACAATTGCAAAATTATTACATTTATAAGCTTATAGTAAATAGAAATAAAAAGAAAAGAAGGGTCTTTTCCAAATGCTTTGCTAGGGCTTTCAAAGCTATTTTCATATCCATACATGTATTGACAAGATATATCGGGCGTCAGTTCTTTATCAATCTTTTGTCCTTCCCTTTCTTTTCAATTAAGGTTACCATAGCCTGTTTCTGTGAACTAGAGAGTTCACCATACTCAGAGGCATAATTTAAACTATCGATCAGCAATGTTCCAATTAAAGGCCAAAAGGCAATACAAAACTCTACAGTTAGACCGTCATTTCCTGAAGATTTAATCTTTTGGAAAGTTGTAAACACATTGTAGCACTCTCCATATCCTAGTTTTCCTTCACAGATGTTGCTGGGTCCCATATTACGGGGGGGGGGGGGGGGAGTGGGGTGGGGGGGAAGGGCGATAGTACATTGGAAGGGGTTTAAACAAAAGAATGCAATTTTTTTGAGAAATGCTAATGAAGTTTCAAGTAGCCATCATCAAAAAAAAGGAAAAACAAACACAGGAACACATAAATTTATGACAAATTACAAAGTAAACAAAATTTCAAAGGGCAACGAGAAAAAAATCCTGAGTGCTGCAAATGAGAGTGGATTGATCGAACTCGTATCAAATTAAAGCAAGCCTTGACTGGCCTTGATTAGTAAGGCTAGCGAGGCTCCACCGCTCTTTATTTTAGAACTATATTAAATAAATTCAACTAAACTGAAATGCAGCTTATCTAGAGAATATTCTTATCTTATTCAAAGAAATGTACAAAATTTTCAAACAAAAAAAGCTCAGAGTTTATAAAACAATCTTTCGATTAATTATTAGCTTGTCGGGTTCAGATACACTAAAGGATACCCTTAGTCCTTTCTCCCTGGCTTCTTCGACCTTCAGCATCATCTTGCGTCTCTTCTCAATTATTCCTTGTGGAAAATCTTGAAGCAACATGTACTCACTCCCTTTGAGTTTGAAGCCCTGGCATAGAATTCTTTCTCGATCTTGGAACCACAAGAAGTGTGCAAGAATTGGTCTAGGTTTACCATTGTTAGATTTGCCAACCTGCTGGACCTGCTGGATCTCTATATTACTTTTTGAGTCTTGGAAGCCCAGTGCCATTTCCAAAAATTGGTTTAAATCTGCTCTTTTGTCAAAGGCCTTGCTGACTGCATGTTGATTCAAGATAAAGATGCTTCATGTGTAGTTTATTGATCTACTCTTCTTTTGCCATAATTTCACCTCGCAGCGTGGACACTTCATCATTAAAGTTGTGAGCTTGGCGTCCATTGTGTTAATCTCCAAATTCATCTTTCGTGCCTCTCTTTTCAATCTCTCCACCACCCTATCAGTCCTGGTAAGTCTAGAGGACAGATCCCTCAGAGTAAGCTCAAAGGCATCCAGTTTCTCTAGTTTCTGTAGAATCATGTCCAGTGCCGGTTTATGTCCTGGCTCTCCAGTGTGTTTGGCATAAGGCAAAACATTTCTTCTTCAATCTCAACTTGAACTTCGCACTTTCCGTGATTGTCTAGGGTTTTAGGGTGCTTTTCCGTCAGTGAACGAGATTCAGTGGAACTTGTGCTGCTTCTATCTGATCTAAGACACTTTGAGGATGTTGTTATCTTTTCCACAAAATGAGCTGCACTCAGAAATTCAAAAGGAACCGCGAAGCCTTTCAACACACGACTATTCAGCAGCCATGCTCATCCCAACTGCACTTAATGTAAATGATATCACTGGGAGCCTGGCGAATGTCATCACAGACGAACGCCCACTCACCATCCCAAGAGTGCATTTTACACTAAAAGCTATCATTCCTGTCCTAGAAATCACTACGTTGTTGAGCAGGGAAGACTCATTTCATTCAAAATTTCATGTAATGCAAAGAGCACCGCCTTGATAACATCTTAGTGTATGCCAAAACTATGATTCCTTGGCTGATTATCAAATTGTGAATTAGTTTGAAACCCATAGATACAAAGTCCTGGGCTTAACCATTGTAAACACAGCATAAAAAATGTCTGAATGTGGCCAATACAATCTGAATACTTGCTTCTGGTTGTAGAAAGACAAAGATGGCCATTCTTAAATCAGGATGAAATTTTCACCATGATTTACCTTTACAAGAGGCAATTTGATTGGTTGTTTATTATGTAGCCCCGATCTGATTGTTGTGACATACATCTCTCACTTGCTCACTCACTCGCTCATCCACTAGTCCGCTAATCTCCTCATAACATACCCAGACCCATTGACTAAGAGATATTTCTTTTCCAAAAAAAAACACTAAAAAAAACCACTTACACAATGATGTCAATTTATACAATAGGCATTTCCATGTGAAGTACAGTATTGAAGCTAAACAGCACCACATGTACAGTGTATTTAACCAAGAAAGCGTCTGCAACAAAACATCTCAAAGACTGATTTAATTACTTGGTGGCTTTATTTGGCATCACCACAATGAATGCAGTAATATTAGAAACATTTTCTTGTCAGAGACTTGTAATGCAAATATTATCTATGCAAATGGAATGGAAGGCACCATGAAATCCCGCAACTTCAGAAAATTTTGCCTAAATATGAACTTTTTAATCTCTTTAAGAAGAAGTAAAAAGTCAGTGAAGAGGAGCATTTCTACTGCTGTTTTAACCGTTGTAAGTAAACATACTATTGTAGTCTAAAAGCAGCTGATAACATTTCTTCAAAGAGCTACGGGTAATTCCAGAAGATAATTATGTAGTCTCATTAGTGTCCTTTTCACTACATGAGGTCGCTTGAAATATAAAACAACTGCTGTCCCCAGCCAAAATGAGGGTATAATCACACAATATTAAAAACACTGCATGGCTCTGTAGGAGAGAATTGAGTGGCTTACACTAATGATGTACAAATGCATGCTTCCTGCACATTTGTGTTCTACTACAATGTATAAGGAAAAGTACACAATGTTTGTATGTGATCCATAAGTGATGTATCTTTGACCTAGCTTAAATCTGTATAGATCAGATCTCTTAAAGAATTATAGAATCTTAAGGATAACAAGGGGTTTTGAAACAAATTTGTGATGTTAAGAAAGAATGTACATGTAGGTGAAACATGTTTTACATTATGCATACAGGTACCTTACCCATCCCAACCCTTGTTCACCAGCAGTATTAATTATTTAACTGATACTTGCCACCCCAATAGTGCGATAATACTAACAATGCAATCTTTGATCTTAGATCTGAATTGTTTAGAATATCTTATGCTAGTTTTCTCACAATTTTGTTGTGCTGTTGCAAGACAACGTGTAAGAACTTTTTGCAGTGTGACACCCCTGCAACACATAATTATTTGGGAAAAATAGAAGTTAGATTTTACTTTGTGCAGTGCTTGCTACAACAGGAATTGTGTTCTAGACTTGTTACTGGTAACCAATTTTCTTGTAACTTGTGTCAATAGTGATGGAAACTAAATTTTGACAGAACTCACCATTCAGACAAGTGACTCTCAAAATGTACTCCCCTGGTGTAATTTTCACTCACCCAGAAAGATGCCCTCCCTCTCTGAAAAAAGTTTTTCGCAATGGTTCACAAACCATATGTTTTTTTCAGTATCTTGTAATCATGGAAGCCCAGCTTGCCATTTTGTGTTGAACTTACTTGTTCTGGAACATTTATGCCTCCTTAGGATCACAGACTGATTTTGTTGCTCTCTATTTTTAACATAAACTCTTAAGAATCCTTGAAAATTATTTTGACATTTCTGTAAGGAGTGTTTAACTGAAAAACACCTGAACAAGCTGCTGGCACTACCAAAATTAATTTGCATAAATCCCTAGAATTGAGACATTGGAGTAAACAATTTGTTGGCATGTACATGTAGAAGACTGATGTTTTTTCTTTCAATGAAAAATTATACTAAAAGGCCTTGAACCAAAAGATAAGTACAGTAAGGCAGTATGATTTTCAAAACACATTCTATTGACGAGTCTTCATGAGATTTGGGGAGATTAATTTCTTAGCAAGAACACATCCTTGTTCCACTTGTGTGCCATGTTCAATTTGCATGTACTGCTTACTGCCGGATCAACCAGAGACCAGCAGTATCACTTCATACACGTGTAACCATTATGTACATGTAAATTAACACCCTGAGGAAACTGTACTTATATTTTGTCTATTTAGGAAACACTAAGTTGTGTTTTATTGGCAAATAAGCTTATTTAATATTTGAATAATTTCCCAAATATGAAAATCATAATTGCCAAATGGGCAAGTGATCGATGATTTGTACTCGCCCAATGCTTTTCACACTGCATGGTACTCAACCATAACATCATTACAAGACAGTGTAACAGTACGTGAAGGTATATTTTTATGGGTCGTGCACGGTCACGTAATGGCAAGAAGTCACTACAGTATGTTTAGATTGCGAGTGAAACTTGTACTAGTTACTGAGGTTTGGTGTACTCCATGTACAATAATTATTGCACTTGCAAATTCTGTTTTTAAGATTTCTGTCTGAATTCACTGACTTGTAAACTAAATCTAGGAGAAAATTCTGAAAAGTATCCAACACATCAACAACACATCATGCATGAACTGACTGAAGTTTATTTCCATGAAGTGTAGTATTTATTTTAATGTTCTAAACATATCTGATATTTATAGGGATTCTAAGGTTTAAAACTTCTATATTGGTGTAACAGAAAACAGGGGTTTCACTAAGGGCTGGGTACCTGACCGGCTGTGGGGACAATTGTTGCCAGCCTGGTTTGACTATCTAGCAGAAAGTTTTTCTTGCAAAGAAGTTCTGTTCAAATAGTTTTAACCAACCTATGAAAACCAGTTGCCCTCCTGCTAAAAACGTTAATGAAACTCGTGCAAATAAGCATACATGTAGGTGGCATCAGTCATGTGTCCAGCTGTTGCTTATTTACCAGATAGTAGATTAAGACAATTTAGAAATTTCAAACCTTTAACCTGCAATTGTTTACAGTTGCTAACCATAGGTTGACATTTTAATAAATAATAATAATACATGAATTTATATAGCGCTCATTTCCAGAGCTCAATGGTGCTTTACAATGTTTGATGAAGATAAAATTGCTACTTAACAGTACAATATCATTATAGGGACAAGGGAATGGTATGCACTTGGGGAACATGAATGAGGTCCACATATAGAAATATTCATGGTGTTAATTTTTTCCATTAGTAGGCTCTATGTATCTCTCAGTCCACTGTTGAAGGAAAATTGAGTGAGCATAATATTTTTGCATCTGGAAAGAAAAAGTTTTGCAGAGGTTTTTTTTCCTTTTCTTGTTATGTAAAATAGGATACTTAAAATAGCTAGTGTGCATGTGTGGTCTGTCTGAAAATATGAGATCTCCAGATGAAGAATAATCTAGACCGCTCATTTTACAAATGAAATTACAATTTTTTGCACTGTGCATTGAGCAGAAAAAAAATATTTATTTCATTGGCGATCTGACCATATTGACCCATTTGTCATAAAATTCACAGATTATTTTGTTCACTGATAATTTGTTTTTTTTAGAGCCAGGCCTTGTTACATTTGAGAGTGCAAGTAGTTCAAGGCCCTGTTCTAGCATGGATTGCACAAGTGTTGTTAGAAGTAGGAGTGCTGGACGTGTTGAGAGGAGTCTTAAACTGGCTAGAAAAAAAGAACTGGAAGGTAAAATTCCCAGGCGAAACAGCACAGGAGCAGAGATTGTTGTTGATAGTAAGTATTTCATCTATCAAAACGCCCCCATACATGTATTTCTAAATTTAAACTCAAACTAATTAACACTGAACAATGGGCCTGGTTCTTGCTTGTGATATTCCTATGAAACATGTAAAAATCTGATTTCGTTCCTGGGTAACTTAAAGTCATTGTGAACTTTATCAGTGCTGGAATAATGAAAAACGAAGGGTTGAAAAAAGATGTAATAATAAGTTACTGTCTGCTGCATTTGAGCCAATGTTAAGTGTTTCAATCTTTCAAGGAAATAGATATGGGTTATGGACAAAGTATGAGGTCAAGATGACTGCAACAACCTTGTCACAGCAAACTGTCAAACAAAGGCCATGCCAAAGCTAACCCCACGGCTTGAAATAAACCACAATAGTTAAAAGTG
>OZ026601.1:13443358-13480858 GCA_964020085.1 Micromussa lordhowensis | reverse complement strand
GGGACAATGGCTTCGGCCTTGACGGCGTCATGATTTGCCCCCCTGTGTTGGTGTTTGGGTGGGTTAAAATTACTCCCCCTTCCAGTCCTGGGGGACCATCCGGGGCAGGTCTAGCTGTAGTGTTAGTTTCTGTAACCATCTTCATCCACTTGATGGGTGGTTAGCCCGGGGAGCTTCGTGTGTCCGCCTATTGGCCTCAGGAATCGTTGGAGTGTCTCCACCCAACTTTCGACCTGAGTTCACCCCTACACCACGATGAGGCACCTCCGAGGAGATAGGGGCTGTGAGACCCCTGGGCGCTTCGACTTCTGTATGGGCAAAAATAAGTAAAGGTATCGGTATTATTGCAAGGCTTAGACACTTGGTACCATGCACTACTCTTCTAAACATTTACCGCTCGCTGATTGAACCATATATCTCCCATGGTCTCGTTGCTTGAGGCCAAACTGCAAATGCTCATTTAAAATTAAGAATAAAATTAACAAATGCGAGATCTAGAGTTACAGCTGATTTACATAGTGGAGGTGGCTACACAAATACCTTAGCACAGATAGAATCCGTTTGCACGTTCAAACTCGGTGTTAATTGTTTGATGTAAAGCATCTTGTTGACAAGACAATGGAATTTGTTCATGCACTTCTTGAGAACTTTGAAACAGCTAAGGAGGTCCTCAGGGACAGCACCCGCGTGGTTGTTGTCATAGTGTTTGCATACCGAAGATGACGTGCTTTTATGGCCATCCACGTGGGCATATAAATGCCTGTGCGTGTAGCCAACACAGCTCCCTGTATCACACAGGTTACATTTAAAATGGTACACTACGCACTGTTGATTGACCAGCTGCGGTTTGGCCTCACATTCTTTAAGGTCTTGGCCAATTTTCTGACTGACAAATATGGGCTGGATTGTGGTTTGGAGCTTAATAGTAAGATCTTTCAACTGCATCTTAACAATGTAAGCGGAATCTTGGTCTTTGAAGGGTATGACCACTCGAGTCACATCATTTCCCGCCAATCTTCCCAAAGCCAAAGCCTGCAATGGCTGCTGGTCAGTAACTCTCAAGTTGATAAAGGTATTAATGGTGGAGTTTGATAAGGTGGTGAGGGTAGTCCAGACTTGAGTATAAAGACTTCAAATGCTCACACTCCTCGGAGAAATAAAGCCATGAGGAGGACAAACGGTACGCGCGATCAAGCATAGTTGTTAATAAGCTCCATTTGTACCGGTTGTCAACGTGACTCTGGTAGTGGACAACTAAACCAGTATTAGTAGGCTTAACATAAACTTTAGTCTCGATTTGGGGGTGCACGGTTTAAGAGAAATTGCACCTCCGCATGACAACTTCTGTTCTTCTGTTAGAACAGGGATATTAAGGGAGTGTAAAAAGGCTTCTATTGTCTGCATTCCGTCGGTATTGTTGTTTTTTTGGCTCTTGTATAATTCTTGATAAGAGCGCGTTTGTTTGGCTAATATGCTGAAGGGATCTGTTGTGATTACGCCTCTAATTTTAAGTTTCCTCATGTGTTTTTTAATGTGATTCCTTTATCTAGATTAAGAAAATATTTTGAACTTTTCTCACCGTGTTTGTGCCAGTGAGCGCGAGTGCGTATGATGACGACACCGTTAAGTTTCTTGTCATAGAATTCTTCTAAATTTTCTTTTGTAGCATTCAAGGTATTTGAATTAATATTGTTAGGATCTGCCTCAAAAACCTGTTTTGCTTTAGCATATTGTCCTTCAAGACAGTTTTCTTTTTCATTCCTTTCTCTCACCCTTCTTTCTGAATGTTGTTTTGTATGTGCTCTAATATTATACTTCAACCAATTCCAAATGACGCGGTCATCAGACAAATCCTTACGACCTTGGGCAAGCCAAGTTGGTATCTTTGATGTAACATCAGTAATATACTCATCATCTTCCAGAAGAGCACAGTTCATCTTCCAAAACCCAGTCCTTCAATTTCATTGTTGCTGTTTTGGAGATCTAATGTAACCACTGCATGATCTGTTTTGATAGACAGAATTATATCGACGGATTTAACTAAATTGTGTAGATTATTAAAAATTCACCAATAATCTAGATGACAAATTTTGTTCGGGGATTTCTGACTCCACATGTAACTTTTATGTAATTTGTATCAAGATATAAATTTTTATCTTAGCATTAGGGTTAGGGTTTAAAATTATGTAACACCCCAGGGGATCAAGAATCTTGGTGTGAATAACGCAAGCAGTTTCTACAAACAGTTCTTATCATTGGGGCATGTATCGGAAACTACAAAACTTTTCTAATAGGGAGGAACGAAGATTACAATCTGAATACTTTTGCAATTTTTTAAAATATTTCTTTTTTAATTTTTTTTAATTTTTTTAAAAAATTTTTAAAAAAATTTGTTTAATTTTTGTTTAATTTTTTTTTTAATTTTTTTTTAAACAAGGACTAGTGAGCAGCACACAGCAACTGTAGATCTTGCTAACTTCCTTATTATCTCCTACCGGTTTCGTCTGAACATACAGACTTCGTCAGGGAGTTTGAACAAGATAGTGTTGGAACTTATTTTATAGAAGAAATTCTAGAAGAGTTTCCCGGGGTCCATCCCATATCAAAAAGATGTCATCGATAAAACGCTTATAGAGGGTCAAGTTTAACGTTAAATCTGTGAGCCCCAAAATTAAACATTGCACGTTTTCAACGTTACACAGGATTTTAATCATATCCTGTACGTTATGTTTTTGTGGGTGTTTTTGCAGTTCGCACCCTTGTTGGAACGTGATTTGTACTATAACCATTAGCTATAAAATAAGTTCCAACACTATCTTGTTCAAACTCCCTGACGAAGTCTGTATGTTCAGACGAAACCGGTAGGAGATAATAAAGAAGTTAGCAAGATCTACAGTTGCTGTGTGCTGCTCACTAGTCCTTGTTTAAAAAAAAAATTAAAAAAAAATTAGCTTAGAATGATAGTTCAAGAATGTGGAAATCTCTTAAAGAGATTTTGCTGTCTGATAATGTTGGGGAAGTATCAGCAATCCATTCCTACAGCGGTCAGTCGTACTCGTGTTCCCAGCAAATTTCTGAGATTTTTAACAAACATTTTACTTCCATTGGAAAACACCTTGCAAAATCTTTCCGGGAAGTTGGTAACTGGTCGACATCATTTATTTCGGATGTTAAGTTTAAACTTCAGCCTGTAACTGTAGCTTCAGTGGCAAATCAGCTGGCCCGGCTGAAAACAAATAAAGTGACAGGTCTGGACAGCATTAGTGCACGTATGCTTCGCGACTCCTCAGATGTTATTGCTCCACCTTTGACTCACTTAATTAACATGTCTTTTCGGACTGGGGTTTTCCCTGACATGTGGAAATGTGCGAAGGTTATGGCTTTGTTCAAGAAGGGGGACAAACATGACAGGGACAACTACCGTCCAATTTCCATATTACCATCTGTATCAAAAGTACTTGAATGGCTCGTACATCTTCAGCTTTATGGCCATTTGACTCAAAACAAGTTATTATTTGACAACCAGTTTGGCTTTCGACAACGTCGCTCCACTGCTACTGATCTTTGTCGGTTTACTGATGATTTACTTACTAACATGGACGAAGGCAAGTTTACAGGAGTTGTTTATTTGGATCTCAAAAAGGCTTTTGACACAGTGGACCATAAGATTCTTATCTTGAAGCTCAAGGCTGCTGGAGTATCCGGATTAACCTTAAACTGGTTTCATTCTTATTTAACTTCTCGTTGCCAAAGGACTGCAGTGGGTCGTTCTCTTTCTGGCACTCGTCGAGTGGCCGTTGGTGTGCCCCAGGGATCTATTTTAGGTCCCTTATTATTTCTGATGTATATTAACGATGTCCACAGGTCTTTGTCCCATGCATCTATTGCCTTATTTGCTGATGATGCAGCGCTTTCCTTTTCCTCATCTTCCTTAGAAGATCTGCAGTTCAAGCTAAAGCTAAATTTAAAGACTGTGGCACATTGGTTGGAGAAAAACAAGCTAACTCTTAATACCTCGAAGCCTAAGTTTATGCTTATTGCCGATTCGAAGAAACTGAAAGATGCATGTCACTTAAGGCTTACTGTTAATGACTGTGTCATAGAAAGAGAAACTACCTTTACGTATTTAGGCATTGTAATCAATGAAAAACTGTCTTGGACTGATCACATCGAGTATGTGAGAAAGAAAGTTAATCAAAGACTTGGCGTTCTGCGTAGGATTAAGCATTTCCTCCCCTTCTACGTTCGTAATTTATTTGTAAGCACCATGGTATTACCATTTTTGGATTATTGCGACATTGTTTGGGGTGATAGAAATAACAAAGTATTAATGGACTCCCTTCAGGTGCTGTAGAACAGAGCCGCTAAGATTGTCCTTGATCGCCCTGCTTACTCTTCATCCACTCAAGCGTTCTTGGATCTTAAATGGAAAGATCTTCGTGTTGGACGGCGCTTACATAGGCTTATTTTTGTTTTCAAATGCCTAAATGGCCTTTTGGATCATAATTATAATTATAATTTTACTACAAATTTGTCAGTTCATAATTACCAAACGCACCATGCCAACGATTTGAGAATTAATAGGTCTCGGTGCGGCAAAGGTCAATTACGTTCTTCATGCTTTTTATTTAAGGAATGGAACAAGATTCCTTTAGATATCAGAAGCAGCGAGTCTGTTGGGATTTTTAAAAACGCGTTACATCGTTTATTGTAATCACTAAAGAATTTATGAGACTTGTAGTTTACTTTTAGATGTTCTTAATCCTTTTTTACTTTTTATTCTTAGTTTGCTAACTTTGACAGGATTCGCTTGAAAACCACCTTCGAGTGACAGCAGCCTCCTGTATAAAGATTTTTATAATAATAATAATAATAATAATAATAATAATAATAATAATAATAATAATAATAATAATAATCAACACCTTTTCTAAATAAGATCGCAACTCCACATGAATTTGAACTACCGTGTGACATAACTGTCTAGGCCCCCCATTCATTTTTCCAATATATTTCTGTGTCTGTCTTTGAATGTGTTTCTTGTTGCTAATGCCCCTCTCATTTAAAGAAACTAGTTTCAAACCCTCAGTAGTCATGTAATCAGTGCTCTAGAGATGAATTTAAATTTAGGTTGCAGAAGGACTTGATAAACAAAGAACAACAACATGTAATGACCAGTGAGAACATAGGCAAAAAATTGATGTACCGTGTTCCAAAACAATTTGCAATAAGATTTTTGGGAATCATAATAGGTCAAAAGCAGGAATTATAAATACACAACTTACACACAAACTGTTATTTACATGTAACTAGTACATAAACAAGATATATGATCATGATAATGAGTTTCAGAAAGGACAAATGATGAAGATAAATTAGGCACAAATACTAAATACACAAGTACACATACAGATAAATACGACGTGCTTTGTTGCTGAAGCCCTCCGTCTGCCCAAGTGCTATTCATTGTTAAGCCATAATGTGTGAGATGTTTTATCTCCTCACCTCTGTAATCCCGTTGTTAATAAGCTTGTCTACTAGGAAGTAGGTCTTCAATTTTTAATTAAACATTTATCCTTTCCTTTTTTTCAATTGGTGTAATATAGCCCGTTTTTTGTGAATCGGAAAGTTCTCCAAACTTGAAAGAGTAGTTTATGAAATCTACTAGATGTCTTCCAATCAAAGATCAAAAGGCCACATTAAATTCAATTGTTAGTCCATCGTTACCAGGAGTTGTATTTTCTATGTGAGCAAACTGTCTGGCATATGTTCTTTTCATCTTTATGGCCTTTATCGTATGTGGGATGTCTTCTCTTCGAAACCTCATTTTCTTAGTAGGCATGTGCTTATTACTTGTCTTCGTACTTGTCTTTGAGTGTCCATGACATTCCAAGGAGTAGCCTTGAGATCTTCATTTAATTTTTCAACTTCCACTGCTTTGGTACTTCTCTTCTTCTTGATGTTGGAAAAGTTTATCTTTCATAACACCATAAATTAGGTGGTGATCACTTATCTCAGGATTTAATACTCCACTTGCCCTGAAGTTTTCTGGCTTATTTGCCAGGATCACATCCAATAGAGTAGCAGATGTACATATGATTCTTATTGTTTCCTTTTTTAAGAATTTTAAACCACACACTTCCTCAAGGTTAACCAGAAGTTGTCCTTCTATGTTTTCTGGTCGTAGGCTATCAAGAATAAAGGTCCCCAGTGAGAATAATTGTTTTGCTTTCCATTGTAGCCCCCATGCAAATTGAATTGAGCTCCTTTTCCAATTTAGAATAGTAATTGGGTCCAGTTACCTTGGGGGTTCTATAAATTCCAACAAATAGCACATCATTATTATTTATCATCTTTAAAACACGAAATGGTGAAATGATGAAATGTCACTCCAGTTAGCCTAAACAATGATTCAGTTAGCCTAAATAGCACTTCTGTTAGTTTAAATATCACTGACTTGATGCTGGTTAGCTGTCAAGATCCATTACATCATTTTGCCATTTCGTGTGTTAAACATGCCCCCATGACTTCTATTAGTTTGGACTGCTAGGGACTTTCACTTGTCAAGATATTATCTTTGATAAAAAATATGCCATCAGACCAACCCCGCCTTTTTCCCTGTCTTTCCTGTAACCATGGTATTCTTCAAGTTGAAACTGGGCACTGGGGTAGAAGAAATCAATCTTGGTTTCCGTTAGAAAAGTTATATGTGATTTGAGTTCCCTGTTTGTATCTTCATATCATCAAATTTATTTTGGATGCTGTTTATGTTTAAATGGGTAAACAGTAGATCGTTTGAGTTTCGTTTTCCTTCCTCAGTAATCCATGGCTCTGAGGTTTGCAAGCTGAAGTTATCAGTTATCACCTCTGACTCATTGATTTCCTCACTACATACAGTCCAGTTCATGACATCAAAGAAGGGTAGAGATCGTGATGAACAGCTGTCACATTTCAGGCTTGGCATTTAGTATTGCGTGTATTTCTATTAAGCTCCAGTCGTGTACATTTTGCACGGGATATTTGCTTGCAGTCGTTGCAAACATATTTGTAACGCCAATTACTCACCGTTTTTGCCCACACAGGGCATTTAGTAGTTGTGGGTCCAGGCAGGGGATGTACATCGCCACTCAATTCGAGTTTGATTATAGATAGATTGTAAGTAGCCGTCCCATTTGGATAGTAACCACTCCGGCATTGTAGAAACTCCCTTTGCATCCAGATGAAACTGTATGCATAGCTGACACTGGAATTTAGTTTTTCAAGTTTGATGGGCCTTTCAAGACTTTCTTCTTGTTTGTCATTTTCAAAATGGCTGCCACTGATTGTGCAAATTGACATCAAATGTCTTCTCGAAATAGCTTGTTACTTTTTCACCTTTTTCGTACCAACTTGCATGGGAACAGACAATAGCAGCCTGAGTAATATAATCATAGAGATCATTGTATTCTGCTTGTAAACAATCCAACTCTTCAACATTTTCTTTCGACAGGTTATTTTTGTAATTTTTGGTACAGTTCTGTAATTTGTCTTCCAACTCTTTGACCTTAGCTTTTCTACTCTGAGCTCCCATTTTGCTGTAATTGATAGTTAGCTGTCAAATTTTATATTTTATAACCCACTTATCAACAACCTCTCTAAATTCTTCAAGCCAATTTTTAATATTTTCACCAAGAAGATCACAATAAGTGCTGTCATTCACTAAAGTAGAACTAAATTTCCAAAAACTTGGACCGCATTCACTATCCTCCACACCATTAATTAGTAATGTTGTTGCAGAATGATCCAATTTCGTAGATGGTTTTATAGCTACCAAAATGACATCATCTTGTAAACCATTGCTTATGAACCAAAAGTCTAATCGTCTCTGAATAATTGAATAACATTTCTCTGTGGAATGCCTAACACACCAAATATCTTACAAATCATGCTCCAAACAAATCTCTTCTAAAACCTTGATTGAGTATTTCATTTTCTATGGACCACTGCTCAAAAATCACATTGAAATCTCTGCCAGCAATCACAGAAAAGTCTGAGAGAGTAAACAGACCATTAAGCTCCTCAGAAATTGTTTTGAAAAAAATCACACTTCTCAGAACATTTATTTGGTGCATAGATGTTTAAAAGTAGCCTCAAGAAGAATATAGCGACCTTGCAAATCAACTTTAACTGATTGCAATTTGAAGTTTAACTGGTCTTCTACAAGAACACCCTTGCTATTACCAGTTCCATGGGAAAAGGACATGTCCTCTTACATTGTTTTTTCCAAATATTTTCCACGTCTGCAGTACTATATGTTTCTTGAAGGAAACAGATATCCATGGAAGATTACACCAACCAATTGAAAATAGCCTGCCTTTTATCAAAAGTGCAAATTTCCACGAGCATTTAAGGACAAAAGTCTAAAACTTAAATGTTGTTTCTCCCCATATCCCAAGAGATAAAGCTATTCAATTCAAGTGAGGAAAGCTAATGTTGGCGTTTTTTGTAAAAAGCAAGCAGCAAGTAGAATTAACCAAATGAATGCCAATAGCAGCATATGCAGAAATAACAAATGTGAATAATAAACCAAAAGGAAAACACCAACTATTGTAAACATTAAACTAAACAAGCACATACATAAAGTGGTACTATGATCAAAAAATCATTTCCTTTTTTTCTTCCGGTTTTGAAAGCGTGTTCGCTTAACACCCAACTGGCAAAATTTTGAGCTTTGAGTTTTATCCGAAGGCTGTTTGTTTTGAGTGTAAATTTTGGATTTGACGGTCCGCCATTTCTCACGTCCAAAACTGACCGATAAGACATCAGAAGGTTGGATCTAGAGAAAATGACATCATTTACTCACTACCTTAACATTTCAGCGTGTAAATGCAATTTATTAAATATGCAAAACACGGGTTTAAAAGTCTGAAAGCCCGAAACTCCTGTGCTGCATATTAATTCAGCCGCATACACACGCATTGCATTCTTAAACTAGTGACTCTTTGACGTCATTTTCTCCCCGACCCAGCTCTCTCAAGACTTTAAAGTTAGTAATGGCGGACCAACAAATAAGAAATTTCCAGTTAAAATAAACAGGTGTCTTTTTAAAATCAGAACTTAAAGCTTGGGTCAGTTAGTTTTTAGTTAACATAGTTTTGAAATCCAAAGGAAAAAAAAAGAATTGTTTTTTTGGTCGTAGTACCACTTTAGAGGCCTTGGGACAAAATATGTTCCAGCCTTTGAGATTTGGAGCTAAGCAAAGGACAGTGGAATTTTGAATAAATTCTTCTTTGCTTTTGAAAATAACACGCTAAAAACGTTGCGATGTAAGTTGACCTCAAAAGAAATGCAGACATGAAACGCTTTTCAATAAATATAAGGAAATCTTTGTCTGCCTTCAGAACTGCGAGACTCAGGATTATGTTAAAGTATTCTGTGTACAAGTCTTATTTACAGTCAGTTACATCAGAACTCTCCATCAGTGTAAAGTTTATCTGGCTCTCGCCTGCTTAAGTGCCTTACACCCTAGCCTTCTTCAGCTTGGGCCACTGTGCCTTTCTTCTATCTCTGATTTCCTTTGGTAAATCCACAAACACCTTGAAATCTAGGTAACCACTCATTTCTTTTGCTCTTTCAAAGATATATACATGTAATCTCTATCTTGGAAACATAGAAAGAATCTCGCTGGACTTCTTAACTATCCTATGAATTCTTTGGAATTCAATTTTCTTCAATGTTGAGCTCTCTCCCCAGTAGTTGATAAATTACTTCTTTCATTTCTTCCTTTTCTGTATTGATTCTGGAACTCTAAGAAAACAAAGATTTTCATGCCGATTATATAGCTCTTGGTACACAATTTGGTATTCCAGGCCCCTTATTCTCTCCAAGTGAACTTTTTCTTTGCTTCTTAACTCCTGAACTACACTGTTGAGAAAGGATACTCCTTTATCCATCACATAGATGTTGTCTCTGAGTTTCTTGGCGTCCCCTTGTACTTTGTTTACCACATTTTCCTCAAGCTTATTAACCATGGTCTTTAGATTGCTTATGTCTCTATCACTGTTTCAAGTTTAGTCTAATGAGCTTCAGTTGTTGAGTAATATCTTCCACGTTGTTTGTCACTGCGAGTGCTTGGGCTTCTTGGTTGTTGTCAGTAATGGTGTCATCTCGGATGTCGTCAACAGCAGTTACACGTAGTTCGTTACAGACTCTCTTTCCTTCAGGTGATTTGGTTTTGCTGTCTGAGTCTTTGGTTCTTTTTCTTTTCAAGCAGTTAAAGAACTCTCCCATGTACAGAAAATCTTGCAATAAAACAAAATTTGGGAGGCAAGAAGAAACATGTCCTCACATGTTGAGAGCTCGACCCAAACTCAATCAGCCAGAGCAGTCATGACTCTCAGCTCTGGCAGTGTGACATACAAGTGCAAGCAGAACTAAAATTTTTGTTCTTTTTTTGCTTGTACTTATGTCAATGTCAGTGCAGAATGTACTACTGTTAGCATAAGCTAAGCATTTAAGTGTGCCATCTTGTTAACTGTATCAAGGAGGTATAGAACCGAAAATAAGGCAATGATCCATTCTACTCATGCATACATGCTTATGCTCGTGTTGTGGCCATCCTTATTGACATTTTGCCTGTGCTTTTGCTTATGTTGTAGTAAAAACCAGGCCTAAAACATTAGAGTAGTTCTTTATTTTGTAAAGGTTAGCTTGTATCAATCATTATTCACTGACTCACTTTGGTACTTATAATCGGATTAGGTAGGCTGGGAATTTTGTAGTAATTTATTACAAAATAACCCTAGAAAGAAAGTAGGATGAAAAGGTGCAGTTTTTCCTGGTGATACACATGCCAGAAGTCAAGAAGCCCTTTGTCACAGCAAAATTAATGTTCATTACAAGAATGGAAATGAAATAATCATCACTTACAAAATTATTTGTAAATTGCATAGATATGTATTAATGTTTATGTTGCATCATACAATGTAGCACTTCTTTGATAGCAGTGGTTTTAACTTAGTCATGTACTTTAAATTTTTCATTTCTTTTAATTATTTTCATTAGTTAGCGCAGAACTGTTAATTATGTGTGACTATAATTATTTGGCGTTTTGTTTTACAGATGAATCTATCATTTCAAATCTCGTAGGATTACAACTTACTAAGCAAGATCAAGGAATGGAAAGCCCCACAAAGACTGACATTGAGTTGTCATTGGACAGTGATCCAAGTGATAAAGTTCAAGAGGCTCCTGTTGAACTGAAAGGAGAGGTATATACTGCACACCAATACTGCACCACTTGTGCAGCCATAAAGCCCTTGATAAACTGCCATTAGAATGCACCATTACTGCAGAATACACTTGTAAGATAGTTAAGGAAGCTCTTTCACCTATGTAGACCATTTACTCCTAGTCAAGTAGCACTGTTTACCTTCAATACTCAAGCAGACCTGGGTCAGGAATGCAAAGAGGAATTGTGCTTGGGCAGCTTTAATACCTCTGGTTATGTTTGTTTTTCCCAGCTAAAATCTTCCCTGTTTATAAAACTTGGCATGCCTTTATATGATATGATGATATGATACAACTTTATTTAACTATGCAAGCCACACACAACAAAAGCTGGTTTCCAGGTGGGGCGTAGGTAAACACGCTAGAATAAGTTATGTATGTATGGAGGATTTAAGTGGTACTGTGATAAATTTTTTACCCCTTGAATTTTTAGGTTTATCACATAGAATTCTACAAAAGATTAAAAATGCCATTTTACCATTTGCAAATATCTGCATTGGTTCTGGAAATATTCAAGTTTGAAAATGAGTAAAATATGCAAATGAGATGACTGATGATGTCATACACTCAACCAAGTATCATAGAGCTATCTCGGTCAATTTAAAGTAGAAACCAATTTACAGTAGAAACTTGGTAGGCTAATAGTTCTAAATGCAACACACCTACAGCTACAGGTTTAACAATTTCTGTTTCCATGGCAACCCACTCTTTTCCAGTCCCCTCCAACCTGATTTCAATATTTTAGTGATTTTCAGCTTGAAAAACATTAAACAAGGCCTTTAACTCAACCTAATGTATTTATATGCTTGCTGGAAAATGCAGATGAGGCACCATTGGCAAATATCAACATGGAATGCTAAAGGTGGCCAGAAAAGCCTATAATATTAGGGAGGTCTTGAACCAAGCATGTTGCTATGGTAACCAAAATGTTAAGCTCATATTGTCAGAATCTCACTGTAAAAAATCAAACATTTCTGATACAAATTGGCTGAGATATCCTTGTTTATCATATTTGATCAAAATTGAGTTGAATGTATGATGTCATCACTTGGCCAATTTGCATATTTTAAAAACTTGAATATCTCTTTTAAGGAAAAAAATATACTTGAAAACAGTAAACAGCATTTTTTAGTGCAGAATGCACTATTGGGATGGTTTGGGGGGCTGCCTGCCGCTAAGGCACTATGGCACTAAGGCACTAAGGTGTAAACTTGAATGTTTGTTTAATTAATTAATTATCATTGCAGCAAGAGCTTAGGGTGGGTTAGATGCCTGTGTGCACCACGTAAAACATGCTACACCTACTTCAAATTTAGTAACAGCATCAAAGCTATATATTTGTTTCAGAAAACCCTTTGCTCTCCTTGTGGTACTATTCTCTGTAGAGCAAAGCGAATTTGCTCTAAAGGCATGCGCAGACTAGTTACTGTTCATGTCGACTATACATTAGGTGGAAGATACATTTCATACAGGATCACACATCAAAGTTAAGTGCTTTTCCTTGTGGTAGAACCCAACATGTAAGAAGCGTGTGTTTTAGCATTGTTAGGGCTATACACTCCGTTTTCATCCCCAACGCCATGCAGTTTTTTATGTGTCGTGTGATGTGGGTAGCACCACTTAGTTCATGCTAAGTGCAAAAATGCTTCTGTGACTTTGTGTATTTTGGAATTACCCCAATGTCAGCAGTAATGGGCTCCTGCCCTACATCTGTTCAACAAATATCATCTACTGTTTTCAAGCTACAATAGTGTGTTTGTGAGGGTTAGATATCAGGTTAACGCAGTACCTCTCCTTTTAATTGTCTCTATAACAGAGACCACAAATTTCTTAAGTTAGTGGCATTACAACTTGTCAAATTGTAAATTTGTGACACAAGAAACCAAGAAATCGCTTAATTATTGATGCAGACTCCGTGGTGTTCACCAAAGTAGGACAGCTGTTAATGAACCATAACATGGATATCCAATACCCACATGCATGGTAATGGTGCTACTCTTATTTTTCAAAGTATTGGGCTTAGTGTACAGATGTACCCATGTACGTACATACATATGGACAGTCACTTGACAAAGAAAATTTTTGAGATTGATGCATTAAAAAGTTTTCAAAGGTATGGCGCTCCACTTGGGGACCTTTGGTGAGCAGGGGCTCTGCTACAAAGACACTGCAGTACGAAAAAATAAGTAGTAACACTAAATGAAGACAAAGTATTTAGACGGTTTTTTCACACTGAAGAAGGGTTAGACACCTGAAACATCTGTGTTATTAGACAATTGACACTTGCTTCTTGATAATTATTACTCAAATATCAACTCAATATTATACTTACAAGTGTCATGCATCACCTATGACGTTTTAGTCTATTTATTTAAAGACATTGAGAGCCTAAATTGGATAGTAAAGAATAACAAGAGCAACAGTGTGAATAGTTTCTGCACAAAACCCAAATAACAGCAGTTAGCAAATATTACATGTATATCCTGGAGGAGATTACAGAATGAAGCTGGTGATTAAAGTGCATGGAGCATTTAGATGTGTCCTTTTCAGTGCAATAGAAACTTGTTTTTCAATTTCTAAATTACACTTAAGTTGTTGCTCTGATAGAATAGAGATGTTGTAACTTTCAGTAATAGATTTGGTATCTTGCAAGAATCAAGCAATGGTTTAGCAGAAATCATACAATCTTTTTCTTCTCTAGAACCAGCACATTTCTGTTATGAGAGCTTCTTAAACTTGGCCTTTCCTATTTCATTGCCCCATGTGGCTATGGTGTAGGAGATTTCAAATGCTCCATTGTTAAATAGCACTATTTAATCTAATTCCAGAATTCCAGAATTTCAGGCTTTTGAATCCAAATGAATGAAATTTCAGAAGCCAATTGTTTCTGTTTCTGTTAAAATTCACAAAAATTTTCCTTGGCATCATAAAACTGTGCAACAAAAGTTCTTCTCAAATTTAAATAGTTTCGTCTCCTCTAAAACATATCCTAAGAACTAGAAGCGACGATTCGTGACCTCTAATTGAATTTACTCTTTGTGACCAACAAAAGTATCAAGTTACCCTTTGTAACTAAAAATAAAAATATCTCGTGCCACTTGCGTACTACTAACTCATGGGCTGCTTCAACACACAAGACTCATCTCGTTCATAACTAGCCAGTGATGGATCCAGACATTGAGCTACAGAAGAACCGTTTTTGTTTTACTTACCCAGCGACTTTTCTTCCTTCTGTCATTCCTTCTTTTTTACCCAAAATAAAGGGGGGGGGGGGAGCCCCTCCGCTAGATTCGCCACTGCTACCCACCATTACACTAGCCACTCTAAAACAACCCAAAGTATTTACGTAACTGTCACACTCCCCTTTAATAATAACAATAATACCTTTTTGTTTTGTTGACCAAATTAATTGTAGTGTCTTCGCTCTTCACATTGAAACTTATCAATGGATACTGAAATTCACGAAACGTTCGAAACACGTTTTACGGACTCTGCGGCAACATTTAGATTTAAATACAACACGCAAACGATTTGAATCTGGTTACAATCTCTCAATTCCCAGTAGCACATTCCGCGCCCCTAAAATATAATTGTTCCTATCATAGAAGCCACACTGATCAACTTTTTTTCATTGACATCTTAAACCTAGTAGTAGAGACTCATTTAATTCAAAACCTTATGTAATGGGAAAGCTATACCCTTCATCGCATGCTCGTAGTTACATGCCAAACACTATCTCTCTGACTGATTATCCAATTGCGAATGATTATCAAACCCGCCCACAAAATCCTCTGCGTAACCCAGAAGACGTCGAAATAAGCCCAATATATGAATACGTCCTGCTCTCTTATGGAAGAATAAATATGGCCGTTCTGAACCATATCGGGATCATATACCATTTACCTTTACAACAAGAAATTTGATTGGCTGTTTATAGTAGATCCAATCTGATTGGTGTGACATACATACATCTCTCACTGACTCACTCACCCATCGACCCGTCATGCCGACTAAGAGGTATTTTTTTGCAAAAAAATAACTCAACAAACTGATATTCTCGTTATATCTTTGTGTGGATGTTATCTTATGAGACCAATGAAGTTGATAGACAAGTTTCATGGTACCGACATAAGCAATTATGTTGTAATGTCATCATGTAATTGACATTATGTCGCTTAATTATACAACTTGAGAGACACCCTAGCTCTTTTTACAACTTTTTACACTCATTATAGATCATTGTGGAGGTGCGGTGGCCTCCTGGTTAGTGCACTTGACTCCAGATCAAGCAGTTCGGGTTCGAGCCCTGGCCAGGAACATTGCATTGTGTTCTTAGGCAAGACACTTTACTCTCACAGTGCCTCTCTCCACCCAGGTGTACAAGTGGGTACTGACAAATTTAATGCTGGGGGTAACCCTATGATGTACTAGCATCCCATCCAGGAGAGAGTACAAATATTCCTAGTCACTTCATGCTACAGAAACCAGGATAAGCTCTGGCCTGGTGGGCCCCTTGGCTCGTAGATTGTATGCAGACTTAACCTTTTTATGTAGATCATTAACAGTTATTACTAAATGCTCTATCCATACAATACTTGATGGTGAACTTCATTTTATTCTTGAAACTTGCAGTTTCGATCTATAGCTTTTTCAAACAATAGGCAAGCAAGGCATTCAAGAGTTGTTTATATGATAGGAAAAATGACATTAATAGACTGTCAGGTATTGGGAAATATCAAGGGTATGGTTGGTGTAAGCCTTACAATTTACTCAAAAAACCATTAGCTGAACATTTTCAATTTGTGATAGATAAATCAAAGGGAAATTAAAGCAATATGATCAAACTTCTCAACTAAACAACTCTTTCTTTCTTTTTTCATTATAGTTTCTTAACGCTGTCATGGATGAAAACTATGGAAAGGCCAAGGAAATCTGCCACCAAAGTAGGCAATAGGTTATATTTTTTCCCCTTGCACTACAAACAGTCAATCTTCAAATGCTGTTCTGCTAAGCAAAAGACATTTACTTGTTAGCTTAGCTTACATACCTTTGCTATTTGTACATGATATGCAACTGTGCAGCTTGTGGCCTTTTAACAAGGAGATTGACTTTTAGGTTTTGTGATAAGTGTCTGAACCAGTATCTCTCTTTTTGGTGATTATTCACCTGTATAACTGGAGACTTGTTTCATGGTACTGCATGTCTAAGTTTTCTAGCACTGAAGGTGAATAGTGAAGGATTTTACCCAGAAGCCATATTAATATTCTCCACTGAGGAGGTTAATAATATTGTACTAGTTGATACGAACCAGTCAAAGAACCAACCCCACAAATAAAGTATCAGCCAAAAAAGTCTTTTGCAAAGGTAATACTGTGAAATTCTGGTCATAAGCCCTCCTAGGTGATATATGAAGGCGCGCTATTTTCCAGATGTTTAAATGGGTACCAGCAGATTTTAATGCTATGGGTGTAACCCAGGAGTGGACTAACATCCCATGCAATGGTGGAGTAGAAATACTCCCAGTCACTTCAAATATCAGGAAACAGAATAAGCTCTAGACATATGGGCCACTGGCCTGATGCAGACTTTACCACCTTACTTTGCCCCTTTGACTTTCTCTAGCCCACACTAACTACCCATGGGTCTCTGAGGATGGTCTCAAGTTGATTAAGTAACATTTACCTTCAATAATGCATTCTCATTTAAATGGCTTGTAAAATTGATATTTATTTGAAGTGCTTCTTGGAATGTCCAGACGGAAAAAATCGCAATCATAATGAGACCATGCTATTGCGTGACGATGTTCTAATTAATTTAATTCTTGTTATAAAATGTATCAAGAAACATTGCGCACAATCAACACCAATCTGTCGTTAACTGATAGCTACTATGGCTGTTTGCTGGCGACAGTTCTATTGAAGTTCTCATAAACAAAGCAACTATGCTGCTGGCTGCATAGTCCCATAGGTTTTTATCAAGGCTTGTGCCTCCTGTAGTCCAATAAATATATACTTTCATGGTATGATTTTCAAGTGCTTAACGTCCAGTTCACAGTGTTCTGGATATGTGGTTTGATAAATGGTCAAATGGTAAGCAAAAATGCGTGATGGTAAGTTCTGTTTGGATTGGCTATTTACCATTTACTCAAATAACCCCAATAATGTGAACAAAAGCTCTAACTGATCATAACTGAGGATGCATCAATCAGCCAGTCAGTCAGTAATCTGATGCAGATGTACTCCATCTTATAAGATAATATGTGTCCTAACAATTACAACCTCTACTATGTCAGGTATGAAAACCACTAAAAACCACCCTTAAAAAGTGGCTAAATATGTGGAAACATACTCCTCATCAAATGCAGCAGCACAACACTTTATTTATCAGTTGCATTTAAGGTAGATTTATATGCAGCTGATATAGATATTTCTGTCATGTCAGAAACTCATCTTAAGCCTGAAGTTCCAGATTCAGTTGTCATTTCAAAGTGCAATAGTATTGATCCTAGACGTCTGTTGAAATTGCTGGTTTTTTTTTTAGGCCATTGCACTCACCGTTGGTTTTAGCCACGAATTCAAAAAAAGGGGGTCATGTGAATGACAAACATCTTTTGGCTACAGTTTGCAGCACGGCTGTTGCAAACCCCTCAAAGGCATCAAAATAGAGGCCAAACTTGTCCATGCAATGGATTTTGCACTGTTCAAACTCTGCTCTGTAGCATACCTTGAATAGCATTTTGCTAGAAAGTTTGAATCTTACCAAACATGCAAACAAACTCTGCAGCACCTTCCCCAATGATCACTTTTTTGAATCCAGGAATGAAACCAATGGTGCATGCAACAGCCTTTAAAAAAGCCATTTCCTAAGATTTTTGGGATCAATAGTATCTACAGACGGTTCTGATAACAAACACCAGAAGGGAGGAGTGACTTGAATGCTTTAGCTTTACATGAAACATTGAACTCCCTTCAAGTCATAAGATTTTTTTTTAATATTTCTCTCAGTTCCATTATTTACAATGCAGCAATTATATAATTAAATTTATCTACTTACAATAAATTACAGTTTTAACATTTCCACAGTACAAAGAACACTTAGGGTACATTCTAATTGCCTTAATTTCTTATACTTACATACAGTGTAGTCATTGAATAGAAGTAGTAACATTATGTACCATACATTTGATGACTAGGAATTACTTTAATTATAATACAAGTTGTGAAACAGGAAAAGAAAGCGGAGGAGACATCTTTGGTTTCTCATATTATTTATACTTCGAAATGTTCAATTCTGTATCTAAGTGAGATTTTGTTTACAAAATCAGGAAGTAAGATTGAACTAGTATGCAGTTTGTTAGTGAAAATGTAGTATTTCATAAAAAGAAGTGTGTAATTAAATTTCTTCATTGCATTTTTTCCAAATTGTTCGGATGTAACGCCGAATAGTTTCTCTTGTATGGACGGGTTAAAGTGAGTTTTGTTCGTTAAATTGAACCAACTGATGACCTCATGTGAAAAATTTTTAACAAAAGCACAGTCACTAAAAGTATGATCAATGGAGTCCCTTTCGCCACAATATACACAGTCATCGTCTGGCTGGATACCATAACGAAAAAGTTCTCTTTTTCTAACAACAATTCGGTGCATAAATTTAAATTTAAATTCCTTAAGCTTGGGCTCTTTACATAGAGTTTTAAGGGAGGCGAAACGTTTTTTCCACACATCTGTTTTTGTTACATAGTGATTGTTCCATTTTTGGGGACCCTTATGTTCTACTATGTGTGTCCTGGTGTTAAGTAGATTGTAAAATTCACTAGTTTGAATTTTAATCAGGTCAATTTGTGTGGTTTCATCAAGCTGAAAATTAAAGGTATTGCTAAGGTAAGGTTCTTTTTTGATTGGAGCCTCATTTCTTGCCAAAGTTAGCAGGTGTTTCGGGATGACACTAATGACCTGATAATAGTGAAGAAAATTAGTCTTTTTACAGTGGTAATTGTCCAAAAAATCTTGATACGACATTAGTTGACCAGTCGATGTTAAGAGATCTTGGATTGAAAGGATGCCATTTTGATACCTTTCCCTAATAAAAAAGGGTCTATCTCCAATGAGTACATCTTTGTTATTGTGTAGAATTATCTTTTGGTCTTGACTATGATTATATAAAGTTTTTAATTCTCTAAAGTACGTTAGAATATTTCTATAGAACACCGGCAGTGAGGTTAGGTATTTTTCGTCATAATTGCATCTTAATAAAAGGTTGAGACCCCTACTCCTTTTAGATAGTAATCTGGGACTGTTTTCCATTTTGGATTTCCTGGCAACAAAAGTCTAGGAATCCAGGTCAGTTTTAGAGCCTTGAACATTATTTCTGTGTCTACCATACGCAGTCCGCCTTTATTGATGTCTTGGTAAAGCCCCTCCCTTTTAATTTTGTCTTTTTTGTTGTTCCACAGGAAGTTAAATACTTTTGTTTTTAGAATTGGTGTGATTTCCTCAGGAACATTTAAGGTCGAGGCTGAATAAACTAGCTGTGACAGTCCTAGAGACTTGATTATCATAACTTTTCCAAACAATGTGAGATTTCTTGCTCTCCATATATCCAAATTTGTTTGCATCTTGCGTATTTTAAGATGAAAGTTTAATTCATTGTTTTCCTTATCATTATATGAAACATGAACCCCTAATATACGCACCGGACTGCGCATCCATTTTAGATTTAAAGGATTGTTTTTATTTTTTTCCCATTTCCCCAGCCACATTGCTTTAGATTTCTTAACGTTTAAAGTTAGCCCTTACAACCTTCCAAATTCATCAACTAATTTCAAGGCTTCTTTAACTGCTTCCAAATCGTTGTATCATCTGCAAATTGTCATCTGCAAATTGACTTAATTTAATTGTATTTTCCAGAATTTTAATACCTACTATCTTTGTGTCTTGTCTTATCTTGATTGATAACAGTTCAGCTGATAGAATGAATAAAAAGGGAAAAAGCGGACATCCTTGCCTTACACCTCTCGATGGCTTAAACCAGTTTGTTAAAAAACCGTTATTTATAACTGCACTTTCAATATTGGTATAAAAAGTGCTAATCCAACGCATAATACTGGTCCCAAAATTAAAAACGCGTAGTGTATTCATTATATATCCCCATTCTAATGAATCAAAAGCTTTTTTGCAATCCAGTGATACTAAAATTCCAGGTCTGTTATGCAGCTTTGTGTGTTCCATCACATCCTCAATTAGACGAATATTTTCTCCAATATATCTCCTTTGATAAAACCAGTTTGACCACTATGTATTAAGGTTGGTAGATATGGTTCTATTCTTTTGGCTATTGCTTTAGTTGCAATTTTACAATCAATGTTAAGTAAGGTTATTGGTCTCCAATTTTGTAATTCTAGTAATGAACCATCTTCCTTTGGTATAAGTGTGACACTTGCTCTCCTTTGTGATATGGAAAGTTCATTTAGATCATAAACAGCATTTAAGCTCGCAACCAGATCCTGTCCTATCAAATCGAAGAAAGGTTTGTAAAATTCAACAGTAAAACCGTCTTCTCCTGGCGTTTTATCGCTCTCGAATGTGTCCAAGACCTTTCCTGCTATATTGAGAGACACTCGCCAAAGTGGGATGCTGGTCGGCACTCTACAAAGGTGCTCATTAGGACACATTTTGACATACTATGACAACCCCCAGCGGCAATATTCTCGCCTGAGGGCCTCCATGTTAGGGTAGATGCACATCAACCTGATTTCAATGCTGAAGAGGTTCAAGCCTGAGGAAGTGGCAACAGATAGCCTGTCCATCCAGAAGAGTGCGCTGCACAAGTTGGAAAGCATTAGAAGCGTATGTGCCAATGTTAAGCGATGAAGAAATGCAGGAAACGCTGCTTAGGGGGAAGGGATCAAGCAGGAACTATGCTATAGGACCGATGCAGTGGCGCGACAAGGGAGAGGTGCTGTACTTGCCCGATGATCAAGCTGAATATTATCCCAAGTCGGAATATTATCCCAAGTTGGAGCAAATCAAACAAGCCAAACCGTGCCGCATTATGATGATTCACTGACGAGGCACCAACTGAGCTATCTCAACAGCAGTGGAGGCAGTGGGAAAACCACAAGAAATCTTCCCGCTGAGAGATGCCCACATGTTGAACGCAACTCACCAAAGAGATGTGGGCTACAGGGGTAAAAGTGCAAACACCACAGTAAGAATGGATGAGCCAGAAGTTCGTCCCTCGCATTAAAATAATTTGGGATGAGGTCTGCACAGTGCGCCTGCACATCCTCAAGACTTTTCTTGTGTGGCTTGAAAGCCAGGCTATCTGCTGCGGTGATCAAGGCCAGCCACCGACAATCGCAGACATCATGTCGCACAGCTGGCTCAGGGAAAAGGCAGACTATTATGAAGAGGCTAAGACGGATCACAGAGTGACAGATGACAAGTTAAAAGCTTGAAAAAGCACATCTGCCTCCAGTCTGACAAAGTTCAATGTCAGGAAGGCTCTGCTGAGATGCCTAGGATGGGATAGGTTTATTGAAGCTTGGAAGCCAAGCAACCTCATCTCCACAAGCCGACAGAAGGTGCGCAACTGGGCATAGGCCTGCTTTGTTTTTTGAAAATCATAATAAAGATTTTTTAAACACCAATGTGCCCTGTCTTTACTACCCCAATGACAGTCGCAAACAGAACATCATTGTCCCCATCCCAGGCACGCAGTGTAAAGAAGAGCTTGTCCTTAACGATGTAATAAATGTTTGAGGCCACTGAAAGGGTGATCCGAACTGATAACTGGCAGCTAGGCTACTCAGTGACGGTCCAGTTGAGTCGGGGCCTCACGATCCATAACCCACAAAAGGTCTGGATCATTCATGATTATCTCCAGTGGCCCAACCTTGCTTACCTCGCAGTATCATATCAAAGAAACGAACACGGTGGGGTTCAAAGTGATGCCCCAGCAACTGCTGAGTTACCACAGCTTTGCCTGCCAGGTTTTTTCTTTGAAAGCTGCAGTACAGTTTTTGGTAGCTGTAATGTTTCTTGTGGTAGTAGGCATAAAGATTTTTCAACATTTCAATTGTGCCCTTTGAAAGGGTTGTGTTGATGTGGTTGAGATAAAAAATGTTTTGTCAGGTGGTAGCCATTTTAAATTAATTTTGATAAAATTCATCCAACACAAACCTGTGTAGAAGATCAAGTTTGTCTCCTTCATTCAAACGAAAGAACTTTAACAGAAAAGAGGTATCTTTTTGAGTGAAACTCTTGGTGTGAAGGTGAAGGAATTTGTGATTTTGTCGTAGATATTTATAATGTTGCAATCAATACCAACTCTTGTGAATTTAGACATGAAAGTCACTTTTTTGTTAATCTATTGTTTTCAGCCGCGATGGAATTGGGCTTGTAAACAAGGAGCAGCATTACTCAAAATGACATGATTTTTTAAAGGCGGCGCTTGACCCCTTTTCTCTAAAACTGCTGACAAAAACTTGCATGTCGACAGGGTATAGAGAAGGGAAGTGGTATTGAGGTACAACCCCCTTTTACCTTCATGCTTCATCAATTGAAACTTGTTTCATTTGGGTAAGTAACCCCCATTTTTTAGACTTTTTAGGCACTCAAATTGTATTCGGAGTCAATTTTGACAAGGTTGTAGGTCTCTGGCAACTGGAAATCGGTCAAACAAGTGGTAATAAATTTTCTCTCTTGTTTTTCTGAGACCTCCCTCTTCAAGAGATTTAATGCTGACAGCAGACAATCTGTCATTTTCGTCCACAGCAACACAGTCACTGACACTTCATCCATGGTAGGCGTGAAAAATTCATTCGCCAAAGTGTACTGGAAGTTTGTACATGTTCATACCCAGTTGGGATGAATACTGTTTTTTTGGTCCCTTTCCCATTCTGAAACTGTAAGCTTTTTGGTTACACTGTGGGGTGAAGCAGTAAAGTCCTTGATGCCATCAATGATGATGTTATTTTCGCTTGATGACTCGTCAACCTCCTCCATGATGTATCGGAAAACATCTTTTTTGTCAGTGGAGCTACTAATATGGGACTCATTTATCTTTTTGCTAAATCAATCACTTCCACTGCATCAGTGGATAAGTTGGTTATTTTTTTTTTGTTTTCATATCAGGAGCCATACATGCGGGGCTGAATGTTCCAGCATCACCTTTAGCCCCTTGTGGCCCTTGCTTCCCTTGTTGGCCTTGTTAGCCTTGAGGGCCTCTTAGCGCTTGTACACCGCACGGTCCTTCCACACCTCAGGGCCCTGGGTCACTTTGGCCTCCTTTTTCACCTTTGTCTCCCGTTGATCCTGTCTGCCCACGATTGCCCACGAAATGGAAGGCAGCAGTTTAGGCACATCGTATAGCGATAAACTGATCAACCAACTATACGTAAGTCTGGGTTCGATCAAAGCTGGCAACACGTCAACAAAACTCTGAAACCAAGTTGTTGTCTTGCTTCAGTTGCTTACTAAACACATCATAACGAATATCAGCGACAAAAAATTATCAATGATTATATAGCACAATGGCATACAACCTTTTGCTTGACTCAAATCTCGCAAAACAGCAAAGAAACAACGCCAATCAGGAGTACCACAATTTCACAATCCACTTTGTCCAGCCGATTGAGCTAGACTATTGAAAAAAAAAAACACAAAGCGGCATTGAACAAACGAATCACCATGAGCTACTCTTGGTACAAAATACTAGAAGCCTACGGAACAACAAACTAAAGTGGAAAAACAAAACAAGAGTAATTATAGAGAGTAATTTATTATGCTCTCAAGAACATGCTCTCAAGAACATGCCCTGTGGCTGAAAAAAATTGGACCTGAATTGCTTGATCAATTTTTTCCCCAAAAATGGCCAAATAAAAAATGCAAAACCGACAGACCTGATTTGGATGGCACAGGTTTAGATATTCATTCAGCGACTGGAAAACTCCCTGCCCCAAAAAGAGGTTGGACTTTGCCTGGGCATAATTATACTGGTCCATACAATCCTCTTGAACAACAATTAAAATACAATCCAGGTACAGGACAAATTATTGAAATATATCAACAGCGTACCGGCCCCACTGACACAGTTTCTATGCAATCTTGACATTGATTACAGTAGTTGTGCTTTTCGTAATAAAAAATATGGTGAAAACGAGAAAAATATGAAAACAGCGCAGACCGTAAAATGGTAAAGGCACTTGATTCAATTCCGTGGAAAAACAGACAGTGGGGGCATGCACTATAAATTCAAAACAAAAACATGGTCACATACAATAACAAAAAACTATTGCTTCGGTCAAGCCCCGGTTTGAATTAACATTTGAAAACACACAATGCTTTTTGCAAATAATAAAAACATGATTGTCAGTTTCCACTTGATTGCGTTTCTTGCGAGTGAATATTATGGCTAAAGTTGCAGAGAAACAGTAGAGAAATTGCAGGCGAAGTGGTGCTGCTGCTTCCCTCTTAGCTTGTGTTAACTTTACTTTTCCAGTCTAACTTCAGATAAAACGACTGCTGATTAAAACACCGTTATTTGCTACATTTCCTATAAGAAATTCGAACAATAATGAAAATTCATCTAAATAAGTCAATTAACTTGCAGTGAGCTGCCTTCTCCTCATTTGTCTTCATCATCTTCTCTTTGGAACCTCCTGTATGGGTCTCCTGACGGTCTCTTTTGGTGCCGCCTTTCTTTTTGTTCATTTTTCAGCCGCTCTTTTCTTTGTTTTTTCTTTTAATCTTTGCCAACTCTCTTCTCTTCAATTCAAATCCCACCAACTTCAAGTACTCCTCTAAATTTCCATATGGGAATCATCTCTGTGGCTTCTTCCAAATTGTTTCATTGCAAGTTTACGACTGATTCATCAACGAAACTAAAGAACTTGGTATTTTCTGCAATGTCTTCTAGCATCTCAAGGCTTTCTTGAATGCTTGTTATAGTATTCTCATACCGACGTGTAGCTTCTTCGTAACTAAGAGGCATCTTGGTACTTAAAGTGTTATCAACTTTTTATCAGATGGACTCTCTTCTGATACAGAAATGATACACTTTTTGTTGGTTAAAACACAATAGGTGATGTTATATGATATTATTCATTGTCAAGGGAAGGCACTTTAGCATTAAATCATCTACTTCCTCTGCTTGTTTTTGTGTTTCCATTGCTGTTTAAAGATGAGTCGCTTGCAATCTACTTATTTCATATATTCATTTTCTGGGGAAGTGTCTTTACCATAAATCATCGACTTCCCCTATTTTTTATTTTGTCATTCAAGTTTCCATTGCTATTTTAAAGCTAAGTCTCTTGATGCCATTTATCATGCTCCGCCAAACATAATTAAAACTAAAACAAATTTGCATGTCCACCCTGATGTCTGTTATCTTGGAGCCAACAGCAATTTTTCAGTGCGTTCAATTTAGTTTTTGAGAAGGAAATCGGCAAGTTGCTGGGACTGAGATCATCTCTTTCATCATGTTAATAACATCATCTGGTAAAAATAATGAATCTTTTTTATCATGATTTGCCGCACAAAAACCACTTCTCCTCTTTCTTTATCCTTGCATTTTTTTTACTTTTTTTGACTTTGATCAATCGAACCTCTTCTCCCACGACCCATGGTTGTTTTGTACAGAAGCAAGTGTATGTGTCAAATTAGGTTGTCGAATTGCAAGCAATTCTGCCATGATACGATCAAAACATCTTCTATGTTTACATTCACAATTTCTTTCTGTTTCTCAACCATGGCAGAGTTGTATCTGAATCTCTTTACCACACGTTTTACAAGGCTACAGTACCTTTCTTCCCCTCTGAATCTTAAACATGTGGATTTTGCAATAGATGCCAGAGCAGACCTTACCACAGTTTTCAGTCTGTCCCCTTTTCAGCTAGGCACAATAGTTATGGGGTTTCGAATTGCCATAAATCAGGCCTGCGGTGCCGGGGAGGCAAAGAGACCTTTTATTGCTACAAAATAACCCCCCCCCCCCCCCCTTGGCCATTGAGGGTGTGGGCTGCCCCTGGGGACCTGCAGCAATAAAAAGTCTATTCACCCCCTGCTGCTGATATCAGCAATCTAATCAAATCTTATACCATGATCCTTCAAGAGATTGCCTACTCACCTGTAGCACTTAACTCCCAAATAGTAAAATTTACAAGTAACACTCCAACCGAATGGAGTAAAAGTAAACATAAGCCCGCATAAGTACACACTATAGACCCTTTGTTGAAAAATCTAAGAAATTATAACCTCCTAAAGATAAGGAGTGTCAGGGACAATTACTAATCGTCCATTCTTGTAAAAACCAGGCATAATGAAGTAGACCTTTAACCATTGCAAAATGCTCTGGGTGTGAGTCTATTATATCCAGCTTCTGAAATGTCTGTGCTATTGCCAGCTTTGTACCCTCCAGGTGGTGGGAAAATAAGGCATACAGTTTTCAGGACTGCAATGAAGCAGAATTATGCTATAAAATATTGATGTCATACCGTCATTATGCCTGAAGGATATTCTCAAAACTAGGTAAAGGTAAAGTCTGCATACAAGCCAAGTAATGCATCAGGCTGGAGCTTATCCCGGTTTCTGTAGCATGAAGCGACTAGGAGTATTTTTACTCCCCCCATGAATGGGATGCCAGTCCATCGCAGGGTTACCCACCATCACTTAATGTGCCGGTACCCATTTCTACACCTGGGTGGAGAGAGGCAATGTGAGAATAATGAACAACACGATGTTCCCGGCCAGGGCTCCAACCTGGATCGCTTGATCCGGAGACGAGCTCACTAACCATGAGGCCGCTGCACCTCAAAATTACGCCCTTGTAACGAAGTTATTTGCATGAGTAAAGTAAAAGGACTGCAAGTGATCACTGTAAAAGTGTGATAAACTAGCAACATTTATTGGACTTACGCCTGTGTTGTTTTGAATCTCCTGTGGAGTTTTGGGCAAAAAAAATCATCTAGCATTTATCCAGTAGCTGATTTTAGGATAGTTTATCTATAACATGCAAAACAATTTACAACTACAGTAGTAAATGGCATTTCATTTCCTGCTACCTGATTATGTTCATCATTTTCGCTACTAATTTCGTTTTGCTTTTGACTCAAACTTTAGTTTTATTGCTGGAGCCAGACAATAAAACATGCAGTGAATTCCATGCTGTAATTGTGGAAAAAATGCAACAAGGTTTGTATATTTGATACATTCATTAATGTAGGTAATCATATGGGCTTTTCAAGTGCTTATTTTTTGCAAAATGCCAAAGAAAAATTGTGGTTGACTACAATGGTACCCCGCTCTACGGACACCCGCTTATAACGGACAGTTTCGTTTGTCCCAACAACAAGCTCTTGTATTTCTCTTAAATTAACCCACTTTATACAGACACCAGTTAATACGGACAACGGACACTTTTCTGTGTCCCGAGTCACAAACTCTCATATATTGTCAACCCCACTTTACGGACACTGGTTATCTGCATACTGTCTATTTTCATTGTCACAATTATGTGATAATTGTAGACATTGAACCCTGTTCAAATAATGACGGATTTTTACGGGTTAATGAAATTTTATTACTAAAAAAAGTAACAAAGTAGCGTGACATATTTGATTTCGACATACATACATTATTTACCCTTGGATTTTAAAGTAGCTTATGCAGTTAATATCTCCGAGCGTTTTTGTCCTCGGCACTTTCCGGCTCTGGTTGCAAACGTAAAATTTCACCTTACGTAGGAGACCACCAGTCCTTGTAAACATGGATAGTCTTATCCAGGAAGAAATCTTCAGAATACAGTTGTCACTCATACTTTTCGGGACCCTCTCAGTCATAATGACACACTAAATAGTATGCCGATCTCTGTAGTGTGAGGTGTGAAGTGCAATATGCCTTTTCTTGTGAGTTGCGGCCTGTATTATGTGACAGTTTGTCAGTCTTCAAAAGTCAATGCTGAGAAGTTTGATTGTGGCAAATCCCAGATTCAGTGTATTTTAGCCAGGAGAGCTGAAATATTAGACGAATACAGCGCAAACAAGAATGCACTAAATGAGTCTAAATGAGCTAGAGCATCACAAATGCAAAATATAGACGAGGCAACATATGAGTGTTACCAAAAGGCAAGAATCAAGAACATTCCAGTGACCGGACCAATGTTACAAGAAAAAGCCAAACGAGCGAGTGAAGAGCTTGGAGACTCAGAATTCACAGCGTCTAATGGATGGCTTGACAGATTCAAGAAAAGGTTTAACATTAAAAGCCAGTTTTTAAGTGGTGAGGCAAGAGGTGTTAGGGAGGAAACTGTAACGTCTTGGCAAGAGTGCTACCCAGAGGACATCTTCAACATGGACGAGATAGGTCAGTTTTTTCGAGCACTTCCAAACAGATCTCTAGCCGAGGTATCAAAGCAGTGTTCTGGAGGGAAAAGATCCAAAGAAAGAGTAACATGCGCATTTTTTGTTAATGCAGCGGGTGGTAGAGAAAATCCGATTGCAAAAAGCAAGTCAAAAAATCCGCGTTGCTTCGGAACAATCAGGGATACATCTCAACTACCCTCCCGCTCATACTTCAGTCAGCCTAACGCCTGGATGGATTTTAACATCCTAGATGACGCGCTATCCAAGCTTAACCAGAAATTAATTTGAGAGCGAAGGAATGCCCCTGCCATCTTCCAGATATGAAAGGCAAATACGATCACATCAGGATTGTGTTTTTTTTTTTCACCAAATTGTTATCCAGACTCCATCCTCTTGATCTTGGATTAATACAAACATTCAAGCTAAAATAGATCAAACTGATGCTGCCACATGTCGTCAGCAAAATAGATGACTGCAACTCTACCACTGAGGTGTCTAAGTCTGTGGATTTACTCCAAGCCATTAGGTGGAGTGCCCAAGCCTGGGAAAACGTGTCAGAATCGACTATCAATAAGTGCTTTATAAAGGTTGGTTTTCTTTCGGAAGACGAATCTCTAGTTTCATTTCCTGAGGAACACCAAGAATTTGATCCATTCCAGGAACTAACAGTTAGTGAACTGGTGCAGGTGAGTTCATTGTTGCACAATGCAAGTTCAGGATCTGGCACAGATGTACCTTCAGCAGATGAAGCCTTATTGAGGTCAATGCCGCGCGGAAGGTGTTGCACAACTATTGTAATTAGCACGACAACACTTGCACCTCCGTTATTTGCACCTACAAATCCTAATAAGTGTAATTATCATACCAGCACCAGCACATAACGCCTATATAAATCTGTGGACAAGCGTTATTAAATATTCTACTTTGAACGCGAAATGTAACGGTCAACATGGCGGCAGCCGGGCTTGTTTTTTAAATTTTACTGCTAAGGAGATTCAATTTGACGAGTGATATGGCCTCCAACACACCCTTCCCACAGTTCAAAACAACAGGGGATGACAAACACGATGTGGAAGTTTACATCGAAGACCTAATCGATTACTGCATCATGCAAAATTGGTTTGATCCGTCCAAAGAAACAGAAACAGCGATGAGAAAGCGATGGCATGTCTTCGAGCATCGTTATCCCCTTCAGCCAGAGCAGTCTACAAATACAGCTTAGGATTATTGGAACAGGATCAGAGCAAACCGCACATGGTTATCAATGCTCTGAAAGAGTATTACGACGCTAGCATCGGGGTCTCGGGGCAAAGGCAGAAATTCCTTTCCTTGCTGCAAAACAAAGAGGAATCAGTTGCGTCTTGGGAGACAAGGATTCACAATCAAGCTGCCCAATGTGAGTATGAGAATTTTGCTGATGAATTGATCAGAGATCAGTTTATCGCTGGATTGACATCTGAACCTCCACGCGTAAAACTGATTGGGAAAGGTCACAGGCACCGAGACACTGCACAATCAAAAGTCACTCTACGAGAAGTCGTTGAAGTTGCCAAAAGCCATGAAGCAACCACATTTGCAAACCAGTTAATGAAAAATGCCCGATGCATCCAGGAGGAGCAGGTGAACTTTACCAAGAAGACAACCCCTGAAAATCGCACCTTAAGGGGGGCTTGTTTCTGGTGTCGCGGTGAGCATCCAAGTGCTCATCAACAACATTGTCCAGCGTTCGGAAAATGGTGCAAGAAGTGTGGAATCATTGGCCATTTTCCTTGTGCATGCAGAGGAGGAACACAAACTGGGCGAAGACGGCAGCAGCAATCAAATTTTGTCAGTGATAATCCTACCGAAGAGGTGGATGTTGTAAATTGTCAGGCAACTGCAATTGGTGCAAAGAAATTCTTCGCTCACTTACACCTTATCCATGGGGGACAGTCGAAAACCGTTAAAGCTCAAATTGACTCGGCGTCGACTTGTAACACCATGCCCAGTTCAGTACTGAGACAGCTATAACGACAGCTATAACGACTTGTCTATGTTGATACCAGAAATCCAAAAAAAAAAAAAGGTTACATAATTTACCTTTATCTTTCCAGTGATTGCTTTCCCACTTGTAGCAATTCAACTTCCAGATACTTACATTTAAAAACAATTTCCAACCGAATGGAATAAAACTAAGCATAAGCCCACAAGTACGCATTGCGGTCCTATTTTTTATATTCGAGCGAGATTCTCTCTGCTCACCGAGGTTTTCTAACTTAACCGCAGTTTTTAGAGAAGCCGTTTATACGGAACTAATTAACTAAAGTAGACAGCATACAACCGACAGTTTGTTCTTATCTCAGAAAAGAAGTATTTAATGCCGTACAGAGGATTTAGGATTATACAAATTTTCCTGATTTCGAGAACGGAATATTCCAAAGCAGAACGATGGTCATTCCTCTTTCCAAATACAATTTGAAAGATTGATTTGAGAGCTTAACAAAAACTGCACAAAGATTGTGATTGATAGTGGACCAAAGTCTCCTAAATTATCAAACTTTTATTAAACTCAGTTCGGCAGTGCTATCAAAATTGCCAGTGTTTGCAGACGATCATTCTCTAAGCTGGGTGGCTCATAGCCACTTCAATTAATTTGACCGTTTTGCACTGGCATTTCACTTTCTGAACACTTTTCGTTACTCATTTGGAATACATTGATGTGTTCTTGATGTGTTGGAATAGAAACATTGTTGCTTGTATTGTATTTTGAATTGTACTTTAAGACTTTTTAATTGTAATTTATTACATTTGATCACAGTTAGACTGTACATATTAGTATTTTTAAGTAGGGAACCTCCTCTATAGGGATAACCTCTCACGTGTCCTTTTGTGTTTTCTTGCACAACTAGACGGGTTATGGAGGTGCGTGACACAAGGCTACGATCAAATTTGTTGAAAAATATATACTTATCTCATGATTTTGAGCCCGGTTAGAAGCTAGAGCATTAGGAAAAGTGCTTATGTAAATACCTGCTTTTTCAGAACTGATAATCAGTCGCCTAGAAAGCCAAAGTAAGTTCCAGATGTTTACACAATTTTCCGGCCGCCATTTCGGTGTACCACGAAGGAACACCAACATGGCGTTTTCATACTGGGCTCTAAATTTCTGCGAAACATTTCGACGAATATCTGAAGTTTGGGGAAACGCACACGGCTAAAACTTCGAGAAGTGTCTTATTTGTTTATCTTCTATAACAACACAATTTCTTAGCTTTTTCCACTGGATAGTTTTCGATTTATTTATTTTTTATTGCGTGACAGTGAAAACGATCTATTGTAAATTTTAGTTTGTTTAAGAATTTGTTAATAAAGTTGTTATTAAAATAGTAATGATAATAATAATAATAATAATAATAATAATAATAATAATAATAACAATAATAATAATAACAATAATAACAACAATAAACTTCATTATTGTGTCAAAACATTCTACCTACTGTAAACAGTTAGCTAATTTGTTTTTAAGTCAGTAGTCATAGTTTTTTTGTCAGTGGTTTTGCAGTTTGAATTCTTAGATGCTCATTAGTTATCTTGTGAAAAAGAGCATGAACTGTACTTATTTCGCCGGCTTTCAAGCAATATAATTCGTGGACCGATCCCTTCCGAAAACGATCGACATTTTTGTATGTGAAATGAAGTTATTAGGCCTGATTCTTTCAAAACTTTCCTCACAAAACACAGCATTCTGTATATTATATTGTTCACGAAGAGCAAGCACAGCTAGCGAGCACACGATAAAACAAGCTGTTCGATTCTCATCCCCAGTTTCTACGCTCTATGCTAGGAACGCCTGGGACCATGACCCCCTTTTCGCGAGCAAGGCAAAAAGTCATAAATTTTGATTGCACTGTATTGTATATGCCTGGCTTGAATAATCCTGCATAAAAACAAAGGCGTTATGTTCAACTAAAGTCATTTAATTGTTACCTAAATGAAAGAAAGTACTATTACTGTTCCAATGTCGGAGCCCTAACCAATGTCCCAAGATATTGGATTGAGCCCAGGTGAAAATTGTGCTAGATTAGCTAGAATCTAATATCAAACGGGACTGCGGTTGGTGCTTCCTTTTAATCCTACCAAGGAGGTTAGCTGACTTGTTGTTGTTGTTGCAGATGCAGCTGATGAGGAAAAAAATAGTAGTGACGAAGCCGATGATAGTAGTAGTAGTTATAGTAGTAGTAGTACAGAAAGTAACGAATCAGGTGAAGAAGATAAAAGTCAAGAGAGCGATTATGAAAAAAGTGAAGATGGCGATAGTGATAACGGCAAAAGCAGTTCTGATGAAGATTTCACTCTCCCATCAGGCCCTATTAACCTGATCATGGGTGGTCTTCCTATCAGACCCCATAGCAGATAATAGAGTTCAACGGACTGTTTCAGCAACCGCTTTACGATCGTTTACCAGTATCCTAAAAGTAGTCTTCTATTGAGTAGTGAGAGTAATGAACATGTTGTTACTTGTTGTAAACAATTTCTCTTTGCCAACTATGTGGAGAACAAAACAGCTTTATTAGAATTGTCACCACTTTTAAAACGTTACAGGTCACCTTGTTGATAGATTGCGTGATCATTTATTGTTACTTGCCAGATGCAACTTGATTGTGATAGTGTTTACAAAACTGGTTAGTATTACATGGCCTAGGATATCAAAGTGTAAAAACATAGACACGCAAGGCATGCATGAGTTATTTTTTTGTGAATTAAAGGCATTGTGATTAGGTTAATCCAACAAGTTTGGTCACGATATACAGAAATAAAAAAAAAATTGTTTCGCCTTAAGAAGTGTAATATCAACCCTAGTTTTATCAAGGTTTGAATCTGACAATTTGATCAGTAGCTTTCTTTATAATAACTTCAATGGAGCTTTTCCCAGCAAGACATATAAACATTATGCAGTTAATATTAGAAATATTAGCTAATGATAAAAGCAGATTGGTGGGTAATTTTTATGGACTCATTTGATAACAAGACCTAATTTAATGCAAAAGTATGGACGAGCATGGTCTTATTCTGTTGCCAGCATTGATCAGATTGATTATACTTTCTTCGATTTTGACATTCCAAGAAACTATTTTAACTTAATATGGATTCTAAAAGGCATCTAAATCAGAAGACACTTCTGAAGGCGAAACAACTAGACCTTAAAAGAAAGCATAAATTTCATAAGATGCCACAAATTCCTTTGTCACATAACCCTTACCAACACCTGAGAGCCTTTTTGGTGACAAAAAAAGAAGAGAGGTACAGAAAAAGTATCTTTATGAGAGACGTAAAAAATATCCTTGTTAATCCTGCAATCCACCGTCCCATTTTCAAACTGACAATTTGATTGGTTCTTTAATAACACCCCCAATGTGATTGGTTTCCGAATCCCCTGGAAACATTTCCCGTTTCTCGCGAACAATGGTGCTTTTCTCATTTCTAAGGCCCGTTCCAAACGCCGCTCCATTCATGCGCCGAACCTAACTGATGAGTTAAGTACGGCAGAAGAGCGGCGTTTGAATCAGTTTGGTTCTGCAGGTTAGATTTGGAGCGGCAAACGACATTAAATTCGGCAGGGTCTGTCGCACTATGCGACGTTGGAGCAGCGGCTGATTCATACGGCGCTCTTGTCATGTGCCGAACCTAATGCATAGATTACGGTATTGTATTTTTCATATAACGAGACTCGTGATTGGCTCAATATTGAGTGGCGTGACCAGTCATGCATGAAGCTCGAAGTCGTCGCTAACTAAAAATAGAGACAAGAAATCGATTTATGGAGAAACGGGACTGTATAAGCGAGTTTCTTTAGCGCAAATTCAATTTTTTGCTTTTTCTTCGTGATAATATCCCAGCTTATGAGATTTCCCTTTAACAGGTCGAATTAACCGGGAGAAACCATGTCTAAATACAAACACTAAACCTTGAATTTGCTACCTTAAATTTTGCTATAACAGCGAAATGTTAGTCAAAGCTTTCCTGTTCGGACAGAGTCCTTGAATTCAGAGCGCATATTTTCTTGCCGAAAATTTTTATCACCGGCTTCCCGAATTAAGTTCGACACAAGTACGCCGTCTGAACCAGCCGTCGCTCCAAAGTCGCTCTAAACTCTAACTTAATCAAGTTTGATTCGGCACATGAGTGGAGCGACGTTTGGACCGGGCCTAAGACTTACGCAGATCACAGCACCTCTACAACATTGAATTGGGGGTAGGGGTACCAGAGAGTTATGGCTATAAAATAGAATTTAAATAAAAGACCTAAAAAGCACTTGTTTCTCGTGTCATTTTCTCCACACCCCTATCCAGGCAAGAACCTTGATATGGTCTTTCATACTTCTAATTCGAATCTGTAGCAATGCAAAATTTCCATCACCAGGTCTGTTTTACTCGAAGGACATTGTGTCCATTTTGTCAGGTGTAAGGTCATCTTTTCTGTGAAGCAATAATTTCAGGGAACATACAACCAAAATAAGAAAGCCATGCCATTTCGTTTATTTTAATTTTCGAACTAAGCATCTAAAGCAAAATCAAAAATCGCCACGCTTTTCCCAACAGCTTTCAATGTCAAAACACAGAATCTTCTTCTTTGATCATTAGTTCTTAAGTCATGAATCTACAGAACACAGTACCGTGACCAAGATATCATTAATCGAAATCGTATTTTGATTAGTGCGTGCAATGAAAATCAAATTTCGAAAATCTTACAAAATCACCAATAAGGGGAGGGGAGTGTAAAGAACAAGATATGGCGGCCACAGGGACAATTTAAGGTGGCTCGAAACAGTTTCTAGTACTTTCCAAGTCTTAGGAACCACTCTATATCAGTTGATACCAAAATCATGATATCAAAAAACTGCCCAATCATTGGTGAACAAGTTGCTGTCAATTTTGTGGCAGAATAGGTTACCATAGCAACAATATGATCTGCTAAAAACACCCTTAATTTTAGTTTTACAGTCAAAAGCGTCGAACCGTGGCCACCAGACTAAGTTTTTGACATCTTTTTGACAGGTTTTTGAATAGTTTGATAGGTTTTATGGTTTCCGGTCGCTGTAAACTACCAATCAAAGCCCGAGGCCTTAAAAATCGAAGTCGGGATATCAAAGCCGCGCAGCTGCCGGGCTTCTTCGTTAACTTTAGCTGCAAGAGTATGGCGTTGCAGGTAAAAGTAGATTACGGTGGGGAAAGATTTGCGACATTTCTACTGAGAAATGTTACATACGAAGCCCTGCTTCAGACTATACAGAGGAGATGTTCACCTCTTGCTCACCTTGGTCAAGATTCTATCAGACGAAGATGGAGACTTTGTAAACATCAGTCCAGACGATCCTTTTGCTTTTTCTGAAATGTTGCGAACGGCAAAGCAAGTAGGCGATCGAGACTACAAAAAAATCTACATCAAGGCCCACGAGGTGAATTCCCCAGTTCCTCAAAAAATGAGAAGGCTTGATTCTGGCGGATTGCCAACTTCTGCTGCTTTCAGTGGCGGCGAGTTAGAGCCAAAACAAGTTACCTACAAAGCTTTGGCGCCAGTTGCCACTTCAACAGCACAAACTACAAGTCAGATTTCTACAGTAGCCAGGGAAAAGAGTCCATTAGATCTGAAGGAAGAAGAACTAAATGAAAATCTCACTGTCTTGCAAGTACAGCTATCAGCTGCAAGGGAAGAATTGAAGAATCTCAAACAACAAGATGAACAGTTTTTCTCGCTGTGCAGTATTCGAGCAGGTATGTGTACAGTTTGCCACGTCGCTGGGCACACGAAAACCACCTGCAAAAATGAGCCAGCTTGTACTAACATCAGCTGCTGCAAAATACGAGAGAAACACCCAGAACACAGAGCAAATATACAAGAGCTACAGCGTACGATAAAGAATCTCGAACAACAAAGTGCAGACGAGGAAGCTAATATCAAAGGTCTCAGGAATGTGCGCGAACGGGCCAAATCATCGTTTTTTGCCATAATGCGGCCACGATTACTTCACCGTTGGGCTGTCACCTTGCAGTGGTGGTGAGGCTTGAGTGTCTCAATGACCCTGAGAGCTGTGCCGGCTGGGACTATAGTCCCTGACAGGTCTAACCATGCCGGATTGGTCGAGGGATAGAGGCCAGACAAAGAACAGCCCCTGGTCCTCCAGGTTGGGGGTTAGGCGGCAGGCCAATCACCCGCCCCCTTAAAACAAAGTGGATTACAGAAACCTTAAACACTCGAAGGCAACTTTCCCTTGGGGCCAACGCGGTACCTTGCTTGGATAGGCAACGAATGACGCCCTTGAGCCAAAGCCGAGAGGATGCTCAGGAGCAGGAGCGGCCTCGATTACGAGCCCAAAATCTCAGTCAAATATGCAAGTGGCAAACGTCTTCAGTTGGATCGTGATTTACTCGCTCTTCAAAGGGCACTGAACAATAGAGTTCCCGAATGGGGTGTGGAGGAGGATTGGCGACTGCCGCAAATTTTATAACAGTTCCAAAACTCTCAGTTGAAAGCACTGATGCCTCACAAAGAATAATGTAGATCACAAAGACTTGTGCGAGTTCTCCAAGACAGCGGCGACATGACGGAATATTTGTTACGATATTTTCAGCTTTATCATACTGCTTTTGCTGAGTTCTGAGTTGTGTTTTTACAAAGTAGATACATGATCCAAACTTGTATGCGTTCTACTGCACAACAGTGACTGTAATTGTGTGTTGATGGATCCCGATATTCTGTTGATACTGTTGAGTGTTTGTACAGCACACCAGTTGTTCCGAGGTAAAAGTGATCATGGTAGAATGATTGAAAGAAGCAAAATAAGGTTTATGTATTCTGGTTCTGATTTCATACACGTAGGGAAACCAACAAAA
>OZ026601.1:13360858-13435858 GCA_964020085.1 Micromussa lordhowensis | reverse complement strand
ACAATTCATCTTACATCAAAGGTGACATGGCTCAATGGCTCTTCAGGGCTTAGGGTTTAGAGTTTTCAAAATACAATCGGCCATCAATCGATCGGTTCAACGGACTTTTGTTTGTTAGACTTTGTTGGTGACTGAACAACACTTCTACGCGCGTAATGGAACAAATATTTTTAGACTCGATGGCTCTTCAAAATACGAATACGAATGTTTAATAAGAAGACTTGACAAGCGGTTGATACTCTACAGAGAAAAGTCGTGGAAATTAGAAATACGATCGGTCATCGATCAACTTGCCTATTATCAACATGGCGTGGGGGAGAGAGAGCGTGGCGTGGGGAGAGTGAAACAAACATTTTCAAGCCAAACCGAACAATTCATCTTACATCAAAGGCGACATTTTCTTTCCCTTGTAATTTGTAACTACATTTCAGATCTTCTTCAAAGAGTATTTTAGGCGTTGGTGAACTGACTTATAAGCGTAGACGAACTGACATAACACGTTGGCGAATCGACTTCATACGTTGGCGAACTGACACGTTGGCGAAACGACCGGTTTCCCTCCCATCATTAGAACACGGCTTCAACTGAATCAGGAGGGAGCTAGAACTGTAAATTTACTTTCGATCAGAGTGTTTATCTGTTTGATCATATTTATTTTGACTTTTCTCCTTGATAGTTTTTACAAAACACGCAGTTGATTTTGTTTTCAGTATAGCGAGTCCTTTCTGATGAAGTTTTCTGCATCAAAAGAATAAAGGGGGCAAGTTTCTAAAGAAACTGTGGTGCTGCGTCGTTGGGAGTATTACAAGATAATTTGGTTTTATCAACTGGGTTGATAATGTGAATTGGCCACCGTAAAGAGATTCGGAAGCTGACGTTTCGAGCGTTAGCCCTTCGTCGGAGCGAATCCCGAATCCCGTCAGCTTCCGAATCTCTTACGGTGGCCGATTCACATTATCAACCCAGTTGATAAAACCAAATTATTTTCTGCATCAAGATGCGGTGTGTCATGTAAGTTTCAAGCAAATGTATTATTCATTTATTACACGAAAAAAGCAAATTTCATTATTCAGTCATTCTAAAGTTTAAATACAGACAATCAGATGTAAGCTTTTTGATAGTGTTCTACAGACACGCGTGATTGACTTAGCGAAGAGTAAGTCCTGTCACATAGTTCATATATAGAATAATAGAGGACATCGTTAAGCCGCCGATTGTTATTTTCATGGTTTAGGACAAATAAAAGCCTTCAAAACTGTTCTATTTTATTGAAGTTTATATTGTGTAGCCATTTTGCGGCATTTTCTTTCTGTTGCTATGTCATTATAGAATTAGCGCGTTATAATGAAAAAAAATTGACGTGTGTACCCTGTGCTGGGTGAGTGTTTTTTTCAAGCGATTAGATAGAAATGGTTCTATGCAATTGAAGTGTATGGTGTGAAAGCATTTTGTGGTATTTTCTGTCAGTTGCTATGTCATTATTACAGAATTAGCGTGTTATGATGAAAAAAAATTGACGTGGTTACCCTGTAGTGGGCGAATTTTTTTCAAGCAATAAGATAGAAATGGTTCTATTTGATTAAAGTGTATGGTTTGAAACCATTTTGTGGTATTTTCTGTCAGTAACTACGTCATTATAACCGAATTTGCGCGTTATGATGAAAAGAATGGACGCGGGTACCCTGTGGTGGACGACGTGTTTGCAGCCCTCCTCTGGAATAATGCAGTGAGTGCCCAAAGATCTGCTAGTATGAAGTCCTGCATTTTAGACGGTATGCTTCGTTTTTACAAGCATGCTCCGCCATTGGAGATATTTTGGCCTAAACTTTGGGTATTTTAACAGTTTTCACTATTGGATGAGAGCGGGGATCTTGGTTGAGATGACTTGTGTGATAGGAACTAGTCGTAGTAGGACGAAACTTGGACAATAGATTGCCTTTGGGTAGGAAAACATTCACTGAAAATTTTGAAAAGATTTGGTTGAATTCTTACAGCAGTTGAGTTTTATACTTTTGACCATTTTTAGGTGATTTTTTGTCATTTTTGTAAAAAAAAAACATGGGGGTGGGGTGGCTAACTCCCCCCGGTTTTGACCAAATTTCCTTAAACTTAGACCGAAGTAGTTTTGCGTGAAACGCGTCAAACTGGCCAAGTTTCATCGAAATCGGCGAGATAGCTTGTCAATGCTTGTGCCGCCCCTGCCTGGTCTTCTCGTGGATGCATGCACTCTTAACATCAAGATTGTTACAATAATGTTTAAGTACTTTAGGGAATCTGTTTTTTGGTACAATAGAGGGCCCAACATAAGGTAATTTGAAAAAAAATTGTAGAATTAGATGGAGAACTTACAGGTATGAGGGAAAGGGTCTGAGTCACGTTAATTTATCTCTCTCGTTCTAATCAGCATGCTACTATTTTACTATTTTTTGCTCTTTTGTCACCTTTAGCTATTTTGCTAGATTTCTAACTTCTTTTCACGTTTGTTATTTATCTTTGTTTAGCATTATATTATGAATTCAAATGTAACCTCAAATTAATTCTACTTTCAACTGAAGATGGTCGTTGAGCGACCGAAACATGTCTTGCAAATTTAGTTTCAAATGTGTCGTCGTTTTCATAAAATCCATTAAGTTCGTGCAGGGAAAATAAAGTTTGTGCGAAGATTATAAAATATGTACAAGGAAAATATAGTTTGTAAAAGGATCATAAAGTTTGTGCGAAGAAAATAAACTTTGTACGAGGAAAATAAAGTTTGTACAGGTAATGGCCCTTACGGGCCACCGTACCTTAAGCTACAAATCAGACTCCTTAGTATCACTATGGCTGTTTTGTGTCAACTGCGTCATGACAAAACAAGAACCATTTGGCTAGATCAAACTTGTCTGATCATGAATGCAAACAAACTCGGCAGGGAATCTGGGGCGCTTTCCATTCGACAAAAGGGCGCAATCCATTGAACCAAAATTTCCGGTCTGAGGTTCGAAAATTTCTTGGGGGCGAATGGCTCGCGACGGGTCCGAACGGTCTCATTCCATTCCCCCTCGCAAAGTTTCGCGCTTTTTTTTTAAATGGCGGATCTCGGATCACTGTTGCTTATGTTGGAGTCTATAGATGACGATTTGGAAAACACTGATATTGTGGAAGATGATGATGATATTGTCTTGTTTAGTGCCGCGAGCTGTTTTATGCGCAGAAATTTAACTCGCATGACAGGTTATTTTGAGCAGACTATTCCTCGATATTTGGTGGATGAATTTAAGCAACACTTTCGAATGACAAAAGAAACATTCGAAATTCTCTCCAGAGAGATTATTGGAAGGGGGCGTATTCCATTGGGCAACCCTTCTGGAAGACCGGTGATTCTACCTCAAAAGCAAATATTAACTTTTTTGTGGGGCATGGCCAACCAAGAACCAGCAAGGGCCATAGCAGATCGTTTTGATATTACCAGGAGCAGCTACAACAGGGTGTTCCGAAGAGTTGTTATGGCAGCTGTGGACCTTTGCCGTGAATACATCAAATGGCCTATAGGTGAGTATTATAAATCTCTCTCGAAATGTTTACCCCCTTTATCTCTAGTTCACAGGTATTCATCGTTTGTTTTCTGTTCAAATTCACATCACAGGAAATAAATTACTTGAGATCAGTTGGTCTTTTGAAGATGAAGGGAGATTTCCTGGAGTAATTGGCATAATAGATGGGACCCATATCAGGATCAGGGCACCTAAGAGCAAGCCAGAAGCTTATATTAATCGCAAGAAATTCCACTCACTGAATGTTCAGGTAAAATCAAAAAATGAACACACCAAAAGATTGTCGCTTGCTAACTTTAAATATTATTCTATTTTCTTCAAGGTTGTATGTGATGACAACATGTTGTTTGCCGATGTTCTTGCGGGATGGCCAGGGTCTGTTCATGACTCGAGAGTGCTTCGCAATTCTGTGCTGTGGAATGCAAGTGCCCACAAATTCCCTGGTGATACTTACTTACTGGGTGATGGGGGATATCCATTATTAAGGTACAGTAAAACCTCCTGAATATATCAACCCTTCTGTAAAATTAAAGACCAGCTTTTTGCAAAAGGTGTGTCAAAAGCACTTGGGGTAATTGGGTTTGTCATGTTAACTTTGTCTGTTGTATTTAACATTTTGCATGAATGTTAACCCTTGCAGTTGCTCAAGCTCACAGTCCAATTTTGAATTCTCAATTGCTGCTGAAAAAGCACCAAAGTTGCACTTTCATAGGGTTAGCCTCCATCTAATGTAAATAAAATGTGAAGCAGCCGTTGTTTACAAGTGCATATTTTTCTTAGGTCAAGACTAGTCCTTTATTAATGCATCACTGGTATTGGTTTTCAGCAATAAATTTGAAACTGAAATAGGACTGTTGACTTCAACTATCTGCTGTGCACAAGAAATATTTAAAAATCAGATTAAGTTAAACCTGCTATTATAACATATGGAAGCATAGCCACAGATTAAAAGCTGTTTCAAATTTCACTGTTTCAGCTGGCTCATAACTCCCTTCAGGAACAATGGTCATTTAACTGCACGGCAGCTTAGATTCAACAGAGCACTTTCCACACTTCGACAAAAAATTGAAAGGGCAATTTCTCTGCTCAAAGGAAGATGGAGAAAACTTTTTGTGTGGACATACGACCAGATTTTCCGGTTCTATACTGAACATTGAAGGAACATTTGCACATTCGGCAACAATCGTTCGCTTGATTCACTCTTTTTTCACGGGTTTCTTCGGGGTTTCCGCGCCGTCCATGAAGAAAGTTTGAACATCCTCGCGAAAGTCTCCACGTGCAATGCGCTGTCATGTTTGTTTACATTTTGCCGAAATGCCGACCTGACACCTCGCGAGGGGCGGACAAAACTCAAAAGCTCGCGTGCAGGCTCACTTTTCCTCGCCCCATTCTCCCCGCCCTCCGTCGCCCTTTTCGATTTTTCCCGTGGGCCTACAACAAGTGAGCCTGCTCGCAGGCTATTACTTAGAACGCCCTGTTAGGGTGCGCGCATGGCCCTGGACGGCATATGTTAGGGCGCGCACTACATTCTGGGTTGCATAATAAAGTAGTCTCTTCTTGCCATCATGGCGTCGTGTGGTGCTTCTCAACTTGGTGTCAGGAGTTAGGCTCGATTTCCGCCGCTCTCTCGTGTCCGGTCTAGCGCGGGCTCGTTTCCCGAACAGCGGCTGGAAATCGAGCCTAGTCAGGAGTGGGATTAACCTCACGCTCCATCTCTTGGTCTAGCCTTTTTCAGCGACGGAATTTGCAAGTGGTAATTCAGGCGAAAGCTCTCGACGACATTTGGTTGCCAAACAAGTTTGGTTGAAGTAAATATGGCCGAAAGCAAGCCGCCAAAACTATCGCTCGGCGAAGATAAAGCAGCAAGTGTAAGAATTTGGCGCCGGAAATTTAACGCTTGGTGCCTACTACAGCGAGCCTGGAGGGACGCCAGCAAATGTCCAACGACTCCAGATCATTGGGTCGCTGAAAAGGCCCAGTCGGAAATTGCGGCTTTCTTTCTTGCTCTCCCAGATGATGGAAGTCTTGGAAGTCTTTGACACCACAGTCCTAGCGAAAATGACAACAACGGAGAAAAAAGCAACCTGGATATATCAGCAGCGCCTAGAGGATCATTTCGCCGGCCAGGACAACGTAATGCCTCAACGGCTAGCCTTTTTCAATTGCACACAAAAACCTGACGAGTCCGTGACAGATTTCGAAATCCGGATTAGAAGCACTGCCCAAACGTCCAGATATTCTGAGATGACGGACCCACTTCAGGAGCTTATGCGAGACCGCCTGTGCACGGGCGTTCACAACAAAAACCTTAGAGAACTGCTTCTTCACCATTACAAGGAAGACGGGAAAACACCCTACACATTTCATGAACAACTTGCCCGTGCAAAGTCTTGGGAAGCAGCTCACAATACAAATATAGCCATTATGCACTCTGCTCACCACCATGCACACGCCCTGGGGTCGATATTGCTGGCTCGGCCTTCCTTATGGCATTAGTTGTGCTCCAGAGGAATTCCAGCTACGTATGCATGAGGCCCTTGAGAGTCTGCAAGATGTGTACTACATAGCTGACGATATCCTTGTTGTGGGCCAAGGTGACACAGTTCAGGAAGCAAACAGAAACCATGATCTTAATGTCCTCGCACTAAATGGAGCGCGCTCGGGAAAAGAACCTGAAGTTCAACCCACAGAAAATTCAGTTTAAGTTGTCAAAGATCTCCTTCATGGGCCACGTGATATCCGACTTGGGAGTGAAACCGGACCCAAGCAAGGTCAAGGCCATCTCTGACATGCCACCCCTACTGATAAGCAGGGTGTGATGCGCTTTTGTGGCATGGTGAACTATTTGAACACTTTCTGCCCTAACCTGTCGCAAGTGATCAAGCCTTTGTTTGACCTCACAAAGCAGGATCGTGAATTCATCTGGTCAGACGTTCACCAAGAAGCATTCGCCAAAGCAAAACATCTCATTGCGAGTGCTCCGTGCCTGGCTTATTTTGATAACAAAAGGCCCGTTACCCTCCAAGTAGATGCTTCACAAGGTGGGCTTGGGGGAGCCCTTCTCCAGCCTAATGACTCCGGAGATCTTCAACAAGTGGCTTACACATCCTGCAAGCTCCGCCCTAATGAAAAACTGTGGGCTCAAATTGAAAAAGAGTGCCTAGCTATAGTATCAGCACGCGACAAGTGGGACCTCTGGATCTACGGCCGCAAAGTGAATGTGCAGACAGACCACCAGGCCTTAGAAACTATATTCAAAAAGCCCCTACACTCTGCACCTCGCCGCCTTCAGAAAATGATGATCCGGCTGCAACGCTACAACATCAGAGTTACATACAAGAAGGGTACGTCACTCATGCTGGCTGACACCCTTTCGAGAGCCCCTCTCCCAACCGTCAATGACTCCAAGCAGACCAACTTTGAGATCTTCAGAATTGACATAGACAGCAACATCACAAATCCTCGAGTCACCTCAGAGACATTGAAAGATGTCAAGGCTGCAACAACGAGTGACCCCACACTTTGTAGCCTGAACAGGGTTATAATCACGGGCTGGCCTTCAAGAAAATCGGAACTTCCCCATAGTCTACACCCCTATTGGAACTATAGGGAAGAACTTACCTCTCAAGATGGTGTTATCTATAAAGGGTCGCAAGTGCTTATCCCTCTGGCAAAAAGAAACTTCATTCTGCAGAATGCTCATGCTGCACACTTTGGGGCTGAATCAAACATACGTCTCTGTAAGGACACTGTATTCTGGCCAGGCATGAAGTCTGATATTCGGGAAGCATGCCGCTCGTGTGGGAAGTGTGCACAGTTCCAGGTACAGAATGCTAAGGAACCCATGAAGTCCCGGCCTATCCCAGAGTACCCCTGGCAGTTTGTTAGTCAGGATCTTTGTGCGTTTGAGTCGAGCAACTACCTCGTCACAACAGATCATTACTCCGATTTCATTGAGGTTGATGAGCTGGAAAATACTTTGTCTGTCACCGTTGCGGCCAAAACTGAAGCCCATTTTGCCCGCCATGGTGTTCCAGAAACGATCTTAACTGACAATGGACCTCAATTTATTGCATCAGACTTTGAGCGGCTCTGCCAAAGGTACCAGACAAAACACGTCACTAGCTCACCTTACTGGCCCAAGGGAAATGGAAAGTCAGAGGCATCAGTGAAAATCGTCAAGGGCATCTTGAAAAAGTCTGGGAAAAAAGGCTTGCATGACGCTCTTCTTGTCTACAGAAACACCTCCCCCCCCCAAGCACAAAGGAGCATGGGACGCCGCACCCATGGCCTTATTCCTATATCTAAAGAGCTCTTGTTGCCAAGCGACAACACCACTGAAGCAGTCCAGGAAGCCATCGCGACTAAACGAGCTAGGGCTAAACAACACTACAACACAGCCGCTAGTAGTACTCTACCTTCGTTAGAAATAGGCGATTTTGTTTACGCCAAGCCGTCCCCTCATCACAAATCCGGTCCTTGGCTGTACCTGCTGGTGACTGCCATTCCGGCTCCTGGTTCCTACATTGTGGAAACACCTGCAGGTTTAACCAGACGGAACCGGGCACACCTGCGTCCTGCGGCACCGCCGCCCCCTGGTGCCCTAGTACCGAGGTCGTGGGTGGATAAGTTGTCTCCCAGTCCTATGCCGGCAGCGGAACACTCAGCGCGCCTGCCACCCACTCCACAAGTTGCTCAACCTGTCAACCCACCCTGCCCTCCGCCGTCCACTCGTTTGCCTGTCATTTCACCAGTTGTTCAACCTGCCTCTCCGCCTTCCACTCCACCTGTTGTGCAAGCGTCCGCCTCCAATGAACCGCCGATGCAGAATACGGCAGTGGAAGCACCTCCAAACCAGTCTACATGCCTGTTCCATTAGTAACGAACATAGAAGAATCAAGTGTGTGCTCTCGCTCAAGCCCAACTGGCAAGCGGAGCCAAGCAGACAAGTCTGTGACAAAAACTCGCTCGGGCCGAGTGTCCAAACCGCCTACACGTTTGGACTTATGAAGTGAGATACGCAAGTTACCATCAATAGGGTTTTCTTTTAATTTTCTTTTTTTTTTCTCGCTCTTTTCTTTTTGTTTTGTTTTGTTGAACATATATAAGGACATTTTTGTCTAGGAACTTTGTGGCCCATTGTAGCTGTGGCACAAGATTCGTTGGGAAATCGCTAAATGTTCTGTTCAGTTTGTAGCTTCAAAAAAGAGAAGGGAGATGTTAGGGTGCGCGCTGGACCCTGGACTGCATATGTTAGGGCGCGCACTACATTCTGGGTTGCATAATAAAGTAGCGTCTCTTCTTGCCATCATGGCGTCGTGTGGTGCTTCTCAACTAAACAACCACACTAGAAATTACTTACAACTTAAGACAAATGCAACCACGCTCTGCACAAAGCTTGTAGTTAACAAAACGTATTAGGAGAAAATTACAATGCCTGTACTTCAAGGGTGCTTAAAGGGTACTTCATAATTCGTCCTTACTCTTGAAGAAGCACCAGAAACTATGGTTTATTACAACTTAAGAGCATTTGACCACAATTATCTTAACGCATCCAGAACGATGCGCGCATCCAGGCTCTCTTGATAGAGATTAGTTGCTCCCCGAAGTGAATCTTGGCTTTCTTGAAAAATATATTTTGCCACCCAAAGCTAGAAATTCAGCTCGGAACATATATATAAATTAACATTCGTTTGAATCGTCGATGAAATGACCTTTTCCGGATATTATTTCCGTCAGGTTCAACAAAAATATCTTATTACCGGCAAACTCACGCCGAACCAACGGGGCGTGTTTTAAAAAATACGAAATGACGAAATGTAACTCCAGTTAGCCTAAACAGCGCTTCGGTTAGCCTAAATAGCGCTTCGGTTAGCCTAAATAGCTCTTTGGTTAGCCTAAATAGCGCTTAAGTTAGCCTAAATGTCACTGACTTGAAGGTGGTTTGCTCTCAATAATTGTATGGGTTAACCGTATCCCACATTGTTAAATGCCATTCCGTCATTTCGTGTTTTAAACACGCCCAAACCAACGCTTTTCAAAGAAATCTTTTCAAAACTCTGACTTCGAAGCGATATATCTCTTTAGCGTTAATACCTACCACACATCGGTAGTAGTAAAATCTATTCCTTAACAATCCAGCTTTATCATGTCAAAAGTTCAGCAAAATCGAACGAAACCAGAATTAATTAGGGTTCTATTTGTGACCTCTCTTGACCATGTTTGCTCAACAAATGAAGACGAACCACCGTTTTGGTCAAAAAAAATCCATGAGAGCTGAAAATTGAATGGGAACATCTTTTTTGAACTTTTCTTAGAAGATTTAGATGAACGGTAATTGATAATATTTTAGAGAAAGAGTTCGGCGTTGATACCACCAAAATTAAATTTCATGCGGTCCACCGAGTTAGCAAGAAGAGCCAAGGCAGGCGCAGACCAAGATTTGTCTGCTGGGAAGACCGAGATAAAGTTTGGTCAGTAAGAGGTAAGGTTAAAGAATCTATTACACATGCTGATGCATACATCACAGAAGATTACGCCAGGGCTACCCAGGAGGAAATTATTTTTTCTTATTGTTCGTTTTTAGTATTTATAGAACTTATTTTTATATATTCTTGACTTGATAATGATGTTATGTTAACGTCGAAACGTCGTCGATTTTAGCTTTCTATAGCTTTTTATCGTTTTTTAACATTTTTAAATCTTACGATGTTATTAAGCAACGTTTTGTCGCAAGTTTTTATCGTCAAATTTTAAAAGTATTCCCGAGTATCTCAAGCAAACTTAACCTAATATTATTCACTTGCAAGCCTATGTTTTCTTTTCGCCGTTGAAATGATGACTTTAATCTATGCAAATCTTTTGTAGTCAAATTAACAAATCGAATGTGGTTTAGCGTGGTATGAACTCTTATCGACAACGATACGCGTCATCACAGTGGTCAAAATGTTGTGGACTCACGAGGCGCAGCCGAGTGAGTCACCAATATCAAAGATAACGAAGGAAATCTTTGCTAAACACGGACTTGAAAGTGCACGCCCTGCATTATGCAAATGAGCCAAATGAGCTATTTGTACGCGTCATACTTTCCTTTCAAAAACTTTTGCAAACTCGCTCAACATACAGAAACAATACGAAAAAAATGTCTGGGAAACGAGTAATGACGCGTACTCGTTAACGATGAGAGTTTAGTGCACGATTTAGCGCATTTCGATCTGTTTTTACCACAATATCAACGTCAAAGAAAATGTTTTTTTTTTTCAGAGAGCGCGAGCTGAAAAAGGCATTGCGTGACACAATGACGCAAGCAGCGTGGTATATATATCTGGCCGTTGGCTATCTATCACCTCTTATAATCCATCAAATATTTTCGCTCGCGCGCGATTGGTCTAAACGCGTCACGTGGGCCAATATTCCCCAGCTAAAACTGGGGAATATCCGAGGATATTCCCCAATTTTCAAAACCGCGCGCGTTGCGAAAAAGATTTGAAGGATAATAAACACAATAGCCTCCATTTGGGGCGAAAATATGTTCGGATATTTGTCCTTGGACATTATCTGTTCCTCGTAGCTCACAGTTTTCCTCGAGCTACGCTCTCGGAAAACTGTTCGCTTCTCGGAACAGATAATGTCCGCGGACAAATATCCTGGCATATTTTCGCGCCAAATGGAGGCTATTGTTTATATATCCAACGCGCGCTCATGGAATAATTGTTAATTAGACGTTTTGGTGTGTAGTATCGATGTATATTTTTACGAGTTGTGCAGTATTTTGACGAGCCCGTAGGGCGAGTCAAAATACAAACGAGTAAAAATATACAGCGATACTACACACCAAAACGTCTAATAAGAGATTTATTATCCAACGATTTCTTTTCCCAAAATTCTGACTTGCCAAGGTTTTGAACTTCACGCGGCCGGGAGGAATGGGACGAGTACAAATATCTGTTGTTTGTACTCGTTTCGCGCGATATTTGTACTCTAGGAAGCAGAGTTGGATAATAAGGACTCTTATCGACCACGGCAAATTAGCCAATCAGATTGCGAGATAAGCAGCAATTGTGGTAAAAAGATTTACCACAATTGCTCCTAATCTCGCAATCTGATTGGCTATTTGCCGTGGTCGATAAGAGTCCATACCCCGCTGCTCGCGTCATTGTGTCACGCAATAATTAATAGGGAGTTTTAGCATTGACGACGGCGACGCCGAGAACGACGCCTTGTGAAAAAAATATTTATATTTTACCCTCGAATGTCGCAACTGTGTAGATCTGTTCAGTTCGCCTATCGGTCTAAAATCCTGCTCAGGCTAAATATGTAATGACAGCGTTCAATTCCAAAGGAAGACATGAGAAATTAGCCATTGCGGTTCTCGTACTCCAAAATACGTAGAACTTGGTCATTTCACGTTGTTGTTTTGCAGAGGACGGCAAAAAAAATGTACAAAGAATCAAAACGCACGTGCAGAACCATTGTTCTGCTCATCAAACCTTTTGTTTGCTGACGTTCTCGTTGCCGTCGCCGTCGTGATTTGCTAAAACTCCCGATGCCTTTTTGAGCTCGCGCTCTGAAAAAAAACATTTTTTTTGACGTTGATATTGTGGTAAAAACAAATCGAAATGCGCTTAATCGTGCTCTAAACTCTTATCGTTAACGAGTACGCGTCATTACTCGTTTCCCAGACATTTTTTTCGTATTGTTTCTGTATGTTAAGGTGGTTCGAAGTAGTTTTCATTTTCCCGAGACAAGTTCACAAATTCTTTTCTAATTTATGTATGGTTCATCGTATTACTATGAAATTTGGCACAGAACTACAAGAAACATCATAGATTCATTACATGACATTCATTTCAGAAAACCTGTTACCATAGCAACCATATGACGCATTCAGTTGAGCCCCTAAAATCGAAATCTATTGTCTTTTTTAAAAAATTGGTCGGTGAAATCTTCTCAAACTGCAATATTATATGTCACCAGAAATGACCTTTAACATATTTCAGTTTAAAAAAAATCTGTAGGGTAGATTAAGAAAAAATCCTCTTTTTGACTATTGTTCTCTTATTTTTTTTCCTGCCTACAGAATTTTTTAAAAATCGGACTATGTATGCAGCCAATTGATCCTGGTTATCACCGAAAAAATGAAAAAAATCCACCGAGCGGAAGCGGAAATATGAGCGATTAAAGTTATAAAAACTCCAAAATTTCGACACGACAAGATCAGCATTTGCGCATGTGCGAGATTAGGCTTGTTGATTAGAACCCAGTTTGCGCGCGCCATAAAACTGTTTCGAACCACCTTAAGCGAGTTTGCAAAAGTTTTTGAAAGGAAAGTATGACGCGTACAAATAGCTCATTTGCATAATGCAGGGCGTGCACTTTCAAGTCCGTGTTTAGCAAAGATTTCCTGGCGTTTTGATATTGCGGTAAAAAACAAAAACATTTGTTGCAGGTTGAAGAAATGCGGCGCGCTGATTGGTTGATTTGCTAGGGCACGAGCAAATTTGTTGCGCGACAAGTTGTGAATTTGATGAAAAACGAGCAATAAAGCCAAAATTTGTTGCTCAAAGTAGACCCGCGCTCTACTTTTCGCAACAGCTTTCTTCAACCCGCAACAATGTTTCTGTTGCGCGACAAGTTGATCACGCAAGGTGAAAAACGGGAAACATCCACGAAAACTTGCAACGAAAAAATGTTGCGCAACAAGTTGAAGGTTTTTGTATCTCGTATTTCGCCGCCTTAAACCACATTCGATTTGTTAATCAAAACAATAGTTAATTCCAATGTGCGTACCCAAATTCTTGATAGGCAATAGAAATCCTGTCAATTTTTAGATGGACGTTAACACCAATGAACGCTGCTGGGACTCCAGTCTGACAATAAGGATTTTTTATATGTTAATGTTTCCGTGTTACTTGTTTATACGTGTAGTTCGTAAGCTAAAAGGTGTGACCTACTTTAATTTTATTAGCTCCGATTCGACCCAGTCCAAAGCTGTCTTGGATGCATGGTTTCTATCCAGAATGGTCTCTCTTTTAATTTTAAGACCATATTGTAATGGATCTTAAAATATATATATCTTATTAGACGTTTTGGTGTGTAGTATCGCTGTATATTTTTACGAGTTGTGCGGTATTTTGACGAGCCCGTAGGGCGAGTCAAAATACAAACAACGAGTAAAAATATACAGCGATACTACACACCAAAACGTCTAATAAGAGATTTATTATCCAACGATTTCTTTTCCCAGAATTCAAGGTTTTGAACATCACGCGGCCGGGAGGAATGAGACGAGTACAAATATCGTGTGATATTTGTACTCGTTTCGCGCGATATTTGTACTCCAGGAAGCAGAGTTGGATAATAAGTTCGCTTAATGCTCGGAGCTTAGGGGAGAGCCTGAAGAGAAAGGAAACACTTAATTGGCTACGAGCAAAAACGTTTTCAATTTATCTGCTGCAAGAAACGCACTGTTCTGAAAACACAACTGCAACTTGGTCATCCAAATGGGGCTATAAAATTTTGTTTAGCTGCTGCTCTAGCGCTAGTGGAGGAGTCGCAATTCTCTTTAACAATAATTTCGCTTTTCAGCTTGAAAGATCGTATTGGGATCCAAACAAATGGAAGGCTTTTTACTATGGCCACAATCTACGCACCTAATAATGACGACCCCGCCTTTTTTGACAGATTCTTTAGCCACTTGCAAGATTTTCATATTGACGATACAGTTTTGGGCGCTGATTTTAATTTAGTCCTTAATCTAGAAAAGGACAAGAAAGGTGGTCTTGCCAAAACCCATACAAAAGCAGTTAATTCAATCAACGACCACGCTGCAAAATTCGACTTGGTTGATGCACGGAGAGTATCTAATCCTGATGTTCTGAGATACACATGGCGCAGAAGAAAACCCGAAATCCATTGTCGATTAGACTTTTTCCTAGTGAGTCAGAGTCTAATGTGTAACGTCACGCACACGGACATCTCGGCAGGTTTTAAAACAGATCATTCGATGGTGACGATTCAAGTTGTACTTCACACAAATTCAAGGGGACCAGGTTTTTGGAAATTAAATACGTCGTTTTTATCAGAGACGGAATACATAAATCAAATTAGGACAACCATCAAGCGTGTTAAGGACGAATATCAAAATGATAAATCAGTAAGTGCCTCCTTGTTATCGCAAATGATTAAGTTAAAAGTTAGAGAACAAACTCTGAGATATACGAAAACTAAAAAGGCAAAAATGTTGCGAGAAGAAGAAGAACTGGAGAAGAAAATTAACATATTGCAGAGGCGAATTGATTTAATGAAAAGCTAGCGATTAATATTCAATTAGCACGGGAAACGAAGGAATTAGACAAGATAATTGAATACAGAACAAATAGGCACTACAAAAATAGCGTAATTAGTCAACTTAAATTAGATGACAACGAATTTGTCAGCTCAGACAAAGAAATTTTGTCTGAATGCGAAACCTTTTACAGAAGTATTTATAGCTCCAAAGCAGACTGCGATGAGTTCACGAATTAACAACCTATTTTTTGGAAACACTGCTTCAAAATCATTGAACCTCGAGGGAAAAGAAAACTGCGAGGGTGTGTTAACCAAAGCAGAGTGCTTACAAGCTCTAAAAAGTATGAAACCCGGGAAAACGCCTGGCTCGGATGATTTGCCCATAGAATTCTATAAAGTTTTCTGGAATGAAATCTCGGACTGCCTTTTAAACACAATTAACTACGCTTAAACTGAAGGAAAATGCTCAATAAGCCAAAGACGTGGGATAATTAAACTTATACTCAAAAAAGATGCAGAACCTTACTTTGTTAGAAACTGGCGACCAATTACCCTATTAAACTCCAACTATAAAATAGCGGCTAAGGCCATTGTAAATCGTCTCCAAGACGTACTTCCAAAACTAATAGATAGTGACCAAACCGGCTTTCTCAAAGGAAGATTTATTGGTGAAAACATCAGATTAATCGATGGCTTAATAAGCCACACTGCTGCTCGCGACATTCCCGGACTGTTAATGTTTCTAGATTTTGAAAAAGCGTTTGACAGAGTTGAATGGTCAATTTCGGTTCGTCATTAATAAACTGGATCAAATTGTGCTACCGTAACATAGAAAGCTGCGTTCTTAATAACGGATGGGCAAGCAATTATTTCACCCTTGAAAGACGGGAGTCAGGCAAGGTTGCCCACTTTCCCTTTATATTTTCATTCTTTGCGCAGAAGTATTAGCCAATAAAATTCGAGCAAACAAAGATATAAAAGGGATCACTGTGTGGGCAAAGGAAATCAAGATTAGTCAAGATGCTGACGATACTGCTATGGTTTTAGACGGCTCAAAAAAGTCCTTTACATCTTCACTACTCGACCTAGAGCTTTTCGGTGAGATATCTGGCTTGCGGTTTAACAGCAAGAAAACAGAAATTCTCTGGATTGGGGCTTGCGCTGGGAGTCAAGATAAATTATGTCCCGAAAAGATTTAAAATGGGTAACACACAAACTTAAGGCCTTAGGTGTGTGGATTTCATTCGATCCCATGATAAGTATGGAGGCAAACTACAACGAAAACTTATTTAAGGTTAGAAATTCCTTAAGCAGCTGGGAATACCGTCGTCTAAGCCTTTTGGGGAAAATCGTTGTACTAAAAAGTTTAATCACCTCTCAGCTTGTTTATATTCTATCACCGTTGCCAACAAACCATGCCGCTTTAGATGAAATTAATAACATGTTCTACAGCTTTCTTTGGAGTGGAAGAGGGGACAAAATTAAGCGAGATGTAATGATCGGTGATTATAAAAATGGAGGTTTAAGTATGATCGACATTAAGTCATTTAGTAAAGCGCTCAAATCAACATGGGTCAACAAATATTTGGACCATGATAATCATGGTAAATGGATATTACATTTTGATTCTGAATTACACGATCTCGGCGGTGATGTTATCTTTAAAGGTAACCTCCACAAAAACGATTTGGCAAAGTTTATACATATATCGGATGCCTTTATAACAGAACTTCTAAAAATCTGGTCAGAAATTAGCTATGACGGTAACATACCTTCCTCCGAAAATTTGCTCTCTTTACCTCTTTGGCAAAATTCACTTGTGAGAATTGGAAATAAACCTATTTACTACAAATCATGGTCTTCCAAAGGAATACAAAACGTCGGACATTTAATGAAAGACGGAGACAGTTTCCTATCTTTCACTGAACTCAAGGAACGCTTCGACGTCCAAACAAATTTTCTTGTTTATCACGGCTTGGTGTCGTGCATAAAATTGTCAAGGAATGCTATAGAAAACCAAAATGAAAAAAATAGAAATGTCATCACTTTTGCGGACAACTTCACAAAAGCTCCTAAACCTAATCAGGAGCCCATCACTAGGAGCCAGCAACTACCCCATATTCCTGTCACGGCGTTTTCACAGACCTGTCTATTTTTAGCTTGAATTTACCGCGAATTCAGACTCCCGCAGGGACAACAGTGACAAATCATAAGCACGGACTTGATTCTTTAATTAACGTCGGCATTTTCACTGGAAGATTAAAAGGAAAAGCCGCCATTGTTTCCATTACCGATGCGCGCTCGTGTAGAACGGAACTGACCTATTTTGCGGGAAAAGAAATCTAAAAATAGACCGGTCTGTAAAAATGCCGTGACATAGGCTTAGTATTGGAGTTGCAAGCTCCTAGTGATGGGCTCCTGACCTAATAGATTGGTATACAAAAAGCTAGTCAGCGCTAAACAGAGTAGACCCAGGAAAAGCCAAGAGAAATGGATTGCCGACTGCTGTATTCAGTGCTCCAAAACAATCGATTGGGAGATGGCTTACAAACTCCCTTTCTGCAGCACTAAAGATACCAATATAATTATTTTTCAGTTTAAACTACTTCACAGGCGTTTAGCAACAAACGATTATCTAAATAAAATAGGCATTAGAGATAATGATATTTGTACATTTTGTAGAACCGAGAAGGAGTCCCTTTTTCATTTATTTTGGTCGTGTAGCGAGACGTCTTGTTTTTGGCAGGGCTTTATGAAATGGTTAGCCGAGAACCAAATAAAACTAAAATCCAACATTTTCACTCCCGATGTAACGATTGGCCCGAGGTCGGACACCCTATCCAACACAAAGCAATACTTTTACTTCCTTGTTGCCAGATATTACATATGGTCCTGCAAAACAAAGGAAGTAATCCCAAAAATAGAAAGATTTCCTTGTTTTCTATCTTCTTTAGTACCTCCTGATTCCTAAAAATCAAAATAGATAACTAAATAAATAAATAAATAAATAAATTAAAACAAGTTCAATATAAACGTTTTAAAAGGAAGTCATGCATGCACGAGGATAATCTTATAATTTAGCTGAGAATTCGTACTGATGACTTTTTCTTTTCTATCTTCATAGCCTACTGAATACATGTATGCTAAGTAGTTTTGTAGAAATCTGTTAGTAATGTAACGTATTGCGCTTTGTTGTAAGTAACTGTTGTTATTTAAAAAATAAATAAGAAATATAATAATAATAATGAAAAAAGATTTTAGATGAAAAAAATGACCTCGGCAGGCTACAGAAGAAAACAAAACAAAAAAGAAAGCGAAAGAATTTAGAGCCATAATTTATTCAGTTTGTGGCCTTCGTCACGTTCAAGTTATAAAAAGCTTACTTCTGGATAATTTCAGCCTTAGAAGCCAGCAAATGGTCCTAAATTACTTTCTGTATCCTTACCAATATCCTGAATTCCATCTCCGAAAGATTTGGCCCCAAGTTTGAGCAAATAGACATTTCCCGAGGGCGGCGGCCATTACGCTGGCTTGCATACTAATAGGGGAATCCTTGTTTACAATGTTTGCCTCATTGGCATAAGCAATTCAGTTTCTGATGGAGCTACAAATATGTCAGTTCTGAATATTGAAAGGTCATAGTACGATTAACTCTGCCAGTGAAATATGAGCCTGATGTATTGAATACTTTTTGTGCAACACGGGTTCAAAAACTCAAAATTTAACAAAGAATGTATGAGCTCATTAGCGCTTTTGCCACCCAGAAATTTTGCAGTTTTTGAAAGACAATTTCTCCTTGAATATTACACCCAAAGAGCTAAAACTTTCAACATGTACTAAGTTTCACTAGCTCTTTAGCTGTCTGAAGTCAATTCAGATCTAACATGTTGCCTTCTGTACGCAAAGCCGTATGCAAATGAGAAAAAAATGTAAACAATGACGTCAGCATGAATCCGCCTATTGACAAAGCTCTCCCGATGGCCTGTAATCGGGAGTTCGTTGTGGGTTCGGATTCTATTGTTACTTACACTGCACCCACACACACACACACACATTGCACGTGCGTTACCGTGGTCAGAAAAATCCGGAGTGCACTAAGAACCAATCAGATTGCAGGATCCGTTACCGTGCACCCTAAGAAAAATAGAGAAGCGGTACTTTCTTTGTGGTAACGTCTGGGACTATGATGACTTCACGAACTTTTATGTTGATCTTTATTTGGTGGAGCATTATGAAACCAACACGGTGGGCTTAGGATTTGCCACTCGATCACTCCTGAAAATACTTTAATGAATCAATTTTATATAATTGCCAGGCTAAAAATCGACATTCCACTCCTAGCAGGATGTTTGTCACATGAACCTAGTTTAATAAAGATCTTAGCTGTGGCCCAGGTGTGGGGCATTTGGGCTATACTAATCAGAAGGTCTATCTGGAGAACTCCGAGTTCTTTTTCCAATTACGCCTGTGTTTCACAGCAATATCATCTGCTTGCGACCCTAGAAAACACGATGTGTGTATGTTGCTGCTGCACGTTGTAAATGTGGCTGCTCAGATTGCCTCGGAAAGAGGGCACCAATCAAATCACTACAGTAAGGGTGCAAGTGCTACAATACTCTTGAGGAATAGTAACTTTTAACAGACTAACAATTCGGAAAACAATAAAAACAAATTTTCAAACTATTTTCAGAGATTAGTTGAAACAAAATCTGGTCCACAAAGTCAGTTAAACAATTTATTTAAGACTTTAAGGGCCACTGCTATATATACTTGAAGACAATACTCAATACATTCAAGTACTAATCCTTTAAACAGTTTCACACCTTCATTCATATAAATCAATGAAAAAGTAAGCTTTGCAACCCCCAGGTTTTAAATATAATGCATACAGTGACACCTAAAATAAATGCCTAAGATTTAATTCATGAGATATTTACAAAGGTGTAACTCTCCTGTCAATATATTAATACTTATTAGATTTCTACATAATTTTACATGAGAATGGTATGATTCCTTTCTGTAGGGAGCTAAATATTATCATCAAACTCACAAGCTAAAAAGCTAAAAACCAGTATCAGCATATGCCTTTTGACATGCCATATATACAATCATGTTAAAATTTGTACATGTAATATTTTTATTTTACATTTTTGACTAATTAAACTAGAAGCACTCCCTCCTGTCCCACATCTCTTGTCGGTCCTTGTTCATAAGGCCTTCCATGCAGGAGAAGAGGCTGTGCCACTTAGAAGTAGAAAGCAACTTGCAAGCTACCAACGAATGCACACCCACACTATCACTGATTAAATGGCAGACTGCAATACTCATTACTGACAGTTGTTTTATATAAGTTCTCCAATCACATAGTATATTGTCTGTCTTCTTGTGAAGAAAAGAGCCAATTACCTAAAAAAGGAGGCAAGAGCTTTTGGGATTTTGTTAGGTTGTGTTTAAGTCTTGTGTCCTGCAGCTAGTTACTAATACAACACATAAATCAAGATTCATTGAGGAAACTGTCTTGTAAATATCAATAGTGTACATTGCACATTATTTTAATGTTGTTTTTACAATATGTGAACAGCTAAGTTGGAACAAAATCCATAACCTTTAATATCATTCAAAGAGAGCAGCTACCTTAGCTGACTTAATAGGCATAACATTTATTCAAATCAGAAACTCTTTTGATATATTAAATTTTGCTTTTCTTCATTCAGTTGATCTGCAGGTTACTAAACATCTGAAATCACTCAACATTTCAAATAATTGAACATGTTGTCAATACAGTTGAACCACTCCTTATGGACACCTCTCTATTGCAGATAGATGTATTGGTCCTGCCAAAATGGCCATACATTCTATATATAGCTCTGGAACACAAGATTCTAATACAGAGAATGGGCACTAAATCTCAGCTCCAGACAGCAAATTCATATAATTGTACCCTCTTTATTTTGGACAAAGCAGTGACATTTCATATTTGACACAATTTACTGTTTGTGGTTTGAGATCAAACTGATCAATGATTATTATCATTCGATGCATTTTTCCCTTCCTTTTCATTGGCCGAGAGCCCACCACGTGACCTGCAAATAACTGCCTACAAATAATGGTCTGCTCATGCGTAGTGCTGTCGAAATGTGTTTTGCTGCAAGTAATATTCTGCTCATGCGTAATTGAAACCACACTCCTGTGTAGAAAAATGGCAGGTCGCTTTGATGAGCTGTCAGAGAGCGATTTAAATATGAAAACAAAAATGGTAATCAAATGATAAAACAATTATTGAACTCGGTTATCGCAAAATATCGTAATTTGTCAGTGTCTCGCATATCAATTATTTGCCTCAGCCTTCGGCTTCGGCAAATAATTGATCTGCTCGCCACTGACAAATTACGATATTTTGCTCAACCTCGTCCAATAATTGTTAATTGTTCTTCAATGCATATTTACACTATAGTGCAATCAAAGTACATTGCTATCTCCATTTTTTTCTTTTAGTCACGAAACATGAAATGGCCTGTTGAATGTGTGAAACAATTTAGATGCACCTCAAAGTCATGCTTGGGTCAGTTTTGACTCAGTACACGCTAACACTGGAGCCTTAACAATGATGTCACATCTGTGACCTCTAGAAATCACACACTTCACTGACATGGACCGTTTTTCAGTCCCTTTGGTGTCCATATTGGAGAGGTTCGCCTGTAATTACATTTTTTACATTCGAGTGACATCTATAAAAATAAATTAAATAACAAACTAACTTCAAATATTTAAACTGTACAAGGAATTTCTTTAAAGTGGTGCAATGATTAATTTTCCACCCCTTGCTATTTTACTGGTATCAAAGATAATTCCATGAAAGTTTAAATAAAGATTTTTTCTGTTTTCAAATATCTATGTTAGTTTCTGACATATTTAAGTTTGAAAATTTTGGAAAATATGCAAATTAGGGGATCAATCATGTCCCACACTAAACCAATTTTATATCAAGTATGTAAATAGAGCTATCTTGGTCAATTTGTTGCAGAGACCATTAAAACTTGGCAGACTAATAGTTCTACAGGTAACAGATGGCTATAAGAAATTCAGTTCCCATGGCAACTTACTAATTTTCAGTCCCGTCAAATATCTTTTCAATACGTTAACTATTTTCAGCTTATAAAAAAATTGAACCAGGCCAAGAACTCAACCTAACATATTTATATGGTTGCAGATGAGGCATGATGGCAAATAACAAAAGGGTATGCCAAAGATGGATAGGAAAACCTTCAACACTGGGGAGTTCTGGAACCCAAAATGTTGCCATGGTAACAAAGTGGTGCATATAGTAGCACAGATTTTGAAGAGTACTACTATAAAGATTTCTGATACAAATTGTCTGAGATATCTATTTCTTCATTTTTGATGAAAATTTTGGTTGATTTTGTGATGCCGTCACATGGTGGCTAATTTGCATAATTTAAAAACTTAAATATCTCTGGAAAGAGAAGAGATATTTGAAAATGGTAAGCAGCATTTCTCTTCTGGTACAGACTACTAATGTTTTAAAACAGCTGAGATATGACAGATTCAAATTTTATCACAGTAGCAATCTAATGAACAACATGCTTTCCTAAGCTACAATTTTTATCCACCAATACAGTATAATCATGTAAGTCTTACATGATGCTCTAGCCATTTAACTACTTGATGTAACCATAACAGCTCATTGAATGCAACCTTTTTTAAAAATACCATAATCTCTTAACACTTCTAAGTTTACACAGGAAAGGTTAGAGAACAAAGCACTTTCCTCGATAAAGCAGTCTTATTGTACCTGCAGCTGCGGTGTTAAGCCCCTTGACTTACTGAGTGCAGATCATTTTCAGGGGTAGAGTGCAAAGAAGGAAAAGGAGTGAAAGGACAGAAGAAAATTCTGTCAAAATAATCATTGTTCACTGATGCACATGATAGTAGATGTTTAGAAAAACCTCTCAACAAAAAACTGCAACAAGAAAAAAATGTGCATGACAACAGTTCCCTGCGAGCCTCAGTGACTGGCAAAAACCAATGTTTTGTGTTTAGGTCAAACTTGTTAATTCAATCAGAGGGTTTAAATAATTAAGTCAACCAATTAACCTGTTTATGCCCATCATCACACCATGACTATTACTGCTGGCTTTTCCCTTTTTACAATCATGATGACATGATGATACAGAAACTAGATCAAAAATAATTACGCGTAATGAAATAAATAAACCTGGTGTATCAGAAGATAATGCCTTTTGGTAAAAGATTGGCCACGACAACACTATGAGAGTTAACCAGGTTATTTCTAATTAATCAATTACCGTTAACCGGGTTACTGAAACATTGTGATGCGGCCACTAATTTCAGCAGTTCATTGAACTTAAACCGGGTTAATGGTTACCATGGAAATTAATTGAAGAACAATAGACTTTTAACCGGGTTAATTTTAAACTACCTTTCTGCATGGTTTAACCCAGGTTAGTGGTTTCTTATCAGTACCATGCATTGGCTCTTTCGTGAAATAAGTCCGTCACCATGTCAGTGTGAGATGTTGCTCTCCGTGGAAAAAAACAAAACAAATGCATAACATGGCAAGTGGTAATGACAGTTTGAAACAGTTATCTTACAAAAGCAAGTTTCTGTTTTTTTTCCTAATGTGCAGTTGCTATTTATACCATATCAATCAGAAACCAGTGTTTCTTTTTGTCATAAACGGTGAAAGAAAACACAGAGTGCTTGAAAGGACTTGATGTTCATTCAGGGTGCTCTCTAAAACAGCCCAGGTATAAAATGCATGGTGATTTCCTTAAACAATTCGCACTGATTTCTACGATAGAGTCAAATTCGAGGAAGGTTCATTCGATGGCAATGGAGACCACTACGAGGTCTACGCAAAATCAACATCATGTTCGAAACAACTGCCTTGGAAATTTGTGTATAGTGCACACGATAAGGAAGAGGGACTGCCATAGCTGCGAGTGTACAGAAACTGACAGACACCAGAACAAAGAAAAGTAATCAATTCAAGAAAATAAGATTGTAGTCCTCGAAGTCTGTCATTTTGTTGTTTTATCTCATGATGTCAATTGAGTTCACTCAGTTTATAACCTATTTCAGTGCGGCCTCTCATAAAATACAACACTGTAGCTTTTCCATAACCAACTTTTAACCGAGTTAGGTTATTTGGGAATTTTAGCCAGGTTTCTAAAAAATAAACCCAGTTAACTCTCTTAGTGCAACAGCAGCCATTATCCTTCAAATTTCATAGTTACCCTAGAAGCTTCACTTGTCAGCCAACTGTTCATGACTTTTTTGGACAATCTTGCAGTCTCAGAGGGGTTTATTTACATACAATGATGCCTGTGGGTGTCATATCACATGCACCAACACCTGGCTCACAAACTTTACTTTGTAAACTTCGATTTGAGCACTTTTGAGAAATAGGTCAATTTCACAAAAGAAAACTATGTAAGGACAAAATCTGTATTTAAGTTGTACTTTCTTGCCGAGTAACAAATTCTGTGTTTTTTTGAAGGAAAAAATCCATAGGGACATCTTTGGTCAAATAATTATTCCACACTAAGAACATTTTTGAAAGTCAAGAAATTTGGAAATAGTTAGGACCTAGAACAAAGCCCTGATAAATGTCTGTCATTGTTTTCTTAGCATGCTGAAAACAATGTGATGGTAGAACATGAAATTTGTATACTTGAAGCTTACACTATTTGAACTTACTAAAATAAAATACAAGTCAAGATTCACAGCTGTGTCAATCTAAACATTTTAAATACTGGCTCAACCTTTTAGAGACAATAAATTGTTTCCTTTCAAATAATTGACAGTAGGGCTTCACTAGTATGATACAAAAAAATAATCTACGGTAAAAGTTATACTAAAAGTTTGATAATAAATATTCTGTTACAAGCAAACCACTCAAGAGGAATATACTGACAAGGGAAAGCACTAATTTGACTGATCGCCTTCTTTACCAGTCATCCAATAAGTGACCATTTTGCCTTTTCCTTTCACTGCTACTAAGCCACGGCATTCAAAGGTGTATCCGCGTATAGACAGAATGTTATAGACACTTTGTGTCACCTACAGGATTCAATCAAGAATAAGAAGAAGCATAATAAGCATAAGAAGAGTATGTAGGCAATTGTCTAAAGTTGAATGCTCTTGTAGAGAGTACCCTAAACTGTCCTTACAGCAAGTAAATCTCAATAACAATAACAACAATCCTTTTTTTTCTTTTATGGGTAAAACATTTAAACAGACTTGAGACACCCTGGATGTTTTGCTGGTTCATTTCAAACCCCCTTGAATATGATTTAAACCCTGTTCCAAGACATTTAGAAACTGATCAATAACAAAGTGAAGTACTTTTTAAACTTCATTTGACCAAACATGTAAACTTTATCTTTGTTTACTGGCAAATGGAATGATTAGTTTGTGTGTGTTACATGTGCTGGAGGTTATCAACTGCACCAAGTGCTCTTCCTCAGTGAAGCTTTTTGAATCACGCAACCTATGATGTTAATTCGCCAAAAGCCCGGGTCAAAAGCTGTTGAAAGATTACTACATGGACAATGTTATGGATACTGTTTTCTCAACTGTGTGTCAAATATGTTTCCTTTTGGTTTTATGGAAGCTTTGGATTCAAAGGGAATATTAAATGCGTTAAAAAAGGTATTAAGTCAGTCATGGAATTGCCTGACATTTTGGGTTCCACTTTTGCTACATGACGAATAAGATCTTGTTTACTACGTCAAAAGCTACAGTCATTAATTTGGTCTCAACTTAGAAGTTTTCGCGAAAAAAAAGAACAAACCCCAGTGCTCGTCAGAAACTCTTTTTTTTCAGGGCAAAGTTATTTTGGAACATATGTAAATTTATATTTGTTTGAAAGGTCAATGAGACAATCTTTTTCGACCTTTTTCTTATTTTCCTTCGAGGTAAACAAAAATCTCCCATTACAATTACGCTAAAGTCACGCTATGCAAAGAATGTAATCAGAAACCTTGACTGCGAAGCGATATATCACTTTCACGTTTATAGCTACCACACATGGGCAGAGGAATACAGCAATCAATGCATAATCAAAGACTGCTTTGGAATATGCACTGCGCTGCCACTGTAGTGCTAAGAGAATAGTTAAATTTTAAAAGCGCGGTTATAAGATCTAAAAGATCTTCTTGTTATACATTAATTAGATATTCCTTAGATCACTATAACTGTAAAGTGGCAGACCTGTATGTGCTTGGCCTTTCCAGTGCTGTACATACGGCTGGCGACATTAACTGTATCACCCCAGATATCATACTGAGGTTTGTGAGCACCAATGACTCCAGCAACAACAGGACCAAAATTTAATCCTGAAAAGATAGAACAAGTTTCCGTCACATGTACATTCTGTAGTAAATTCACTTAGCTTATAAATGAGGCCATTCATTACCCAATCACTTTAGGCATAGTGATTTAAAGTGCACTGCTTGCAATACATCTTCCTGTAGCATTAATGCTGTAAATGTGACAGACACTTCTTCCCTTCCATTCGCTTTGCTTTCCTGTACTCCACCAAACCATTTCTGCATCTTCTGTCATTTGTTGATATGCTCTAAGGTATACCACTCTTACACTTACCAATTTTCATTTTGAAGTCGTTGAAAGAATGTAAATTAATGTCTGCTAGTTTCTTTTTCATGGCCATGGCAAAGTCAGCCATAGTCACTATATGACTCAGCGTTGCCAGCTTCTCCTGAAAGGAAAGCATGGAGATAGGGCTTTTCAGTTTTTTTTATATTTGTTTGTTTGTTTGTGTTTGGTTTAGCCTGCAACCAAAATTGATAACATGTGGAACTTAAGCTTACATTTGCAAAAGCTGAAATCTAAAACTCTCCACTGTTCACAACTGGAATGGTTGTTAGTAATTTTATGGGAGTTGACATGGAGAGTTTGAAGTATTTCTGGATAAAGTTAGGAGTCTACAACACATCAGAGAGTACAATACAAATACAGGACCCCTTCAAATGTGTTTTTATTAATAAGCACCGCTATTCCATTAAGTGTCCACATTCTTATAAGCACCCCTATTCTTATAAGTGCCCCCATTCTTATAAGCACCCCTTTTCCAATAAGCAATCCTATTCTTATAAGCACCCCTATTCTATAAGCACCCCTATTCCAATAAGTACACCTATTCTTATAAGCACCCCCATTCTTATAAGTGCCCCCATTCTTATAAGCACCCCTATTCTTATTAGTGCCCCCATTCTAATAAGCACCCCTATTCTTATAAGCACCCATATTCTTATAAGCACCCCTATTCCAATAAGTACCCCTATTCTTATAAGCACCCCCATTCTTATTAGTGCCCCCATTCTTATAAGCACCCCCATTCTTATAAGCACCCCTATTCTTATAAGCACCCCCATTCTTATAAGCAACCCTAATCTTATAAGTGCCCCCATTCTTCTAAGCACCCCTATTCCGATAAGCACCCCTATTCCAATAAGTACCCCTATTCTTGTAAGTTCCCCCATTCTTATTAGCATCCCTATTCCAATAAGTACCCCTATTCCAATATGTACCCCTATTCTTATAAGCACCCCTATTCCAATAAGTACCCCCATTCTTATAAGCACCCCTATTCTTATAAGCACCCCCATTCTTATAAGCACCCCTATTCTTAGAAGCACCCCCATTCTTATAAGCACCCCTATTCTTATAAGTGCCCCCATTCTTATAAGCATCTCTTTCCAATACATACCCCCATTCTTATAAGCACCCCATTCTTATAAGCACCCCTTTTTTATAAACAACCCCATTCCTATAAGCACCCCCATTCTAATAATATACAGCATTGTCATAGTAGGTATCAACAGAGGTTCATCTTTCTTACATATGTGATGCTGCATTACAAAAACAGTGGTCTTTGTCTGAGTTTACCAACTATTATGTCCATCTGAATGCATAATTTGTTCATTCAAACGAATGATCTCTTCAAGTTTTTGTTATGAACATTTGCCTGTTTCTCAAAAAAGAAATAAGTGCCCTGTCCCGAATAAACACCCTGTCTTGAATAAGCACCCTGTATCGAGGGACCGAAAGTGAATAAGCACCCCGGGCAATAAATCAAATCATTATGGTATACAATACCCAATTAACAACAAATAGCATAGCAGTTTTTTCAAAAACCAAAGGCCAAATTAAAGACATTTTCTCACCCAAAGATTTTTTTTTGTACTACAGTTCTTCATGTTACTAACCTGTGATTCGGGTTTGATTCCAGCTGCAGCCATGTATGTTTCACCAATGGTTTTAATCTTCTCTATACACTGAAAGCGTGGCTCTGATAGAAGCTTAAAATGAACAGAATTGATTCTTTCAGAGAACAAGCATAGGCATAGGATTTAAATACATTTTGGCTCTCTGCGAGGAAGTCATCCTCCAAGTGAAACACAAATTGTTTTGTCAGTTAATTGTGTCTCTGGCCACTGAAATTTAGTGCCCTTTTGAGACAGTATCAAGTTTCTAAACAGAACGTGTAAGGTAGAGACCCATCTATAGTTAGTTCAATGTACCAGTCCTCTCTGAATTTGAGGTTCATTTCACCTTCCAAATTAGTAAGTGTTGGTAGTAGATGGCACTGGTTGCAATGTGTTTGTGCACCAACTTTCTAGGGTCAGTTGTTGAATGTAGTATATTTCTATTGTGCAGTTGTGTTACTTGTGTTGTTCAGTAAAGTGAGCATTGCTTGTTAGAGTTCAGTCTGTCTTGTGATTAGGATTCAGTCTAGGTTCTCTCACTCACAAAGTCTCAAAAATATGATAGGTCAGTTGGGTATCACAAAATCACAGAAAGGTTCTCTGGTGAAATACACCAGCATTCACAAGAAGGCAAAACAATCACCTCATCAAAATCCACCAATATCTCATTGAGAAGACGTAAGCACTCTACTCCTTCGCCATTGGCATCCAACTCAGTATAGAAGTCAGAGAAGTTACAGATACTGGAGAACATGACAATTACTTTGTCACAGGACTGGTAATAAAGTTCCTGGAAACAAATACCACCACCAAAATAACATCAATAGTAAAAACAAAAGTAGGTTATCTGATGCGCATAATACTAACAACCCAAGTGTCTGCATCAGGAACCATGGCGTTGTACAACAAATAATATAATATTGTCATTTAATGTGGAAACTCAGATATATTTTACAATTATTATTCCACGAGCGCACATTGGATATGAGATGGTAGATAGCCAATGGGGTGTGTAGTGCTAAAAAGCAGCTGGGGTCAGACTATCATGGCTAAGGTCAGTGACACAAAACTCACATGGGGCCAGGCACAACATGCTAGTCAAAATGGGGATAAATGGCGAGGGATTGTTGTTGAACTATGTCTCAGAAGGGAGGAAGAGTGTTAAGTAAGAAGCTGTTGCACTTGAGGATTTTGCAGTAGAAGAGTGGCATTAACCTTACAATATTGGACATACATTGTATTGTGTATTTTATACAAATCCCAACTACAGTTGTACTCAGAGCTCGAAGTTGCGACCGCTGGGGTCGACAATGTGACGAGATTCTTTTCACTGGTGACTAACTTTTCACACTTGGTCGCCCGGCTGGCCCCTAACATATTTTAATTATTATTTTTTTAATTCCCATACTCATCAAATGAGTGGAATGAAGGTCAAATACCAAACTATACTTCTTGTTTCCACACATGAAGCCTTTGAAACAGTGTTCTTCTTGTAAAATATACACAGTGACTTGAAGATGAAGTAAAATCAAAATTGAATCTTTCATTTCTGTATTAGCATCTAAGATTTTTGTAAAAACTGCAGTTTGTATTATTGGAAAGCTATGTATATGTAATATTAAATTTTGGAGAGAAGAAAAAAGCATACACAACTTTTACATGAGAAAAATTGACCATGCAATTTGTTTATCGGTACTGTATGTGTGTTTTACATGTAAATAACATTCAAAACAACAAAATAATTGTAACACATTTCAGACAAAATATTATTTTCATGTGGATATCGGATTTCACTATTCGGAACGACTCGATCACATTCAATTACATGACTGTACGTTAACAGGACTTGTTATTGGTAATTGTCGGTAAATTCTTCTTCCGATGTATTTCAAATCAAATTAGACAGCATTTAAAATTTGTATCTTTACGCTTTCCTGACTGTCAAGGCTGATAAATGCTCTGATTTTTCGGCTCACACAATAGTTACTAATCAGAAAATACTTTTTTGAGAAAAGAAATCAGTAGCAGGTTGTAGTCTGACATGTAAAATTCTAAAGAAATCTGCACTGCATTTGATGTTCCCATGGTACCCAAAGAGATTTAATAAATTCAACTCTAGAAAGCGTGTGCAGTCGCTATGCATCAGTAAACATGAAAAGCCTGTGCATGATGTTTTAAAAATGAGTTTACTTTCTTACTTTCATTTTCAGTTACTTTAAAAAAAAGTGGAAAACCGGTTAGATGAACAATGTGTGATTCTCGCTGTTTTAGCGTCTTTTTTGTGGAAAATATATACAGCCTAAAGGAACGATAATTTTTGGGGACTAAAACACTTCTGCTGGCAACCAAATCTGAAAACTTAGGGCCAGCTGGTCCCAAGGTTTTTTCCTGAAATTCGAGCCTGTGTACTGTACAACAAAAACTGTAAAATTGGAGTTATAAACTTACATCATTTTTCTTGGCTTGTTGTGCAAGGAAATGTTGTGCAACATGGTCTGGAAGAATGTTGTACAACAATTTTTTATTGTATTCTCTGAGTTGTTCCATTTCCTCCCTTTCTTCTGTGGCCTTAAAAACAGAAGTAAAGAGTAGCTCATTGGTATTATCATTCAAGCAGTTGATGTCGATTTATTTTGATATTATGGAGTTACATGATAAGGATTTGCTTGCATGTAGTTAAAGGAGTGTTAAATGAAATATAGCACTTCGCTAGGGAGTTACATGTGTTTCACATGACTGCTCCCAATTATAAACACACATGTCCTAAAATGTGTTCTGATGTTACCTTATCAAAATCAGTACTTGAAATTATTCATTAACTTAACAGTAAACACCCACATACAGGAACAAGTGGATTAGAACATCAGACTGAAAGTTGACCAATAAAGCACCATATATATAAGAACCAATTCAGCCAGATGAATATTTAAGCAATAGACCACAAGTTTCTATGGGTTATAGGCTGATAAATCACGCGGGATGTTGGTAGAACACAAGAAGAATTTGTAAATCACGAGCCGCAGGCGAGTGGTTTACGAATTCTTCGAGTGTTCTACCAACATCCCAAGTGGACCCATAGAAACCTGTGGTCTATTGCTTTTATATAATAATTCAGAACACGCACGATTTTCACATGGGTTTACTGGCACAATAACCCATAGCTGATTGACCAATCAAAGCGTGCGCATTGATTTGGTTATTATACAAAACATGTTCATAGTCATGGTCTTATATATAAAGAAAGAGGATAGGATACCAGAATAAGAAAGCACTCATGTTTAAGTACTATGGTGTGCTGGACCATACAAACTCTTGATGTTTACTAAAATTAGTAATAGTAGTTATTTTTTTACTTGAAAATTATTTTGTAGTGTAAGTAATAAAATATTATAATGTTAATTAACCTCTAGCAAAGTATTTCTGATACAAATTTTGAGAACATTTTCAGTTCTCCACAGATTTTGAAGTAGTCAGCTAAAAAATTGAAGTAGCCAGCACTTGCAAATTGAGGGTCCAAAGGACGTGATCTTCTAGGGGGTACAGGGGCATACCCCCGGAAGGTTCTCAAAAATTATATGGCGGGAGAAGTGATCTGAAGCATTTTGGGGGCAACTGAGACAAGAATAGGTGTCATTTTTGGTCAGTTCTTGTGCTGTTTTTATGCAAATTTTACACTATTTACTAATATAGTTACAGTAATTATAGAGTTAGTTGTGTAATGCTTGTACAGTAATCATTACTAATAACATACAATGTTTTTCTTTCTAACTTCTTTCAGTGAATTAAAACCAATTTTCAAAGTTTCACAAAATTGTCCTATTTTCATGCCTTTTTATTTTCATTCCAAGACATGCAGAAACAGATGTGAAGGGACTCGGTGCGACTTTCAACATGGCTGCCGTGTTTACTGTTTAGTGAGCTTTAGCAACTAATAGTGAAATGCGACCTCAAGAAAATCTACCTTCTCTTTATGAGAATGTTGCCTTAATAAAACTATTAGAGTTGTCACAGACTTGAGAATCACCCTGGGATGAAGTTATCTCAAACAAACCAGCAAATTTGACATCCCACAATCGAACAGGCTGATTGATACTTTGCTTAATAAGATTAATGATTTAAATTAAATTGCATGTAAAATTCTTTAACAACAAAATAGAAAACAAAAGGGAACATTTACCATAAGCAATTAATATTTTAATCATTTTAAAATTTATGATGGTTACATTTCATGACATGAATATTTCAAAGTTCGAAAAAGTTCAAACTACAGGTTGGTTTATGAATTTTCAAAGCCAGTGTCATATGCAGGTGGCAAACCCCAAATCATAGGTTCTTATATGTTGGTGTTAAATGATTTCAATAGACCAACTTCAATATATTAAAATTAAACCTAACACAATAGACCTCAGCACGAGGCTCTAGGGAATAAACCTCACAAATGCTGCAGTAATTCCCCAGAGCCTCATGCTGAGGTCTATTGTTTAACGCTAAATTTTAACATATCAAAATTGGTCTATATTGCCCACTAGTGCAGCAGATAAATTAATCTACCTAAGAGTATTTATTTCTAATTCTACAAGTAACACTTTTTCTCCAAAACATTCAAATATTCCATCTGCGAGCTGGTGTTATTTCAGTCAGCTTTGGGCTCACCACTTAACACTATCATGCAAGAGAAAGTTAACTGCACAGAACTGCTCTTTATTTAGCTGGGCAACATAAGACTACATACCTTATGTCACTTTCTCTGCTCTGACAAGAATGTACAGCTAGCATTGTGTAATTAATACAAAGTTATGTATTATCAGGCTTTTAAAATATGCATAGTTGCGTGTCCCTTTCTCCACATAGCTCAAACTTGCGAATGAAATCAGTAGAACACGCTAATTTCATATATGCTGCAATCTATTCCTTTTTATTCAAACGTGAACTTAAGCTAAAGCTTTAGTATTTTCACACCTCGCGATAGACTCATCCTCGACACAGTCTGTCAACATCCTGTCAGACACTTAATGCATACTAGTACAGAATTTATAAGTTAGATTTCTGTTCATACAATTTCCATATACAATTTTCGCGATATGGTAAAGAAAAATTGAGGTTAATGTAAGTCTTAAGAACACACAGTTAGATGAATCGCTGCATAAAATATGTCACTATCAACAGAATGTGCACCCTAGTATATTGATAGTATCTGTGTTAGTTTTTTGACCATCCCTCATACAACTCACTTTTCAAACCCCTGCAACTGTCACACCAGCTTTGCTCCAAAAGCCTGATATCTTCTGAAGAACAGTTTAATCCTTTTGGCCTTGGCATGCCATCTCATGATGACTGGCAGCAAGGCTAAAATCGCCCAGTGAGCATTCCAACACAATCACAAACATGAAAACCCACAGCGTCTAGTCTTCTGGAGAACATTCCTGCCTTGGCTACCACCTCGAATGTTCATGTTGTCCCTTCATTCAAAGCGACCATGCACCCTGCGTTTTCAAACGAGCAGCTCAACCAACTTTGCACACTCATTGCGGACACTGTTGGTTCTCACCATCCTAGATCTGTACTGGTCGAAAATGAGAATGTTACCATCCTTCTTCTCTCCCCAGCTAGTTTGCACATTGATTGTAGCCAAGAACAGCAAAGCATAGAAATCTAAGATGGCTCTGCCATGCGGTACCAGGTCCCCGGTAGCTAACACGGCTAATCTGCAGCGTCAATATTTCCAATGGTCTGTGCAGTACAAGCAATTCACAAGTACTTGCCTCTCTATCCATCCATTGATGCAACACCATTGGTTTGCTCTACCTGACTAAGGCAAAGGTTACATCCTCCTCCTTCAGCATCTGGATGTTCCAATGAAACTCCATGTTTCTCACACGTATAGGATTGGGGTTGTTACAATGGCAGGGGAGGTGGGTTTACCTCCCTGGCTTACTCAGACATTGGAACGGTGGTCTAGCAACTGCTTGACACTCTATATCAGAACCCCACTATCCATTCTTCGGAAAGTACCTAGTTACTGCTAGCACCACAGGACAGAGCATCTGGAACCAGCAGGAAGGACGTTGCACTGCTCAAACTACTTAGCTTTATGTTGCCTTAAACAGGCAGTATTTGGGAGTTAATTTGGGTGCACACCAGCCACACCTTGTGTAGTTTCTTGTGTTCCTACTTAACAAGCGAAGAAAGTTGTGTTACGGTTGGGCAGCTATATCTCTTGTCATATTTCTTTCATCAAAGTGACATTTTCCCTGATTATTAAACTTGGCATCCTGCCATGCCTAAACACATATTTTTGATTGCGGAAAATGTCACACGATCATTTTCATAAAATTTTGTAGACCAGAAAATTAGAGGCAAATTTTCATTCTATTGATTAGTTAATGAGCGTTTTCGATGCAAATTTAAATTATCTACCACGCTTTTCCTTGATTTTGTTTTTAGAAGACAAATGATCAGAAGTTGAATTTTGTTGAAAAAATGACTTTTGAGCATAAGAAATTTTTCTGTAAAAGACAGACGGTCATTTCAAACATGAGAGGATGGAAATAATAATGCGTTTTTGTTGGACGATATATTACTTTTCAGTCATTTACTATCGGCTATTTCAAACTAGGTTACTTCGAACTCCCCGCTATTTCAAACTAAGTTTTGTTTCCCTTGACCTAAATAGACCCTGTTTATTTGAACATCAGACCATGTCAAGACCTGTCAAAACACCACTGGGACACTTCAAATTTACACTTATGTAGGTGTTCTCTTCCTGCCCTTGGTTAATTTATTTCTGTTTGACTAATAAAAGCGCACTATTATCATCTATCTGAAAGGTGACAGTTTACCCCAGCCCAAGTTGCTCAAAGAAATAAACGCTGTAGTAATGTAGTACATAGTGCAATTGTTAATGTTAAATAAATCTTTGAAGCAGAAGACTTTCCTTCTTGTAAGGTATTAATCATCAATAACTAATTAATATTGTTATCATATTTGACACTGACCCAGTCATTTTGAACCCCTGCTATTTCGAACTATTTTTAGTTTCCCCTGAGGATTCAAAGTAGCGGGGTTCAACTGTATTTGTATCTGTAAGCACCTTTGACCCAGGCCTTAAAGTACTTGAGAGTGACACAGAGGGAACAGTTACTCACTAAGTTCAACAGCCCATAATCCACTACTTTATAATTTTCTTTTTTTTCCCAAAGCATGTACAATGTAATTTACTGCGAGGAACGCATTGTTTTCTTTTATATAGACAGAAGAATCTGTCTACTAAATGGCTACGTAGACATTACCATTAGGTAAATTAATGTAACTCACCTGGAGCTTCCATAAGAAGTCAAGTCTGGATATTTCCTCATGCTGTTGGTAAATAAATTGTGTTTAAACTATTAAATAAGAAGCTCTGGCATTTGTTTTACATTCTTATCTTGATCATCACCAACAGCTGTAATAAGGCAAAATGAATGCATGTCGATCTGTATCACTCATTAATAATACACATGAAAAAATTACTTGATTCTGATTGGCTGAGGGCGGTGCAGTTCAAGTGTAACACCAGTGCAAAAAGTGTAACACTGGTGCAAAAAGTTTAACACCAGTGCAAATTGCACATCGTAATTCTAGATAATGATTGGTAGAAACACAATGAGAAATTTTGTAGGCCAATGATATCATGTAAAGCAGTGACAAAAAATTTTGTACAGAAACTCTGAAAAAAGTATTCTCGATTGCGAAAAAAATGGCTTCAAGAAACATCTTCCGGCAATTTTTCTGCGCTAATTTTTTCATGTTTGTATTATTAATAAGTAACCACACCGTTTTTCTCGTTCAATTTGAAATTAATTTGCACTTGTGAGTTTTTCAAAAAGCTGAAATTGCACTCGCCGAAGCAGCTCATGCAATTTCAGCTTTTTGAAAACCTCACTTGTGCAAATGAATTCCAAATTGAACTCAAAACCGCATGATTACCTATACAAACATACTCATTAACTGCATGGCCATAGGCCGAGCGCGGTTCATGGTTTCGACATGGTTTATTTTTTTGGTGTTTTGTCACAACCAGACCCAAACTTCCACTTGGCCAAATTGTGATCGGGACTTTGAATCATGCAACTGGTGATGTTTATTCGCCAAAAGCTGTTGGAACATTAATACACGGAAAATTAATGTTAAAGATATTTTTTGCTTTATTGTATGTAAAATACATTTTCTTTTCATTTTATCGAAGAATTGGATTCGAAGAGAATATTGAATACACATTATTTGGCTGTTTCATCAAATCGAGTTAAGAGATTCGAAGGAAAATTAAATATTTGCCGAGGTAAACAAGACCTTGCCAGAACTTGCAGCGTTTATGTCAATGCTAGGGGACAAAAACACAACCCTTCTAAAATAAATATTAGTCATGGATAGCATAAACCTTGGATTGTGTGACTCGCGTGACTACTTTGCTTGTCCTTTACTCATAGCACAAAAAATTAAATTTTGACTTATAAGGAAGACAGTTGTTCATTAATAGCGCGATACTTGTTTCCTTTTCATTTCATTCATGGGCATGCCCCGAGTGAACTTCCAGATTAAGATCATTACGTCATCATAGATTTCACAACGGCTAAGATAAATTTAGCATAGTCATGAGACTTAGTGGAATTAAACAAAAGAAGTGTATATTTGTGACCTATCAGACGTGACTGATCATCACAATTACACACACAACTTAAGCAGTTGTGAAAATAAAGCCTGAAAAAAATTCAGGCCTGAACGGGATTCAAACCCATCCTCTTCATATCTTTCTCTGCAGTTCAAATATATGGCCTTTCATATATATTCACTTGCATTCCTGACCATCTACGTGTATATTACAAACTCACAAGGTGACCAGCTCTCAGTTGGCTTGATAGCTCAGTTGATAGAGCACTGCACCGGTATTGCAGAGGTCATGGGTTTGAATCCTGTTCAGGCCTGAATTTTTTTCAGGCTTTTATTTCACAACTGCTTAAGTTGTGTGCATAAATGCGATGATCAGTCATGTCTTCATAAGAATATTTCTAGACAAACGGAGAGCTTTCTCGAAGTTAAGCTACAGTGTCTCCGAAGAAGAATGTACGACAACAAATACCGTATTTTCTGGTGTATACACTGTAAGTCAACCCTTGCGGCCCACAAAATCTGTCCAAAAAATCGACCTCGACTTATACACCAGCCAAAAGTTGAGAGTTGACTCATCCACCCAAAAATTCAGAATTCATTAGCATAACACAGTTTTTAGGGTTAAAAAATCCACAACTAACTTTGTAGCAATTAAAGCAACATTTAATGAGTACTTGTAGCAACACTAAATCTTTATATCATTAATGTTTTGAACTTACCTTTCCTAGCTTTCTACGTTACATTTTAGTGTTGCAGTTTTCTGGACTTTATGATGCATGCCGTTTAAGTTTTGGAAGACTTTTTGCTTAAAATTTGACGACATTACATTGCAGTGTATTCAGTCCGAAATACAAGGAGAAATACAAAAGGAATTTTCCTGTACCATGGTGAAATCACACTTTCATTCTTCACTCTTTCAAACAAACGTTCCACGTAACTAGCTTGGTAACCTCACAATTGGCTTAGCAGCCATGTTAAAATTTGACGACATTACATTGCAGTGTATTCAGTCTGAAATACAAGGAGAAATACAAAATAATTTTTCTGTACCATGGTAAACTCACACTTCCATTCTCCACTCTTTCAAACAAACGCTCAATGTAACAAGCTTGGTAATCTCACAATTGGCTTAGCAACCGTGTTTCACAATTTGACACTTTTGCATATTTCTATGCCATCAGTAACTTACATTTTCTTTTGAATAGAAGTGTCACATATTGCCCAAGGATTACAAATACTTCCATACTTGTTCATCCACTACATTTAGCAAACGTGTTGCCTGGCTACAAAGTGAACCGAGATGGCGGCTTGTTTACTCAATCGTTTCTCTTGCTTGCTTCATGATTGCTTGGTGTTCCCTTGTCACAAATAGCTTCAGGATATCAAAAAATAGTTACGGGCACTGTTTTTACGGAGGTACTTTGTTGAAATGAGGATAAAGACATACTGAAACTTTTTTAGTATTACATGATCGATGTGCATCATTTTGTCCAATTTGATTTATTGTCTTTAAGGTGATCTACAATAGAAACAAGACTCATTTGTGTTACGAGTTGAAAGGGTTTTTGTCCAGTAAACATGCCTTTAAGTTTTAAAATCTCAATTTCATGGTAAAAAATGTAGGGTCGACTTATACACCAATTTGACTTATACACTAGAAAATACGGTATGATATCCATGATAAGAATCTACCAACTGTGGTTACAAACAGTTCTAATCACAGCCGCGCCCAGCATCACAATACAGAATGCAAGTAAGCAATATGTTCACGGTAAATTTCATACTTTGTCCCTCCAAAGCAAATACATGTACTTCAATACTTAAAAACATCTACTGTTGCAATATAAATGAGCCTAAACAATGCATAAATACATGGCAAATTACAGGTGTCAGACTCGACGAAACGACATCAAGATAATGGCAGAGATCATGCAGACCTATGACCTCTAAAAATTTGCCATAGCATGGTCTAACGGCTCAACTCTACTGAAAAATCCTCCTTATAACACAACATGAAGTGTCCTCTTCATAAACACAAGTGAAGAAACAAAAACGGTTGAGAGACTGAAAAGAAAATGGCAAATGTACAAATGCTAGGAACTGTAGGAGTCATGTAGGTCTGTCAACCCCATTTTAATAACACATGTTTGTTTTGGTGAGAATATTCAATGTCCCACATATTTACAACTTTGTTTTGCATAATTACCAATCGAACCAATCAGCGTTCATGACCAGATGCGGGACAGACTTGCATCATCAGTATGGAATTTTTGGCAGTAAATCGCAGGCGTCCTTCTCGCGAATTGCCACTTGGGCAGGGAGCGAAGAAGGACAGCTGTTTTCCCAGGCTAAGATAAACTGCAATAATACAGTTTGTGTAGATCAAGTGATGTGGTGTCTACAGTAATCAGTGAACCATCAAGGTCTGCTTAGGAATGCGCACTGCGTTGCGACTGTAGTGCTAAGAAATCAGTTAAATTTGAAAAGCATGGTTATAAGATCTAAAAGATCTTCTTGTTAGAATTTAACATGGCTCCAAGGCTAAGGGACTAAAACAAAAGACATCACATTGAGGGTAGGTCACAAATATTCACTTCTTTTGTTTTATTCCACTAAGTCTCATGACTATGCTAGAATTTTAATATAACTAAACTGGCCTCGTCTGTTTCATCTAGTTTAGAAACAGCAACCAATCTTTCTTTTGAAGTATATATGACATGAAAAATAAAAGCTGCGTATTTGAAAGGCTTTTTAAAATACAGAAAAATTGCATTTTCCTTTTGTCGTTGCCATAAAAACTCTCTTGGCTCCTTGCAACTCTTATTACGTTTTTAGTTAAAGGGATTTACTGACAGGAATTTGTTTTCTTTGAGCATACCAGGGACATAGCCAGAAAAAAATATTCATATGTCCATAGTTAATACTCTTCCTAGGTATTTATAGAACTGTGCAAAAAGAATGCAAACAAATTTTGGTACTTTTTTGCGACTTTTCGGTGCTTTTTAATGAAATTTAGAGAGATTTGGAGCAAAACAATTTTTTCCTACAAAAATCAACAAATTTTCGAAAGGTCTATTGTTTTAATCAAAATGACAATTCGGGTTTTTCTTCGCAAGATTGCACGAAAATTTGCACAAAATATCGTTGAGAATAATAAACTGTTTCTTTACGCATCATAGCAAAAAGTCGCAGGAAAATTCGCTCTATAAACAACGCTGAAAACAGATATAAACATCCTTTTGTTTTAAAAATTCAAAGTACCTCAGTTCATTAATTCTCCTGAGACTTCCGTCTCCATGCTCAGTTGTGATGCAAATAGTCGCGTAAACATGGCAACCGTTGTTTTTATTCATACATGTACATTCGAAAATTGATCTTCAGATACTCCTAAGCAATTATGCCCAACGTATCAAACTACACGCATACTTGAATTGAGTCTCTTTATTGACAAAATCTTCATCCAGCAGAGATGTTCAAGTTGTTAAAAGGAGAAGACTTGAAAGCCTGTTTCACAACTGTCATACATATAATCAAGAAACTGAAACTCATGGGATCCACGAAGAAAGGCACGAGTACTGGAAGACCCATAAAGTTGAATGCTGAAGCCAGAGCGTATATAGAAGATCATGCGGAGACTGAGGAAACGACCAGCGGTACGATCCAAAAGACGGGGAGTTAGTCAAAAAGACTCCACCAGACGTGGAGTCAAGGTACATCCATCAACAGTTTGGAGATCCCGAAAAACAGCAGGGCTGGACTCTTCAGTGAACGAGATACTGTCGGCTGATTAGAGATGCAAACAAAGTAAAACGATTAGAGTTCACCCAGAAAGTTTTAGAGACTGGAGATACTATTGACAATTCAGCAAAGTAAAAGCGAAAGAATGTAGACAAATTTATCTTTATGCAAACAGAGAAACTTGAAAAAGTGGTTTTTCGCTTCTGCGGTTTTGCTCGCGCAGTGACTCAAGCCACCTACTGTGAGTGATTATAACTAGTAACTTGCCTTTCACCACCTACATAAAACTCCCTTTTACATTAAATAGTTCATAGAAATGAACTACAGTGTATAGTGTACTCTTTAAAGATGTCTGAACTGAGCATTAATGCTCAAACCCACACACAACTCATTGAAGACTGGGACCTACCTTTCTTATGTGGATGGCAAACAATGGATTCAAATCCGAAATGGTGTCAGTCCATAGACTTGAAGGCATTTCTTGATGTTTTCTTGGCGTGTGATAGAAATTCATTTTACGGTGCAAATTTCTACCCAGAGGTTAACACCAAAACTCGACAGGAGACTTGACATGTTGAGTTGTCCGTGAATGACAAATGGCAAAGGAAAGACGAAGGACTTAACGAGAGAGGAAAATGTAAGTTAGGTCGAACATTATTGTCATGAAAATGGCAAGGGCATCACACTGTTTTATCTCTTCAGAGACAAACTATCAATCGAATAAATGTTGTCGCTTTTTGAAGAATCTTTGAATGCTTTTCTAGTTTCAGTCGGGTTGTGTTGACACTCAGCTTAATTGCTTAAAAAGTTTACTTGTTTTGAGGGTGATCAAAGTCTGTGTGTACAGTTGTCAATTCCATTCATTTGTGAATACATTACGCTTACGTCTTGGAATTTTGATTTTTCGTTTAGCTAGGCAAATTTTTGTTTCAGTACTTGCCAAATCTCATTGAAATAATTATCATTCTTAGATTACCGAACTTTCGTGCATGCGTTCGATTTTTTGTGTCCCTCAATGAAATTTCTTTGAAATATTGCCCGATAAATCACGATTCTTCACTCGAAATTTCTATGACATTTTGCAGGAATAGCTGAATTTCGATGAAATTTGTTTGCATTCTTTTTGCACAGTACTGTAGGGTGTTAATGATGACTAAAAACAACTGCTACTAGCTACAGCCCTTCCTAAAGTCTTCTTCCTTACCAAGTATGCATGTGCAGTTAAAGCTAATGTCAGCATCACAACAACCACTATGGAAAGATCAATCCACTTGATGTACCCATAGCCCTCTGACTCTGACAGCAACCTGCATAATAATATTAAGAGAACTTTACCTTGAGAGGTTGTCAATTATCCCTAAATTTTTTACATTAGAAAATTAAACCTGAAGGTGGCACCATATCAAATTTGAATGCTTAATACTTCACTGTTGAAGCATCACAAACTTGTTGCAGCAACTCAGTTACCTTTGTCGTCTTCATAGTGATAAATTGCTAAATGAAGGTTCCAAACATAACAGAGGAAATAGAGAGGGCTGTCATGTCAGTTTGCACATGTCTGAGCTTTTTATTGCAGGAGGCATTAAGCAAATTTGAATCTCCTAGAGGTTTGTCCTATTATATCACATCAAACATCAACTAGGTGTTCAGGGTGGAAGATCTGTTCTGTTTCAGATGCTAGCTCTTTAGGTTTAGGGCTCTGATTGTGGCTTGTTCAAGACACAGGAAATGGCACAAGAATAATTATGTTGATTTCACTTATAAAAAGCCAAACAGAAAAACAAAACAGGAAATAATAAATGTGAACGCATTCTAATGCTTTGTGCTAATGTTCTAACATCTAACAAGTTTTGCCTCGTGACATTTTGCCCTAACAGTCTAACAGCTAATCAATGCTGCCTAATGGCTCATGAAAATGATCTGGAGCCATGAAACAGCCCAGAAAAACCCTAACGGATAGCCGCGGAAGTGTCTAACACTTGCATTTGATTGAGCATTAGCAATTGATGCTATGCATGCTGTACAGCCAAATAACATATTAATAGATCTCTTCAGAAAAAGGTCAATGTCCCAACAAAAACTTATTGCCGATTTCTTAAATAGTCATGAAATGGAAAACACTAAGCCCTTTGCGGTCACAAATGTTTTATTTTAGACCAGTCTTTTCTTGTGGAAGAAAAGCATTAGATTACCCTTCTTTAATGACAAATATACAATGTAAAAATCATCATCACCAATGCTTCAAGCTCACTTTTTCAAAAAGTTCCCTTTTGGCGACCTTCAATTGTAAAATAATTGCCATAAAAATTTTTGGCTGCCAAAAATCTCCCGTAATATAAAGGGGACGACACTCGACGTTACATCAAGGTCTAATACGCCAAGCGACAAATTTGCAACATTTTTTGATGCCAAATTGTTACATTAACTTGCTTGCCGATTAAAAGATTGTACATGTAATAATGGGCAAGAGAAAGAGAAGGAAGAGACTCAGATGTCAGTTAGCAGAAATGGTTTATTACAAAGCTGCTGAGAGCAGGTAACAAATCACCAATGACATGCTTAATTGACCAAATTGGCCACTTTGAGCCACAGAGATGACCAAGTAAACAACTGAGGTAGATTTACGCTTATTTGGACTTGACTCAATCCCATTTCCATACATTCCTGTATATTTCCACAACATGTAATCAGTCACATCGCTTGTGTTATAATGCTGCACTATGTAAAATGAAATTTATTATGAATCATTTTAAGGACGCAGCGTGGCCGAGTGGTTTAGGGCACTGGTGTTGTAATCCGGAGGTCCTGGGTTCAAGGCCTCCACTCTGTCACTAGCGAGATTTGTTTCTCGGTAGTTCTGAGTTCAAATCCTCGGTCACGCATTGCAAATAGCCAACTTGTCTGCCTCCTGCCAGTTGGGATTTTTAACTAATTTACGTTCATTTGAAATATTTGTTTCCTTTGTTTCAGTGGCCTGCCTGCAAACTAGCCAATGCTTAGTGCTAAGCTAAGTGCATGTCCACTATAAATCAGATTTACATTTTTTACATTTACATCATTTCAACTTGATCACACTACATGTAAGTATCATTAAGTAGTCACTATTTTTAGACAAACATGACCTACATCTACAATCACATGACTACACTTTCATTCATCTTCTGGTTCTATACATGAGAAACGGAGAAAGGTGTTTTGAACACTTTGATTATAACAAGAGTTATACAAAGAATGATGTAATATACACCCTTGCTGGCCAGCATTGACCAGCAAAGGTGATCAAAGAAACCAGCTTTCTCGGTTTATCCTATGATTTGAATCCCATATTTCCCAAAAATAAATAGACAACTCATTTTTACCATTTCTTTTTGCGATCACTGTTTAAGAAAAAACCTTTAAGACTGCCTCGTTTTATCTCTTTCATTCAAGATGCTAAAAACAACATTCACCTAATCATTCATGCTTGAAAACTATTCATGGAGTTTTCCCAAGGGAAAATTTAACATCTCACTTTTTATTCCAAAAGACCATGATAAGACCATGTCCCAAAACTTATATGAATTATAAAAAATATGACAGAAATGCTCCATAATAAAATTTTTTTTTATTATAAATACATCTAAAATCCCTTAGCATTTGATCTCACAGAGACAATCATTTTGAACAGGTGGACCAGGGCGGCAAATCGTCTCCGGTCACTGAAGCATGTCAACAGAGAACTGTCTCTGTCAGGGTGTGCGCAAGTTCCACTCCTCAGAAGAGTAAAAGAAGTATATTTTGGCTTCTTCCCACTTTACGCTCATTTTAGGTTTACACATTTGAATCAAGTAGCAGAATGGCGAGAAAGAAAAAGAGGAAGACAGGTTATACCGTTGTTTGTACAATTAATTTTTCACAAAGTTTCTATTATAATCTGTTGTAATCTATTTAATCTTTTTAGTCGCCAAATATTTTCGCTGTTTTTGCTGCAAGGTTTTCAATTAATGGTGATTGACTTATAGATTATTCTTTTAATAAATATTTTAGTGCCTCTCTTCAATTCCAAAATCATCCAGCAACACTTGTCAGTAAAAGACTCAATACTCACCAACAAAAATGGATTTCGTCATGGTTATTGAAAAGATCTTTGTAGACAACTCGTATCAAGACTACAAAGACAGCTGACATGAGGGCTAGCATGGAAAACTTGTGTACTGTGCTCAGCTGAAGGAAGACAGCACATCCTATCATCACAAGCATCACACTGAATGTGAAGTACTGAAACATAACACAACTATTTTAAGATCACAATCATTAGTTCCAATCATTAGTCCAAGCTATGATCAATTTTGTCAATATATGTCTACAGTTTGCTAAAGCCTTTCCAAGCCATTAAGCCACATCTGTAACATTCTCCAACCGTCAAGTGCCAGAAATAATGTAAGTCTTGAAGTCAAACCAAAAGTTCTTTTGATGGGAACTCCGAAGTTATTCAGTACAATGTTCCTACAGTATTGTGCGAAAGTAATGCAAGCAAATTTTCGATGAAATTCCTGGCTTTTCGAATAAATTTCGCTTAAAGTGCCTATAACCCCCCAAAATTTTTTTCGTTTCGTGAAATCTTTGTATGGAATTAGGAAAAATGCCGAAAAAAGTTTTGCAATTGGTTAAAACCCGAATTTTTTATGAATTTTTAAAGATCGTAAAAAGTGCACTTTTTCAAAACAACGCTCGAAGCTCGCAAGTCGAACCTGTGGCGAAACTTCGTAGAAAAAGCAGGGAGCAGGCCACTTTTTCAACCTTTGTACTGATTGCTACAGAAGCAAGACCGCAAGCAGCAGTTCATGAATCGGAGCCACTTGATGCGTAGGCATCTTCTGGTTCATCATCATCTTAGTTGTCTTCTTGTTCGCTCGCGTTTGATCACACCTCGACTCCTAAGTCGTACTCTACCTCCGTTTCTGCGGCCTCGGAATTCCGAGCTTGAGTCAAAGCTAGTATCGCTGGACGACATTCTCAATTGATGTGATTATTACGTATTTTTTGAGTTGAATAAACGTTCTTTCAACAAAATACTGAACGCTGAAAACGCCGAACCCGTAATATAAAGACAATAACCGAAGCGATGCGAGCAAAGGCCTGGAATGACGTCACTAGTCCCATTCTGCGCTTTGCTCGGTCGTGTTACAAAGAACGCTCACTTTAAAAATTCATAAAAAATTCGGGTTTTAATCAATTGCAAAAATTTTTGCGGCATTTTTCCTAATTCCATGCAAAGATTTCACGAAACGAAAAAAATTTTTGGGGTTATAGGCACTTTAAAACAATATTTCGAGGCAATTTCCCCGCATTTCTGCGATGCCTATTGGTCTGGTCCACGCAAATTTTCGAACAATAATTTGTGGTGCGTGATAATTCGTCGTGAATTTGCAAGCGATAATTTCGCTGCAATTTTTCTTACAATCCTCCGTTCATCAATAGGCAAAAACTATGAGTGAAATACATAAATGACCTCTCTGAAGATCGAACGTGAAAGAAGCCGTTAATCCACCGAAAAAACATCACAACTCCATGAACTGTAAGCTATGAAACTCATCTGGTTATTTCACTAAGAACACTCAATTGTTGACTTAATCCAAAACTCCAAAACACCACAGTTCCAACTTGACAACTTCACACCGATATAAGTGTGTACCCCAAATTTTGGGGTTATTAAGAATTCATATATTCACTCTTTTGTTCTGGATTCATTGCTTATTCCTGTCAAAGACTTGCCGATTGTGTGGCCCTTTTTCCGAATGCCGCAAACCTTTGAAGTAGGTGAGAAATTTTTCCTTTGTTTGAAAATTTCTAGTTGGATGATTAATTTTTTAATCACTTCTGTTATCTGGCCGATGGCAGCTCAAAGTGAAAGCTAGCTGGAGAATCAAATGATAATTGTAAGCTACAGGTACATATAACCATCCCACCTGATCCCAGCTAAGCTCGTCAAAAACTGATGTACTGGTATCTCTGAATGCTCCATTTGAGTTTTCATAGCTGTGACACTGACCATATGTTCTATGTTTCTGGTTATCTTTGCCACCATTATCGCCAATTCACGAAAATGTTGTCGCATGATTAATAAAAGCATTGACTAATTGATCGCCGTTTTCGCTTCAGAGAGAATAGAAAACTCCGCATGCTCGTAAGACGAACCGAATAACGCAATTGGTCAGTTCGTGTCAGTTGTTATGACAACTAGAGAGTACCGTCATGTACGATGCACTGAAGTAGCAAAACCCATGTTGATTTCTCGACTCGATCGCAAAGTTGTCAGCTAAATTATACCTAGAAATTTTTCACTTATTGGCGTCTTAAAGATCGAGTAAATGAGCGTTTAAAGATCTCAAACCGAACTAATTTCGTAAATGTGGATCAAAGTTGGACGTGTTTTACGGAAAATGCTGACGCATGGAAGCTCTGCCATAAATTTGCAGCCTTTATTCACATGTTACACAACAAAAGATCTTCTGAATTTAATGATGAGAAGCGTGCCGCTCGAATTTAAAAACATGAATTTCCACTCTGGTTAACCAGAACAAGTCGTTTAAGATCTCTTTTTAAAGCTCTCAAACCGAACTAATTCTATAGATGCGGATCAAAGTTGGACGCGTTTTACAGAAAACGCTGATGCATGGAAACGCTTCAGTGATTTTGTGGCCTTTAATCCAGGTCAACAACAACAAAGGATCTTCGTCAATTAACAATTTGTTACGCAACAATGAATCGATAAGCGTGCCGCTCAAAGTTAAAAACATGAATTATTTCCAGTTTGGGTAACCGAAACAAGTCATTTAAGATCTCTTTTTAAAGCTCTCAAACCGAGCTATTTCCATAGATGTAGCTCAATGTTAGATGTGTTTTACGAAAAATACTGACGCATGGAAACTCTACCTTGAATTTTTGTGCAATTTTTTTACATGCCAATAACGAAAGAATATCTTTACAACTTCACTACTTTGTTCTTGTCTTTTCAATTGGTTTCAAGGGATTCCGGACTAAGATCTCACCTTTTGTCAAGAGAGTGAAGCCAAAGTTGTTTGACGCTACTTCGGTTATCCGCGAACACTTCTTGACCTGACTCGAACTCAATGCCCAGAGGAATAGAATTGCGCCTTCAGGCAAAAAATACAGCAGTCTCACCAATTTTGCAATGACACACTTAAATCGAGGTGAAGTTGTAATGAATAAATAAAGGTGCTTGATGTTACTTGCTAACAACACAACAACACGATTTTTCGTGCTAACCTCAGTCTCTGTACGGCCTTGCATTGTTTGCTGCCATAGCGACCATTCGTGACCAGAAATAATTTGCTATGAACAAAGAATTTAAGCTACGAATTACTGGCTCCGTGGCAGAAATACTCTGCTCGAGAAGAGCAGCAAAGCTGTCTACAGATGCAAAAGTATTTATAGATCAGGAGACGCGCAAAAACATCAAGATGAAAAGCCAATAGATCCAGAAGAAGCTTGCAAAACGTGGGATTGCCATGAGTTTGTCTGCCACACGAGGGTCTTGCCACCCTCACCGGCAAGGCTCATTAGGTTAAAAACTCGTAATTAAAGTGAGAAATCAATCATGGTTGTACTACTACAGTATAATGGAGGTCTTCCAGAATTGTTTATCCCTAAGAGTTTAAGAGTTCAAAAGAATATACTACAAACGCAACGAAAATGGAGCAAAGCACACCCAGTTCTTTTATAACAAATAACCACAAGGGGGCTGGGATGGAATAAACAACAGCTGAATGGTTTTGAGAGTGTTCAGCATTGACAACATTCTGGTTTTCTGTAAAAGTAAAGAACATAGAAACTTTTATGTTCAAAGGAGGCTTCGATAACCCTTGTTTATGAAGTTTAGGCTGCGTTGTTGTGTGGTATGTATCACCATCACATTACAAAACACGAGAATCATTGATTAAAAATGCGTGGCGTATCCAGCTGGAGAAAGGTGTGTTTTGAATGACAGTTCCTCAGAAGTTGTTTGAGGCTGATTCGTTAGCGGCTTAAATAATACCCAGAACTGGAGTTGTTTTTGTTTTGTTTATGGAACAAACTAAGCTCGTTGTCTTCATAATATGGTAAGTGCATCCTAATTCTCTGCGTATGATACTGAACTCAAGAGAACGAACCTGCTAGAAAACCTTTCACAAACTTCAGGCATGTGAGATTCAAGTAACGTACTTCATAGATAACACTGTATGTTATCCTCTTATACGGTGATCAATGACTGCATAACATGTTCTCTGGCATGAATTTTTCAAACAAATACATGAATCCAAATTTATCTTGTGTAAGTTACATGACAGTTTTTTTGTACATGGATCAGTCACAAAAAGAAAATTGCACAAACGCTGGCAAACTGCCATTTCGTGCCTTGCAAAATTTTGCGAATAGGCTGGCGAATTATCGTTAGTGTTTGCGATTTTTCGTTAACTTGTCGAAAATTCAAAGAAACATCATCCTTTGTTCTAGTAAATTATTGCTCAACAAGCCAGGAAATTTTGATCAAACTTTTGAGAGAAGTTTCATTGAAAAATCGCGGGAACAAAGAATGAAATTCACATATTTTGCTAGCATTACTTTTGCACAATACTGTATATTGATTAAAAATTTGAAGCAACTTGCAACCTTCACCACTTTAGAATTAAAGAGGGATAAAATAACTGCACTATGGTTGACTGTTCCTCAACAGATTGCAAGGAATTGGCAACATGTCAAGTTTAAATTGCCAAACTTGAAACCATACTTCAAAAATGGAATTTAAATTGTCACTTATTGACAAGTCAATAAAAATGCTGAATTTTAAGCTTGGTATAGCCTGCGAAAACAGTCATCCTTCTTCGCTCCCGGCCCGAGTGGCATTTCGTGAGAAGGAAATCTGCAATTTACTGCCAAAAATTCCATACTGATGACGCAAATCTGTCTCGCATCTGGTCATGAACGTTGATTGGTTCGATTGGTAATAATGCATAACTAAGTCGGTAAATATGCAGGACATTGGATATTCTCACCAAAACAAATATATCTGATTAAAATGGGGTTGACAGGCCTACATGACTCCTACGGTTCATGGCATTTCTACATTTGCCTTTCTCTTTTCGGTCTCTCAACCGTTTTTGTTTCTACACTTGTGTTTATAAAGGACAATTCAAGTTGTGTTATAAGGAGGATTTTTCAGTAGAGTTGAGCCGTTTTACCTTGCTATGGTAAAGTTTTAGAGGTCACAGGTTTGCATGATCTCCGCTATTATCTCCCCGTCGCTTCGTCGAGTCTGACACCTCTGTAATTTGCCATGCGTTTATGCATTGTTTAGGCTCATTGTTTATTTGCTTTGGAATTTTTGGCAGTAAATCGAACACGTCCTTCTCACGAAACGCCACTCGGGCCGGAAGTCAAGAAGGACAGCTAAGCTCAGGCTAAGCTCAGTAATGAAACGTGAAAGGTGAATTGACCAACATGACATGAGTGTGGGACAAAAAAAAATCTGAGTCCCTGACAGGAATCAAACCCATGACCTCCCAAACACCAGATGGGCACTATCCACAGAGCTACGAGAGCTCATGGAGAGCAAGGCCATTTAACAAGTTCATGCTATGACTTCAACAGCACTGGTCCAAGCAGTATGTAGGATGCCTGACACATATGAACTCAGTTAAATGACCTTGCTCTCCATGAGTTCTCGTAGCTCAGTGGTAGAGTGCCCACCTGGTGTTCAGGAGGTAATGGGTTTGATTCCTGCTGGGGAATCAGATTTTTTTCTTTGTCACATGCTCATGTCATGTTCATAAATTCACCTTTCACATGTCACTTATTCTTTCAATCTGTTGATGAACAGTTGAACATAGAGAAATTGTTTTCTCTCTCTTTGACACAGAGGAGGTATTATTTCATTTTATACAGGACAAATGTGCACAAAACTTATGCAGAACTGGGCAACTTGCTCAAGCAAAATAATTTGAATTGAAACTCACAAATAACCTGTCAATCATTATTGAACCATTGCACTGCAACATTGTACAGTTCCCATTAATGACTTTCCATTTTGACTGTATTTAACAAAGAAGACCTTCAGGTAATTTTCATATAAAGTCAATACATTATCTATTCAAACAAAACACAACAAACTCTCCAAAACTGTTTGTGAATGCAGCCACCTACATGCTCACCTGAGGGTAGTCACAGTATTCTTCATCAGGATCAAGGCCAATGTATGTAGAATAAGATTCATTACACCGATCTGCACCTCTTCTTAACTCTGGTCTATCCAGGTTACAACCAAACTACAAAAACAAACAACAGAATCTTCATTCTTTTCTTGTGATAAATACAAACACCTACAGGACTGCTATGTATATACACAAAGTTAACAGTTACAAAAGTGATCTTGCATGAATGTCTGATGCTGTGTTTTCACGAGAGACATTACTGCCAGCTGAGATTTCATAACTTAACTGCTGTTTTTCTGGGGAAGATCTAAGGGGACTATGGAAAAAGGTTTGCCACTGACTCTCAATATTTTTCAGCAGATGTTTCGGCTAATACTTAAGCCTTCATCAGTGATCTCAAAGACCTAAGGGGAGTTCGGTCAAACGCCTAATTAAAAAAAAGCGGGCATTACAAAACCCTGTCTTGGCCTCCAAATATCGGAAATCGCATTCCGAGGACCTCAATTTTCTGAGGGAGAATGTGCCCGGACCACCGTACAAGGGACCACCTTCTTCGGTCCACATCTCAAACCCCCTTCTCCAAAATCTTGTACCTGCCGCAGGATATTAGTCAAGCTGTTTACACAGAACTAATTAGCTAAAGTAGGAAGCATACAATGGTTAGATCTTTGGTCACTGTTCTTCAAAGACAATACACGGTATTCATAAATGGCGGCCGCACGGAAAAGCCTGGTTTTGAATACATCAAAGCGAGGCTTGGTAGGCAATGTATTACGTTCATATCACAACAAAACATGGCTTCGACTAGTTGAGACATTTCTAACGCGGTAATTCTTATGGAAAACGATATTCCAGGTGCCTCTTTGGCTGGAAGAAACCCTTCCTCGCTAAAGAATGAGGAGCTCAAGTTTTGGCTGCGATGTCGAGGTGATTCACTGAAAGGACTTAAAACGAAAGCACAACTCGTAAAGCAGTAAGCACATGTTCGCGTTCGCAGTTTTGCATTTGCTTCCTGAGACCCCACTGGGTTTGCTTCTATGAAATTTAGATTTTTTCTCGATTTTATTTCAGAGTCAAAGAGTATATTAAAAATGGCAGGGACAAAATGGTCGTCGATCCTGATCCAGACGAAATTTATTCGAAAAGAAAAGAGAGAATTTCACAACTCTACGGGTGCCGCTCCGTCAAGTGTGAAATATCTGAGCGATGGCTGGGGAAAGTTGCTTGAAAGAATGCTGCCATTCACGAGAGCTGCGATGAATGAACATGTAGCAAATTCTGGAAAGCGAGTCGCAAATACTGAAAAGCATTCAATTCCAACCAATCTGAAGAAAGCAAAAACCTTTTTGCAGGATGAGTATTTGAAGGACATTGAAGCTAATAATGATCAGAGGTACTTTTATTTTTAAGGGCAAAGTGTTTTCACAGCTTTAAGAAGAGCGAGGCTCCTCATGATCTTCGTTTTACTTTGTGTATTGTTTCAGGTCAAGTATTGCATGCTACCTGTTCCTGTAAAGCTGGGAAAGTAGGGTACTGCAACCATGCAACCAAGTATTGCATGCTACCTGTTCCTGTAAAGCTGGGAAAGTAGGGTACTGCAACCATGTTCTAGCACTAATGTTTAAGGCACGCAAGTTCAGCCTATTCGATAGTAAGGCTACAGATGATTTGTGCCAAGATGAAGATGAACAGCCAGATCTTGCTTGCACTTCCCAGCTCCAGAAGTGGCACAAAAAGGGTCGCGGTCACAAAATATCTGCCCAGCCTGTAATGGAAGTCACCATTTCAAAACTAAACTTGATGACACCAAAAGCAGAGAGGAAGTCAAATGCCTCTTGTATGATGCAAGATCTAACCCCAACCATGATCTGGAAGCTGAGAGGAAATTTAAAGAAACTCTTAAGGAAATAAATCCACAAATGGGATTAGCATTGATGGAAAAAGATGATTCTTCTCTAACCCATATTGTGGAGACCAAGTTTGGTGAGAGTCAGATTGGCTTATTTTGTAGCTACCAGCTGTCACATACTGAGCCAAATTTTGTGGCTACTGTGGACATTTCCTCAATGCCAAGAGATGTAACCAAAAAAACTGAACTTGCCTATCCAAGGTTTCCTCTTAGTCCAGTCAGTGCTTTTGTGCAGCCTGAGAACTTAAATGCCTCTGAGAAAGCGCTTGTTAATTCCCTTGTAGTGGATGAAACCATTATTAACAACATTGAGGAAACCACAAGAGATCAATCATTGACAGAGCGTTGGAAGAAAGAACGCAAGTTCAGATTTACGGCATCAAAATTTGATTTAATTGTAAAAAGACAAAGGAACCATGAAAAATTTGCTGCTGATATGATAAATCCAAAACCTTTCACCTCAAGATATGTTGAGCATGGCTTGAAACATGAACCTATTGCCATTGAACAATATGAAAAAGTTATGTTGAGCCGAAAGACTCCGGTAAAGGTTCTCAAGAGTGGTTTTGTTGTTTGCCTGGATATGCCATTTCTCGGAGCATTGCCTGCAGAGTTGTTGATTTTGGATGTCGGGATTATTTTGGACTCGCAGAAGTGAAGTGTCCAGAGACAAAATTTCAAGTCACTCCACTTGAGGCATGCCAGGACCCAAATTTTTTCTGTGAGGCTGTTAATGGGCAATGGAACCATGCATACTACATACAGGTGCAAGGTCAGATGGGCAGCACTGGAGCCTCATGGTGCGACTTCATTGTCTACACAAGGAAGGGTATTTCAGTGGAGAGAATCCCTTTTGATGCTACCTACTGGGCTTCTCTGCAGCACAAGCTCAGTACATACATGTATTACTTCACACATTTTATTAAAACTGCAGCAAGCGAGTTTGCAAAATGCTAAATGACCATAATGTCGACAGACTGGCATTGAAATTTCATTTTATTTGTACATAATATATATAACTGAGTGGGAGCCTGATTGTAACTATGTCATTAAAACCTTAACAGCTCCAATATGTACGTACTGATCAACATCCACTTTCTCAACAACTCAATCCCAAATCATTAGAATAAAGGGACTGATTGCCACAGTAAAATTGCTTTTTTTCAGAGATCTTCTCACAACTAAAACTAACCAAGTAATGAGAATATATATGACAATATTAGTGCTTTTACAGTTGCAGTTGCTTAATTAATTGAAATATTGTTCAAATGGCACCATAGATTTTTGGCTTTTTGTCCCTGTAGATAAAAGTATTAACATGAACTACATGTGGGTAAACATATTGAAATGCATTTTGTTGTGAAACATTTGAAAAGACTGGTAAAATAGTGATCAGTTTTGATGTACATGTACATTTGACAGGGTGCCAAAATTGTATGTATATTTTCTTCTTGTCAGCAACATACAGTACCGCTCAAAAGTAAGTTGACAGTCCCTCGAGCCTCGATCCTCGAGACTCGATACTTGATCCTCGATAGTTTCGAGTATTGAGTCTCGAGTCTCGAGGATCGAGTCTCGTGGATCGAGTCTCGAGTATCGAGTTGCGAGTCGAGAAAGTTAATGAGCTAGTCGCTTGACTGATATCACGAGAAATTAATTGCACAAACGGGCCACAGACTACCAGTCTTGCGAGCAATTGTTCCGCTCACGTTAGGAATCCGAAAACAAATAATAACCAAGTTGCGTGCGACCGATTCGATTGTAAACACAGATAAGGGCACGCAGGTGTTTACTGTGATCGGTTATGCAAACTGTAACCGATCACGGAAGTACATGTATTCTGGTGTTTACATATATTTTATGCCTGCACAAATTTGGTCAAATTTATTTTTAAAAGTTTGTGAGCTGTAATCTTCAATTTCAGGCCTTTCTATGTTCGAAAAAAGTCGAGACGGCTAGACTTTTGGCGCCAGTAAGGGAGAGGTCATCTCATCGTTTCGCTCCATTTCCGAAGAAAAAATAGGTCCGAAACAATATTAAATCTTAAATGTAGGTTATTTAATTCCAAGTATAGTAGTCGTATAACTTGTAAGGGTTGGGGGTAACTTAAAGTTTGTGATTGTAAATCTTAATTTGTAGTAGGAAATACATTGTAAAGCCTGTTTATCATTTTAAAAGGATATGCTGTTGTTTTTGTGTTCGTGTTTCAACTCGTTTAGATTTAAAACTGCGAGTTTTCGACAGCCGGACAGTCGGTAGCCTATAGGTATTTTTAGGGAATGCTTAACTATTTTTATTATGACGAGTCCTGGTAATATTTTTGGATTTCATTAGAACTGAAATATCACCTTATCTTGCTTCTCAAAACACGCGCGGTTCAAATTTCAAGTCAGATAAGATTTGCATAAAGTTGTTTTCAAGCTTATACTTGATCACGCACGCATTTGTGTTGTCAACAAAACATTTTGGTGGGCTTCGTTTCGGCCTTTAGGAGAAACAAAGCTCAAGATAAAAATGGAAAAAAAGTTTCGTGTTACACATCAAAAAGTTCACAATCTGATAGGCAAAGTAAACAAACACCTTGCGCTTCGATTGCGTCTAGAGTCCATGGTGCTTGCTGCTGTCGGCTACAGTACTAGAAGTATCTTTACTTATTAAAATAGCTTTTATTTCAGCAATTTTGCCAACGGCTCTGAACGTAAAGGGTTATCCACATTTACCGGTAAGTCGTTTAGTCCGCTATCGTATGGTCGAATGCTTTCACGCGATACACTTATAGGTGTGAGCCGTACTGTATTATTTTCCCTTCGAGAAATAAATCGTTTCCTCGAAACCCTTTCGAGTTTTTGCCTTGTTTCTCGATCCTCGAGACTCAAGGCCCGATACTCGAGACTCAAACGTTTCGAGCATCGAGGCTCGAGGATCGAGTCTCGAGGTTCGAGTTTCGACTTACTTTTTAGCGGTACTGTATGGTCATAATAACAATCATAATATTTGTTCATTTCGCATTATAGTTATTATGCCGTGTTAGCAGATGAAATGAAAACACTCAAAGGGCACTGATGAAAAGAATGTACAATGGCAATTTGATTAATTAAATATATATTTGATTTTGGGATACAATAGATTGATTTCTTTTTACATGCAGTTACTTGTTTTGAAATGTCACCTGGCCTGCTTGATATTAACTCTGTATAAAGGACCCTAGTGAGCCCTACTTTGAAATGTACCACTGAGTTCTGTCATTTTCAATATTGCATCAACATTAAGAAAAATGTTTTTGAACCAAAATCTTAAATCACAAAAAAGATTCAATCATTCGATTTATCACCGAGAGATATGTAGTCTCCTCCGCAGCCGTTATTAGGGTCGTCACGCAACGCTTCTCCCCCACTAACGGCTGCTTAAACCAGAACCCCATTTATTTCCGCATATTAGCCAATCACAACATCCCTCACATATTCCTGAGGCGGTCGTGCCAAGACTAATTGTCCAATGACAACTCGTGTTCTATCGGCTACTGATGGTGACGTCGCTCGAAGAAGCCTTTATTTTGGTGTCTCCCAAGTTCAAAATCGCCACTTTAAATTATCAACAGAAGTTGGCAATTGAAAAAATAGTTTCAAATAAGAAATATGTTTTTGTGAACCTGCCTACCGGCTTTGCAAATCTCTTATTTATCAAGCGCTTCCACTTGTGTTTGATCACACCACCAACCTTCCGTCGTCCATGTCAACATTGGAAGGGGAGAACTTCCGTTCAGTTGAGCATTTGGAAAAGCGCGTAAGACCAAACCAAAGAGATGACTTTGAATCGGTGATAAGCAGGAACCTAGCGGCGTTCTGTCAGCAGAAATTGGTGTTCCCAACGCATCCGAATCTTCATGGATGACAGAAGAAGTGCAAGTGCTATTGGCAAATCGCATTTGGATGCTTTTCCTCAAGGTGATGAAGTTGATGTATTTTTGACACCTCTGTCGGCATTCTCATCTGCATGTAATTCTTGGCTTGCACTGTCACGGAATATAAAAATAAATTGAAAACCATTTTCTCTTGCCTTAAAGACTTCTTCGGTTTATTTTCGTTAGCTCCTTCAACTTATCCGATGCCCGATTAAATTTTATCGAACGCTGGTAGCATTTGTCTATACAGATGAACAGTTCGCTGTTTTCTGAGTAGCGACTCACGTCCACCAATAGCGAGGATCGGATGACTTCAACAATGCCGAGTGAACTCTTTCCGAAAATGAAGATCTTGTTATTCTTGAGGGAAGCCGACGAGCAAACTACTTTCGACTATTTTTTTTTAGTTTGATCCATAGGAAATCTCTGGGATGTTTGGCAATATCTCGCGAAGGAGGCGATGAATTTACGCGGGAAAATGACGTCATTGACGAACTACTGATACGTGATTGGTTTCAGAGCTAACAATAGGCAACGTGTGATTGGTGCATTCTGTAATTTTCACGTGAACTCAAAAACAAAGGGAAACAAATGAGGTTCTGGTTTAAGCAGCCGTTAATGGGGGAGAAGCGTTGCGTGACGACCCTAATAACGGCTGCGGAGGAGACTAAGAGATATGTTACCCTTGCTGGAATCTATTTCATTTTCATCACAATCTCTTTTGTTTGGACAATAAAACAAAGGTGTTACTATGGTCCTTAAAGCACTGATAAGGGGGTCCTGCATATTGCACAACATGGCACACATGCACCACATTTGATTCACTACTCCAAAAAGGCTCAGTGGGATAACCCCATCAAAAATCTGAAAATTCTTCACTCTATTTATAGCTCTTTCCACATGGATTCTTAAGCTTGCAATTTCTTGTGTTGCAATCACATCTTCTGCAGACATCTGATCATCCATTCCCAGAAAAGGAGGAATGTTTAAAGACACACCAAGTGGAAGAATGTCTTCAATAGTTAAGCCTTTATCAGCCATGACAGAGTCTCCATCTGAAAAGAAGGTTCAGGAAGCCACTCCGCTCTACCATTTCCCTGTCTGATATGCTCCCTGTATAGAGTTGACCGATAAATGTAAAAAACCCTTTGGGTGAAATTCCCACTAATGCCTTCAAGGTGGTGTGGTGCTTATATGAGCTGAACAGCTCACTATTCAATAAAAGGCTGCTAGGCATTTCACAGCGCACCTCTGTTCAGTCAATTATTACCCTTGTTGTCAGATGCTTTTCTTTAAAATCACGAGGCATTGTCTCATTCACTAGTTTTCTGGATGGCCAAATATTTATATGACCAAGTTTCAAGTACATATAGTCAATCCATGAAATTTCTACTTACAGTTGGCTGAGAAACATTAAATAGGTGAGCCAAATGCAATTCGGCAAAACCTTGCCTCAGCCTACACAGGGACAAAAAAAACTCCTCTACAGGCTTTAAAGACCTTGGTCTCCCTTGTTTAATAGGTTTAGCAGTGCCAGCCACATCTTTTCCTGAACCAGTAATTGACGTTTTCTCCTCTTTCGCCAGGGTCCAGATAGTTATATAAGGCCATCATAGTCTGATGGTTTGGAAGTCCGGTGTAAAATGTTTTGAATGAAAGTAACTGCTCCTCGAGTTTCTCATATTTCTGTTTTAGATCTACAATTTGCCTTTTCAGTTTCAGAACCATTTCCTCTAGTTCTTCATTTTTCACAATAGCTGCAGATAGCTTTTCATGAAGCTCGGATATCAATGGCTCTTTTTTTGATTTCTCAGCAAAATCATAGTCACGCTCTTCCTCTGGTGTTTCTATTTCCACTGTTGAATCCTCTGTTGAATCCTCGCATATAACATCGCCTCTTTCGGTCGTCGACTGCGTAGTTTCACTAAATTCTGACGCTAAATTATTTGCCACAGTTGGGGCCGTGTAGCGTGGAGTTTGAGGTGGTCGTTTCCGAGGTGAACTACGCTTCCATGCAAAGATGGACAGCACAGCACCTGGTTTTTAGCTAACCGTGTTGTTGAGACTTTGCTTTAACTTAAAATGTCGGGAGCAAACCCTTGTTCCTTCCCTTATAGAAAAATATGGACCAATATCTCTTCTAATACCATGAAGCCACTGTTTCCTGAGGCTATAGTCGTCTGGAAAACGAAAAAAAAGATCTTTTTGCCCGTATCTTTATCTCGTTTATCTTTCATGGTGCACAACGGGACGCAACAGCTTGTTGGCATTGCTCGGCTTGTCCGATGAAAAAAATAATCCTGCTGTCTAAAAGCTATCAGTATCAGCGAAAAAAGGACCTTTTCTCCTAACTTCTTCGAAAAGATAACTATTCAAAAATGTTTAAAGTGAAATTTTCTTCGCATCAGCGCTTCGATATATATGCTCTCCAAGATTAGCTGGTCTACCAAGCCTCGCTTTGCTGTATTCAAAACCAGGCTTTTCCGCGTGGCCACCATTTATGAATAAGGTGTATTTAAAATGTCGATTTGCAGCTTAGCAAATACTGCACAGAGGCTATGATGACGAGCCAAAATCTACTAAATTATAAAGCTTTGAAGATTAATAGTGGCAGCCTAGGTAACCATCTGTCGTGGAAACACAATACAACAAATGAATGCAATATCATGATGAAGATTAATACTACATCACCACACATAGCTTTTGTTTTTAAAAAAATGACAGCAGGTTTTCCTCTTTTTCCAATCTGCCAGCAACAAAATCCACAACTTAAGATTTTCATAATGGCTTTTTAAATTGCTCCATATGGAACAAGATATTATAGATCTTATAACTCCGCTTTTGAAATTTAACTGTTTTTTTAGCACCACAGTCTCAAAGCAGTGCACATTTCAAAATCCTCCAGAATTCCAGCGTTCAAAAATACTGTTCACTTTTAAAACCTAAAATTCCCAAATATAGGCAACCAAATGAAAGAAACGTGACAGGAAGTTCAATAACAATAAATTTTCATTCAAGATGAGGCAAAAAAACTTATCTAAAAGCACAAAAATGTTCAAAATTTTAGAGACGTGCTTCGCGGCATGACCACATGTTCGAATTAATTTTCACGCAAAAGCGAAAGCGCGAGTTTTTCTCTACAAGTTTTGTAGTTATTTTATCGGCTGTGGCTTTGCCTATAGTGCTAAAAGCTGAATTCAACTTCAAACTAATACTGCACATTACCATTTTTGTTTTCTAAAGTCGAGGCAGCTGCTTTAAATCTGCGATCTGTATTCAAAACTCACTTGAAAACGCACCCGATCGTCTTGTTTTCGCCGCAGTTGAAGGAAGGAAAAATTATTCACCAGAAAGGTCTGAGGGTTCCATTCACCTTGATCTTCCATTCTAAGGCCACCTAACCATCGATTTATGTTTTTTCTTTCCATTTTAAGTGCCAAAGGAGTAATTTCTCCGTTTTAGGAATGAAAACAAGACCCTGGAAGTTTGTAGATTTGGCCCGCAACACGCCATGATTACCTGCACTTTTCGAGCGTGTGATTTTAAGACAAAAACCCGTCTTTCTATGACCCCTAAAGTCCTCTAATAATATGCTCAAAAAGTCCATTTTCCTTGGTTTATTTGTCCTTAACAACAATAGTACAATAGTACAATAGGAGAACCAAAATGTCTTCAGGGAGGGTAGGAGTCAATGGGTTAAGAGTCAAATTTTAATTTGTTTGTGCTATAAGTAAAGGACAAGCAAAGTCAGACAATCCAAGGTTTCCACTATCCACAGCTTATTTTAGAATGGTTGTGTTTTTGTTCCCTGGAATTGACATAAACGCTGCAAGTTCTATCTTGTTTACCTCAGCAAATTTAATTTCCCTTCGAATCTTTTAACTTACTTCAATGAAACAGCCAAAGAATTCCCTTCAATTGTCTAAACCCACAAGAAATACTCGCAAAATTGCAAATAAATCAATGACTGTCACTTCTGGCAAAATAAAACTGCAAAGTAAGCATGATCTGTTATTTGTCACAGCTGCAATGTCAGCGAATTCCATGGCTGACATAATAAATTTTATAGTGTATTTAATATTCTCTTCTAATCCAACACTTCGATAAAATGAAAAATATATTTTACATACAATAAAGAAAATAATATCCCTGACGATTTCCGTGTATTAATGTTCCGACAGCTTTTGGGGATAAACATTACAGATTGTGTGATTCAAAGTAGCCAAGTGGAAGTTTAGGTCTGGTCACTGACATGACAAAAAAAAAAAAACAAAAAGAAGGACCACAGGTAAACCATGAAAAAAAAAATGTGCAGAACAAGAACCACGCTCGGCCCATGGACGCGCGGTTAATAACGTAAGTATACAAAAAGGATCTAAGAAGTCCACTTTGCATCGCATTGCTTTGGGTGTCTTCTAGGAAAATACCTACAGAATAACTTACACGAAAATGCTTGCTTAACAGTGACAAAATTGAACAAAGACAACTAAAATTTTTTTTATCTCTGGACTTGTTGCAGAAAATGTGAAGAACAGCTCCAAAAAGATACTGTCAGTCAAAAGTGGGCTAACTGTTTGCCATTCATTTGTTTGACTGTCAGCTGACTGTTGAAAAACTACAGGCTGTTTGTTGGCCCACAGTAAACCATTTTGTTAGCCAACAGCACCTGACAGTCGGCAGCCACTTTTCCTGACTTTCTATACTAAAGCGCCAGTTGACAACTTTTAATCTCTACATGGATATTTTGTTTCTATTGATTAATCAAACATACAGGAAGTCACCATGGTTCTGGAAAGTACTAAAGGGTAATTGAGTGGTTGGCTTTTTGGTTGGCTCTCTGCTAGATTGCTCTCACAATATGGATTCAACAAACCTACTCCAGTACACAAACAGGGCATGTTGCAGCCTTCCAAGTTCTATAGTTACTGCTAAAACCCTTGTTATAAGTTACAGGATTGTGTGGGAAAATGAAATGGATGACAAAAATACTGCCAAGACAACAATGTAACGACTGTAGGATAAGTGTAGGATAAGTATTTGGCTGTACTTACAAAATTTCCTATAGCTGCAATGTAAAGTGTCAGAACCAATACAGTTGCTACAACTCTGCAACTCGTTTGAGATGCAACAACTTTACTTGAAATGTTCCTCAAAACACGTGGTGCATTCTAGTGAATCAAACAAAAAGGAATGTTTGGTCACAAAAGAAAAACTACATTCTACCTGCAAGCTAAAGTAGAATAAAGAGCAATTAAATCTTCCCACTAACTGTTCAGTGTATTTGGAAGACTGAACTTGACATTGACATGAATGGTGTTCTTCATAGTTACTCATTGAAGATGAGATTTTACATAAAAAAGTTAAAACATAACATTTACATGTACTTACCACACACTTCTCAGCTACAACTAGCAAGAAAACAGCACCAACAACGAGAAAGGTGCAAGTAAAAACAGCCATGGTCACATACGTTCTGAGAATAAACAACCAGCAATATCATTAGATTTAGAAATACCGAAATAATCTAAACATGAACATTGTTCTCTGTAGGCACTGGAATCCAATAGAAATAATAATTTTATTGGCGTCTAGTAGTCCAAGGTGTATTGGCTAATACATTAAGTAAAAAGACTTAGACAAACAAACTATTAGCATTTCAACTACAAATTTGTCAATTTCACAAGGTTTAGTAGCCTGAATTTCAGCCATCTCTCCCAGTCTCACTCCCAAAAAGAAATCTAAAAAGTCTTACCACTAGTGAAATTCAAGCTAGATCTTTTGCAACATTATAAACCCATATCAGAGAAATAAAGATAATGAAACCTGTCTTTGGAACACAGAGCACACACCTTGGAAGGGTTGTGATTTGAATAATAAATATTAAGATAAAGAGTAGGAAAATGCATGCTGTGTAAGACTTGAACATTCTGTCTTTTTCTTGAGAATACTGCAAAGAGAAAAAATAGTCTATCAGTCAGTCCTCGAGTTTGCCATATTTTGATGTTACACAAATCTTTCCTGCCAACTAAAGAATACAGTAGCTCCATGGCACATATGAGTCCTTATACTATTACAGCAATATAGTTGTACATTGCAAAAAATAACAAATCAAACTTCTGTGGCTGGAAAAGATTGAACAAGTACGGAAAATCATGTAACATCAGAATGTTAATAACGGAGGCCTTGGACAAACAATTAAGAATAAAACTTAGCAATAATAATTTTGAATAGCGTTTCAATGACTCATTCATCATTGTAAAATTTGTAAAACTGAAAGTCAGATTCTTATCACTTCTTTATATCATCATCATCATCATTATTTTATTTAGTAAAGCAGGTTACAAAAATTGGCAGCCAGTGAGGTTGAATTGTAATATATCGAAATTGGTCTATTAACATTCACACATTGTAGAGTTTTTAATCACATACAAAGAGACTTCTACAAGCATTCTTAGTATATAACGAACTCATAAGAATCTGACTTTTTGAAAACAAAGAATCAAAATAAACAAATTTGAAAATAATGAGTCATCAAAAGGTCATCCAAAATTATTATCGCTAATTTTTATTCTCAACATTAGAATGGCAGATAAAAATTATGACCAAACGTTGACTGGAAATTAATGAGCACTTCCATTCCTTTACTTTCTTCTCAGTAGTAACTACTGTAAACACCGGCGTATAAGCCGCACCTTTTTTGCTTAAAATTTCTGTATGAAATTAGGGATGCAGCTTATCTGCGAGAACATCTAGACACCATGCCGTAAATTTGCATAAATTAAGTTTTAGCAAAAATTCTACAGTCTGTATAGACCTGTGCAGCAAATTAATAAGAACTTCATAAAACTATACCACATTGCGCATTGATCATTGCTTTACAAGTTTGGTGGCTCCTGAAAGAGCCGTTTTAGTTTGATTAAACCCTCTTCGCTAAAAGAGCTTTTAAGCAGTTTAACGTTGCCTTTCTTCAGCAGGTGAACTTCACCCGGCAGGGAATCTCCATTCCACCACAAAGTTGTTTACAATGTCGACGATGGCCCCTCACTTCAACAGAAATCGATCCACCACGGGCGAGAAATTTGTGTGGTGGATCGACAGTTTCTGATCACATGCCTGGTTACTAAGCTATGAACGAACCAAAACGTTCGTCAAGTGTTGTTGTAGGTAAATTCTATTGAGAAATGAACAGGAATGAAAAATACTGGATTAAAAATGCCAGAGAAAGATCAAATTTATGCGAGTCGGATTTTCATACTATTTGTGAGCCAAAATTTCAGGTAAGAGTTTTAGTATTCTCAGTTTAAATGTTAGTGAGTCAATACGCAGGTTGACACGTGCTAGAAACTTGAAGAAACAATGCATCTACATGTAAGACATCTTTGTCAAGACTCCGCTTTTGATTTATTTCAATTTCTTTCAAATTTCTTTCAAATACAGCCAATCAAATGCCCTATACAAAACAATGAAATCTCAACTTGTTCGTTGTGATGCTTGCACGACGTCATGTTACTTTACTTCATATTGTACATTTACAAGCATGATAAACTCATTAGGTCTGACTGTTTTCTACTATGAACGTACATGTACATTGTGTACTGCCACACAGAAAATCATTTTCATGGTTGTTTAAAGTCTTGGACAATTTTTACAAAAATAATAAATTCCACTCCTGTTGTCTGTGTGTTTCTATTTTTACACGGCTACAAACAAGTGAAAAAACGAAAAGCATTCTTCAAGTTGTATGTAAAATTCTCTTGAAAAACTGACAGGAATGAACAAATACTGGTTGAAAAATACCAGAGAAAAGATCAACAAGATGGTAATCATCATATCATACTATTAATCTGGAGCTAAAAATAAATTATAGGTAAGGGTTTCAGTTTGAAGTATTCTCTATTTTCAAAGTTGGTGAGTTTACGCTGGTTTACTTTCAATGAATCAATAAATGAGCATTTAAAGCATCTCCCTCAAGGCTTATTTGAATTTTTAATGTTTTATTTCCATTTTTCCCCAAAAATCTGAGTTGCCAAACTCAGGGTTTGGCCTATCTGCAAGTGCACCATGTCTGCCAGTGTTTACAGTGTGTAAATTGTTTCTGCAGCTTCTCTTGGAACCTCCACTGTCAAGTTTCTATCAAATACATGTATGTCTTACAAGCTCATTATAAATACTGTCATTGTTTTGAAAAATGTTTGGGTTTAATTATAAAGGCAACACTAAACAAAAAGTAGATATCATAACACTGCAATTAGGTCATAACTTTTTAAATATTTTACAGTCCATTGTATCAGTACTGACAGATCAATACATACAAGCTCTTCTTTATCTGGATCCTTAAAATTCAATGTAAGAAGTATTGGTCGCACATAGTCCTTCCGCAGCCTGAAATAAAGTAACATGATTCAATCTCGTGCAGCTGTAAATCACTAAAAGCACAAAATAAAGGAAACAAAACAACCTGTCAGAATACTAAGTACAAAATTACTTGTCAATACTGCGAGCCTCAATGGAGCTGCCCAGAAATTCATTGACCTCGTCTTCTGGATCTTGCTGATTCGATGCTGTTATACCTAACCTGTGAATCAACATGAACATCTTTATCAGGTCCGAAGATTAACAACACTAAATTACTTTACCTTTTTGGCATAATATTTTTTGTTTGTCTTGCCCCACAACACAAGAGTCAAATAAGATGGCACTGGCAGTAAGTTTCAAAGTCAGACTAAGGGGAAGTCTCTTCCCATCCTAAGGGTCAGCAGAGCCTGATGGCCCATCAGTGCCAGCATTCTGAACTAGTGCAAGGACCAGCGCCATAACTAGTACCAGCACCAGTACCAGAATTACATGGTTTATCAGAACTAGCAAGTAAATTACTGCATTACCTAGTAACACACGTTTTTCACACATTCTTGCCCAACTGTTCCTTTGTTTAGGAAAGAAGCAAAACTAAGTGCTTTATACAAACTGATCTTCATAAGGAGTCACCTTCTGTAGGTGGAAATTGTTGCTTTCCTCCCCCCTGGCCTCTGCAGATAGCTGGAGCGAGTATATATATTTACAGTCTTTCCCTCAAAACCGAGAACATCAGAGAAAATTTCTGAAATGTTTATTGTTTCGCTACCAATCAAACGTGACGTGAGACCACAAAAGGTAACCAGCAAACTGTAACAGCCTGAAAGGTTTTATTAGTTACGACTTGACACGAAACAACAAACTGCCTTTTTCTACCACAACAAATCTTCAATTTTCCTTTATCAAATACTGAAATTGTTCTTTTTCTTTTTCTTTTTCAGGGCTTATGTATAAACAAAGAATAGACATAAGCCATATATCACAGAGAGGTGATGTTGAATGATCTTGAATCAAGCAGACTAGGATCAGACATGGCTAGACTGCTTAAGACAGCGTGTCTGAGTACAAAAAAAATGAGCCCATCACAAGCGATGCTGAATGGTGTTTGTTTTACGTGCAGTCCAAAAGTTTGTGCTAGTGGGCTGTGATTGGTGGTTTTTGATCCATATTTTTTGTAGCTGAGAAACTTTCACCTGACAAATGAGGCCAACTTGTACCATTGTATATTTTGACAATTTACACATGCTTTTAGGTCTATTTGGAAGTTTGTTTTTGAACCAACAGAATCAAGTGACTGGTCTCGGTTTATGGTAAAGAAGTAGCATGTTTTCAGAGAGAACCAAAGGAGTGATAAATCGGATGTTTACTGAAACAGCAAAGAAAACATTTTATAAAGTACTTGGCATGTGAATTGCATCGATTCAAACTTGAATTGCACATTGGTTCAGTTGTGAAGCCACAGCGCCTCTTTGTTTAGACGGCAGATCTCTGAAATGGAATTAAATAAAATTTCCATATTTCCAAAGGGTTAAAATATGTGAATTGAGGAAACCAGCTTGTGGAATTTGAGTATCGTTGTATCAACCAAATAATCTGAGCCGGAGAATTCCAATGTTATATCACGTGTTCCGGCACAGAAGAAAGGCAAGGCAAAAACTACGTAAAGCTTTTTTTACTTTTTGTGCAAACAGGAACAAAGCTAAATCCCAGAAATAATTACCTGTATAATTCACAACACTGTAGAAATGGAAAACAAATTGAGAAGAGAACACAATTTTTCTGCTCTCAGATGCGCCGTCTAGCTGTGTCTGACAAGTCAATTCAACAATCACTTTTCTGTAATGAGTTTATTCTACTCTTTTATTTCTGTTTTTAGATTACATAATATGAGCATGTGCAGCCCACAAATAAGTGTGTGGGTTCCCTATGGCAATGGCCATCCATGATCACTGAAAATTACTAGTACCCAGTCTACCTGTCAGACTATTCATGCTCCCAAAGCTCTGTCGTCCCACAATAAACATTCCAAAATTTTCTCTGATACTCACGGTTTGATGGGAAAGACTACAACTCTGTACCATGCTTGGAGTTTCTAAGTTACTTACCTATCCTTCAACTTGTCTGTGTCATCCTGCTGCTTGGTCTCTTTAATAACAGTATCATTTCGCTAGAAATATTGCAAGACCCATTGCTTTACAATCATCTTTAACATAGTTGCAAATATGCTACAATCATTGCCATACTGTTGGCAAACAAACACCTTACAGGGTCCGAAATTAACTTTTTTCTAAGGGAGCCAATTGACGACTAACCTAAAAATTTTGGTCGCCAAATGGAAGGGTTTGGTCGCCAATGACAAGTGTTTTTTTGGTTTGGTTGTATTAATTTTTCGTTTTACTCCTGACCAATAGTTTTAATTTACGTTAATTTATAGTAAAAGCACAAAATTTAAACTTTCTTTCACTATAATTAAACAAAATGTTTCTATTTAACACAATATTATTACATACAGCTATTAAAGGAGAGACAACACAATAGCCGTGTAACGATAACATAGTCCTACACCTCAATGAGCGTGTTTGTCAACGTTCATGCGAAGGCTTCGGATTTCTTTTTCTTATTAGTTCCATTTAGCAGGAAATATACTGGTCTCCTGTAAAGTTCTGTGTACTAGACATATGTCGGCCCTCTTTCAATACTTAGATTTAATCAAGTGTGCAACTCAAGTATCTGTTCTTCACCGAAACGCAACGAAAACGCAACCAAGCTTCTGGTTGGATAATGACTGCACGATAGACTGTTCATTAGTTAAAAGTGGCCATACTTTTGGGCCTCTTGTTTTGTTACTGGCATTTACTCTGTTTACTGGTATTTAGGTAAAGTATTAAAAGATTAATTAAGCGCGCGTGATAAGCTGGCTTCTTCAAATTTTAGCTTCGGAATTTTGACAAATTTGACCAAAATTATACATTCCTTGTGGCTCAGACAAATGCAGTTGAAACAAGCTATTTGTCTGCAGTAAATATAGCTGCACTTGGACCATTGTTAACAACAGAAGTGCTAAAATAACAAGTTTTGCAAGATTCCGACAAAACACGCAACGAAATAAACAACTTCTCATTCTCAACTTAGCGAATGCTTCGATGAAAGACATTACGAAGGCAGAAATTAAATGTAAGAAGTAAAATAACGACAGAAAACACCAACTGAGCTGTCTGTTTATGATCAAAAGCTTTATTTTTGTAAAAATGTTCAAACAACACTTACATGCAGTGTAGTAACGCTTGTTTGCTAACTGGCGAACTCCGGTCATCTCGGCAAAGTGAACATCAACAATTTCGTATCATTGCTCACTCGACAAGTGATCAGTTGAAAGCTGGCTCTGATATTCTCCTTTACTCGGAGTAGAACCAGTGGAAGTAGTCTAGTCTTTCCAACTTTGATCCCAGTTCGTGCAATCTTGCTGCAAGCGGCTGCAAACCGTAAACAACTGTTCTGCGCTCCTTTCAAATACAACTCAGCATTCGCTAGTTTCGAGCTCCTTGTTTCTTAATTTCCATTTGAAACGGTGCACATTTTCATGAGCCACAATGCGGCCGGATTCCTTTGTAGTAGAAACCATTTAAGGATTAATTTAAAAAACGAACTTAAAAAGGCATCGTTCTTCTCCTGGATAGCAACCCGATACTGAAACCTTAGCAAAAGTTCAGTTTATGAATAACAGCTGTCATCTCGTTAGCCAATCAAAGTTTTTGAACAGTTCTACCAAGGACTGTGATTGGCTTATTTTAGCGTGCTTTATCAGAGACTAGAGAACGGCTGACGCCACTTTTCCCTGTTTGGAAAAATAAAGTTTGGCTTGAAAATTCAGCTGAATGTGTGGAGAATTTGTTGGATTCTTTATCATAAAACAATTAAAGAAGCCTCGACTGTGCTCTGTTCTGTTGTAAAGCACCTAGGAAGCGGTAGAGCACTCAAGAAGTAGGGAAAAACACTCGACTACGTCTTGTGTTTTCCCCTACACTTCTTTCGTGCTCTACCGCTTCCTGCGTGCTTTACAACAGACCAGAGCACAGTCGAGGCCTCTTTATTTGTTAACTAATGCTTTCACATTTGCAAAGCTCCTGCTATCAATAACACAATAAATTGTACAAATTGCACGGGGAAAAAACATTGCAAATCTTACAATCCACGAAATCGTTCGTAATATATTATTGGTATAAACAACTTATAACTTATACGAAAAACACCGTAAATCTTTTCACTCAATGAATTCTTGGTTCATTCTAATATTAGTCTTGCGAAACATTTGCCACAAGGGCTCAAAATTACTTGCTCTGGCTCAGGTACCTGCGCACAGGGTTCGTACACGTTTGACTTGCTAAAATTCCATGACTTTCCATGACTTTTTCCATGACCTTTTGGAAAATTTCATTACCTAAGTTAAGCAATTGTTCTCTGAAAGTAATGTGAAAACAATCACTTATTCAACTGAAATTAAATCTGATTGTTGGACTCGTCAGTTAATTTTTCAACTTTGGATCTTACTGCCTTTCACTCATAGAAAGCGTACTGATTTTCCATGACTTTCCATGACCCAACCTAAATTCCATGACTTTCCAGGCCTGGAAAATGAAATTATAAGATTCCATGACTTTCCAGGATTTCCATGACCTGTACGAACCCTGTGCGCATACAGGCTATTTACTCGCCATCTCACTGACATCATTTGCGTTTCAATGTCATCCACCACGCCACCTTTAATTATAACGATTTCACTTTTGGACATGCAGAAAATGGGAGTGTCCTTCTCAAATGCTATGTCCTGTGCATAATGCGTCTTGGGCACCGAAAAATGAACTGGTTTCCCCTCCAACAACAACCATCTCTGTGGCCTCAAGAGTTTGATGGCCGTATGGAAATGTATTCCCCCTGCTCTCTGTGGCTCTTTACAGCATGCCCACTGTACAACTGACGCACTGCGTAACTCAAACACCTCTAAAACAATTTCCGCAAAACATTGCCGAGAAGGTTCTTTTCTGGTATCCGCATGGCTCTATGCAATTAGGTAAACACGTCTCACTTCCCTCAACCCCAAATTACCTTCAGAAATTTCATCAGTTTGGGAGCGAGACATATTTTCTTACTGACACTGAAGGAAGTTATGCAAAATAAAACTCGCACTGCTTGAGCAATGTTTCGCGCGTCCCACGAGACCATCAGTTGTCACGGGCGTCTCGCACCAATTATGCCAAGAAGCTTAAATTTTCCTTGCGAATAAATATATCTAACAGTGTATGAAGTTCCAAAGTGGTCTTTTGTGCTTTCAAGGTATATACATTTTTTCATGTGAAACATTTAATCAAATTTATTTCCTGCTCTAATCATTACACACTTGAAACATAACCAAGAGGTAACGCGACATGAAAAACTCTATCTCTGTTACTTGATACCTCCTTGCAAAATACAATCATTGCCATATTGTTGGAACACAAACACCTTATATGAGTCGCCCTTCCACTCCCACCCATTCAATGTTGTTTACAAACTGTAAAAGCGCCAATTCGCAAGGAGTTCAGACAAATTGTCCTTTCCAACATTGAATGGGGGAAAGGGGTGTGTGTGTGCCAACGACTTATGACAGTGATTGTAGCTTTTTCAATTAACTAACTCGGAAATCTTTTCACTTGTGTCATTGAAATTTCAACAAGTTAATTAATGATCAAGAGGCACTAGGTCAGTCAGTAAGTCGGTAAATCAGTTGGTCAGTCAGTCGGTCTAACCGAGTTCGAGGTCCATACTGTAAGTTATACATTCTCATTTTTTCGTCTTTGATTTACATCCACAGCTCGAAACTTCAGCTTTTAAAATGTCCTAAAGCAGTTTTAAATTTACCTTATCAACTTCAATTTGATAATCAATTAAGTGGGTCTGAACAAAATTTAAAGGATTTCATACAAACAGTCAGTATTTTATAACCCATTCCTTAGTACATATATCAATCTTTTCGTTGGCCCTATGTACATTCATTATGGCAAGCAAACTAATAAAGAACCATTATTTTATAACCGGCCACAACATACCTTCTACATAAGGTAAGATCCAATAACGAGGTCATTCATGAAGATAAATGTACATACAAATGGAGATACAAAAAAATAATTAGACACAACTACCAATACTTCAGACAATTAAGAAAATATCATCAAGGCACAAGATCTTTGGAAGGGAAAACTGACCAATAAAATTATGGAGTTTTTCAAATTGTGTATACAAGTTTAATATAACCTCCTCCTATTGTCTATAGGTATTTAGAGCTGTGCCTGAATGGAAAGCCAAAATTCTCATCTTGTACGTACCCTTGGGTGCTCAGCCACAATAAGGTATGATTCAATATTGTACTGCTTTAGATAAGAATCCCTCTCCTGACCACGTCCTTCTTCAACCTCATAATCACCATTTAAACAGTTTAGCACAGAAGTTGTTATGTGCACACGTCTGCCAAGAAACATAAGTTCACTCAATTAAGCACTTTTAATTGCCTTTCTTATCATTTGTGATCTTCCACAGGAAAACGTACATTGACGCTTTTTCGTTTAACAGTTCAAAGCGTTTGTTAGTCGTTTTTTTACCATTAATATGGTTTAGACAATCACTCTAGGTGTTTATAGCATTAGAAAAGTCGTAAAAGCGTTTTCACCATCCGTTAAAAGCATTTGTAAAAACCATTGAAATTTCCCTTCAATGGGGCTAAAGGATCTTGAAAGCGTTCGAAAAGTTGTTAAATCGAAACGTTGACTTTTTAAATTAAACGCTCAAGTGGTTAACTTTTGATTTAAACATAAATTGTGAGTAAGCTTTTCATTCATGTGACATAGTTTATCTACGAGGGGAGACATGAATTATCTGTATTTAGTAAATTCTCAGCTCCGACTATTGTATTTTTAGCTTTTTGATTGGCTAAAAAACTCCGACTATGAGCCAATAGTCGGAGTTTTACGTCACATGGAAAATAGTGCTCCAAGTTTAAAAATTGTCCGCACAAATTTCTCAACTTCAGCCCTCTATAATGGCCGAAATAAAAATTGGCGGCAAAACCCGGTTTGAGAATTTACTGCAACAATTATTCCATTCACCCTTGTTGGATATGAACTGATTATAACCAACTCGCGAAATGCACTCATTGGTTATTTTATCACTTCATATCCAACTCGGGCTCATGGAATAATTGTTATTATATATCGTATGGTATCTCTCTGGAACGCTCTACCTCAAAGTATTAAGTCAATTGTTAGCTCATTTTAAGACATTGATGAGGAAAAGACTTTTGATGAATAGTCCCTAATTCTTTAGCTTACATCACATTTAAATTTCTCAGTGCATTTATTATTCAATAATTTTTATTCACATAGAATTGATTTTATTTTATTGTTTGCCACATATTTCACTGAAAAGCCCCTTGGGAACGTGGAATAAATGTATGAATGTATGCATGTAAATATCTGATCTTTTGAAAGAAAAGTTTCTATAAAATTAATAACATGCAATTCGGAGTGTCAACATATTCCGAATAAGCAAACAAGCAGACAGCACAGCAGAATTGTTTTTAGCGTTCAGATCCCGTTTATTTTTTATGAATAATATTACAAACATATCCCAGGTCTAGCTGCGTGATATGTCGTTATAGCAATAACTGCTTGCTGTTGTTACATTTCATTTTAAACTCGACAAGGATGGAGGAAGAAGTAGAAATAGATATCAAGCAGTGCAGAAGAGGAACACAAATGACGGAGAACATAAAAGAATTCTAAGAAGGTGGTTGCAAATGCTCCAGAGGTCCAAAGGATGGTGCCTGCTCATCTCAGTTTACTGAGGAAGAGATCATTGCAAATTTGAACAGTGATCACGAACTATCTTCAAGAGAACTGGCTAACATACAGGCAGTCAAGGCAGTCGACAGAAAAGAAACAGAAGTCCTCGCTGCAATTTTCTGTTCCAGTCAAAGCCCATTTGCAGTGAAATGTTTCTCTCCATGTATGGGATAAGTGACTCCTGCCTTCGCCAGTTATGGGAACATTATGAGAACAGTGGCCTTTCGTCAATGACACATGGCAACAATGAATACACTTCATTTTGTGGTAGTCAAGGATGTCAAGCTATTTCTAGCAAACTATGCAGAGGAACAGCCATTTCCCTTCTAGGTAGGATGCACAGAGTAGCCTGGGCACAAATGCATTTGATATCATTCGCAATCAACTGGAATGTGAGCTTCGCATGTTTTATGAGTTTTGGCAAGACTTTGAGAAGGAAATTGAATTCCGGAATTGTTCCTTAAAGTTATTTAATGTCATACTGATCGAAGAGTCAAACTTTATGGCAGTATTAAGTTTGTGACTGGAGTGAATTTGGCAAGCTTACTTCGTCAATTGTGACCTTCCATGGGAAAACGTACACTAACGCTTTTCCGTTAAACGGTATAGAGCGTTTGTTAACCGTTCAGTTGCCGTTTAAACGGTTTAAGAAATCGTTCGAAGCGTTAAAAAAAACGTTAGAATTTTTTCCTTCCCATTCAAAACGTTAAAAAAAGAGTTTAAAATGTTTTCACAAGTCATTAGATGCGTTAGAAAAATTGTTTAAAACGTCTTCGCAAGTCGTTTAGAAGCGTTAGTAAAGTCGTTTAAAAACACTTTCACAAGTCGTTTACAAGCGTTAGAAAAATAGTTTGTTTAATAATCCATTAAATGAAACGTTTCCGCAACCGATGTTTTGTCGACAGACTTTTGTAAATAAAAACATGACAGCAATATAACAACTCATGATTTCTAAGTCCTTTGCTCAACAGTGCAAAGAATTTGCTTCTTCTTGGCATCTGAAACTGTTAGGGATCGAAAAGTGAGTCAGAAATAGTAATTTCGTCGAAACAACAAATGAATCACTTGTGTTCCATTCCATCGAACGAACTCAATGTTTTTTGGTCTCGATAACCTGCGGGAACCTGGTACGAAAAAAAGTGATTGTTGCTACGACATTCATGGGTTGCGATCGATCGATCGAGAAACAAGTATTACTGTAAAAACAGAAAAAAAGATGAAGTTACAATATAATTGTCCAACTGCTGGGACTGGAAGAAATGAAAGAAAACACTTGAAAATGTTATCCACAAGCTTCCTTTTAATGCTGATCAAAGAATCGAAAGCACACAGGAGTACATCGATCTGCAAACTGCAGTGAAACCACGGGAGCCAAGCGCTCGCTGGTGTAATTCATTTCCTATCCGGCTTGTTCAACTTTTGGTAAGTAATAAATGAAATTCACAACCTCAAATTGTTTTGGCGTATTTTTTTATCGGTTTATACAAGAAACAGAATTTCGTACATCGAGTGTAAATCATAGCGGTTGCAAGTTTGTCTGCCGTATTTTTAGCCTGGTTGAGGTGCTTCGAAATATAAACACATGTTGCTTTCGAAATATAAACGTTTGAGACCGAGACAATCTGTTTAAACACTTTGAGAAGCGTTTAATGTTTTTACAAGCCGTTCAGAAAATCGACACAACATGTTTGTAAAACGTTAGAAATTTTCGCTCATCCATAAAAAGCGTTAACCAAACCGCTTGAAAGTTTTGAAAAAGCGTTCAGGAAATCGACACTATCCGTTAAAACGTTTTTGTAAAACGTTAGAAATTTTCGCTCACCCGTTAAAAGCGTTTACCAAACCGTTTGAACGTTAGTTTTTGCCCGTTTAACGGAAAAGCGCTAGTGTACGTTTTCCCGTGGAAGGTCACAATTCGGTTCTGTAAACAATACACTTGAAATACCGTCTCCACCCCCTGAGTTTTGCTGAAAATGGAGTTACGGCAGGTAATAACCACGTAAAATGTCTTCAGTTGGTCTCTTTTTAACAACCTTACTAATCGATACAATTTGACTAATAATAATAATAATAATAATAATAATAATGATAATAATGATAATAATAATAAATAATCTTTATGGAGGAGCTTCCCGTCACATTGTGTGGTTTTCAGAGAAGTCCTCAGTAACTAAAGTAACAGAGTAAAAAATAGAACTAGGAGTTCTCATTGAGAAGTGAGTGCTGCCGTTAAGAATTTCAGCAAAAGTAATGCAAACGAATTTCGACGAAATTCCTGGCTTTTCGTGGCTTTTCGA
>OZ026601.1:13300858-13353358 GCA_964020085.1 Micromussa lordhowensis | reverse complement strand
GAGGTAATCCAAGAGTATATTCTTTTTGACAGGAATGATATAATCAATTTATTTGATATCTGGCAACCTCAAATATCAACTAAGTCTTATTCCCCAAATTCTAGCACAGGAAAGACAAAAAGAGATCATACCACAGCAAGCATATCAAAGTCTTATTCCCCAAATTCTAACAAGTTACTCTAGCACAGGAAAGACAAAAAGAGATCATACCACAGCAAGCATATCGAAGCTGGCAAACAATTCATTGAGATATTGAACTAACTTCTGAGCTGAGCATTGGGATGACAGCATAGTGAATCCTTCAATATCAGCAAACAAAATACTGAAATGAGAGTACAGACACTGTCATATCACTGCCATCATTGGAATATCTCTATTTATTGAAGGTTTACTACCCTCATGCAGTCAAAAGTTAAAGTTGTGTAAAAAATAAAATATCTCTATTTATTGAAGGTTTACTACCCTCATGCAGTCAAAAGTTGAAGTTGTGTAAAAAATAAATATAAAAACAAAATTTTCTGTCTGAATAAGATTTACTAGAAGAATGAGAAAATTCTGAAAAGACGTTAGCCAAAAAGTGCCGTTTTTCCCCCATTTTTTTACCCAAACGTGAAGCACATTACATTTTTTTTAATTTTAACGTTTAATATTTTTCTACTGTAAACAGTTCAGTTAAAGGTGTCTCCAAAGTGTGTATAAATTTTGCTTTAAAATGGTGTGACTCTCCTTTCTTGTTGTATTTTTCAAAAGATTATGATCAAAAACTAGTGTCGAGACCACAATTAGACTTACTTTCTCATTTTATCGCGCCTTTATTTACGCGTTTTGACCACTTTTTCCCTTTTTTGCCAATCATGCCTCTGCCATTGCGTGTTTGTTTTGCCTTACTCACGCTATTTTTGTCATTTGTGTCGTTTTGCCAAGTTTGCCTTTCGCGCGCTTCACACCCAGCTTATGTAATGCAAGCTTTCGCTTTAGCGTGAAGAACAAATTTGAAAGCTGGCATGCAGCAAAGCACGTCTGCAGAGTTTGAAAAAAATTTTCCTTTTAAATAGGTTTTTTCACCTCAACATGAATGAACATTTATTGCTATTGAACTTCCTTTTGCATTTCTTTCATTTGGTTCCCTGTATTCAGGAATTTTAATTTTTAAAAGTGAACAGTTAAAACTTGCACGCTGGATTTCTGTATATTTAATTTAGACGTGGGAACATTGTATGTCATTGGTTGATTACATTTTCGGTGTGGCAAGTGGTGACAAATAGTTCAATCTCGTTTGGTCGAATATCGTTTGGATTCAATTTTTTTTTTTTTTTTTTTTTTGGGGGGGGGGTTATGTTTGGATTCAATAGAAAAGTACTCTGAAACCAAGATCTATGAGAATAAGTATGCACCAAAAAACAACAGTGTAAATGTTATTTACAGCAGAAATATTTGAATCAGTCGCAGAGTTTGTTTCCCAAGATTGCAAGTATGTGTTAGCTGATATTCATGCTTCCAGCAGCTTAGAATAATGTACGTAAAAAATATAATGTTAAAATTATAATGAAATTAGCTTTTATGCTCAACTACTATCAGTGAATGTGAAAATATTTAGTATGGCATTTGAAGGCAAATCTGCAAATATTTTAGTCCTACTAAAGAGTCTACAGAAACTACCACCATCATGCAATGTATCAAAATTTTTAGAGGGGACCGCTGCTTGTAACACGCAACTTGCGGCAAAGTTTGTCTGCCATTTTATCAGTTACTTTTCCGTTGACAATCAAATTAAAGAAGTATTGTTACATGATAAGACTGAGCTTCCTTGTTTCTAACTATATGGAAAGTGACTGTTATTGATTAAGAGTACAATAGCTAAGAAGCTTAATCCTACCCAAAAACAGTGTTTAAAAGTAATTTGCAACACTTTGCCGCAGGACGTATAATTTTCTCAATAGGTTAAGCTTACATTTGGAAACAACATTGTGAGGGTGGCCTGATCCAACACTTGAATTTGTTTCAGACCGCCATTCTTATGTTTAGAATCTCAATCAATTATTGAGTTATGTGTATTAAATCATTTTGAGAGCGTAAAGCTCGGAAACTTTGGAAAAAAAGCTTTGTTTCGTTGAGAAAATATATTTTTATAAGGATGCATATGCTAATCCGAGTTTATATTCTACTGGCGGTCACCATGGCAATGGAAATGTGATTTCCTCTGTTTATGCAAAAAAAATCCTACTAAATTCCAGTTTTGATGGTTTTCTGCTCTGTTTTCAGGGTGTGTTTGCTGATAGATTACGGAAAATGATTTATTTCTATATCAGGGAAGTTAAAACTACATTATGCACCTCTTACCATTTTCTCGCTATATTCGTCTAAAGTTTGACATTTTTTGGGTGGTAAACAAGACAGCACCATTATCAAACAATATGGGAAACCTAGTTGTGTTCATGGTCTTTGTATCTTTTTAACTCAATTTATGTTTTCCAGTTGTAAGGTTACATTGATGTTAGCAAACCTACCAAGCAGTGATTGGCCGAGAAGGTGTTTGCAGCGGAGTTTTGTTTCTGAAGCAAGAGATTTTTCTTAGCGCTGCTTTTTCAGAGCGAAGTTTTCGCTTGTTGGGGACACTTCAAAGACTTAAACTCAAAGGGACTTTGAGTGATTGAACTCAAATTTGGACAGTATCCAAAAAAATATACACACAACAAAAAGGAGTCGGAGTCGTTTTGGAAAACTTTTTCGTTGGGAGCTGTCTCCGCGCAATCAATCCATATTTTTCTCACCCTGTTAAGAAAACAATCTGTATCTTTTCACTCCAAATGAATATGGGAATTCCCGACAACTTTTTTTTAGCATTATGCCTCAGGAAACCCAAGAACAAATCAAATTAGCGAAAAACGTAATTCACATGGAGTTGTAGCTTTCCAGAGCCGATTCAAAATTTCGTATTTAGACATCGAGGAAAATTCGACAATTCATTGTAGTACAAATTGGTTAGTATATTTAGATAGCCAGCTCTATAAGCTTTAATTTGATATAGGGTTTTAGATATCTACAATTCAATCCGGACACACTACATTTTTTTAACTGGGAAACCCTCTGAAGGTTAACCTTAAGTTTTCTTTCAAAAGGTTATTCTTAGGCTCAACTAGACACAAAAACTGATTTCCAACCCTAAAATAGAGATAAAGTGGTGGAATAACATGTTCCAATAATCAGTTGTCTTTTTTCATATATTTGATTCATAATAAAAATGAACGGTAGTGTAAATGGGCCTTAAATATGGGCATGATTGCTAGAAAATTTCTCAGCAAAATTATTATCCGAAGCCCTATTCTCTCCAAGGACAGACCAGGATTGAGATGTGTCCATTTTAGAACTTTGGTGTGGTATGGCTGCCTAGACTCTTCTTTTAAGATAACATTATAAATTCTTTTAGCTGCTGAAAGATGTATAATTTCAGTGCACTGATAATTGGGTACATGTGGTGATACACAAGTAAGTAACCAATCCTTATGACAAACCATAATACCCTTATTATGTAAAATGTCTTCTACTCAATACATCAAGGGCCACCCTTTGAGATGCCTGCATGTCCTAGCTAGAATGCTTTCTAAGTTTGGTCATCAAATTAAGCCCTTTCTTTCTCACAATGTGGCCTAACTAGCTATGATATTGGAATTTAGCGTAAATATGCAAAAACGATATTCATTGTCATGGATCTGAAAATAATTCATAACAGTTAGATGTAAAGCCTGAGTACTTCACTTCTGATGACCTGTTTTATAGGTATTTTTACAGAGTAGTTGAAATTATATAAGAGAGTTTCACCCCGTTGACCAGTATTTTTGAGAGTGCACAAAAGATTCTTCCGTTGATGACAGGTGGTAAGCTCGGTTCAGCATTGTATTCAGCAGAGATCTTTTGTACCGCTGATCGACATGGCTCTGGTAATGTAAGAGCAGTCCTGTATCAGTTGGTTTACGATATACGCTTGTTGTCAAGTAGCAACCGCTTTTCTCGATCATTATACCGAGGAATGGAAGCTTGTTGTTTTCAGCAATTTTCAGCAATTCAACGGAAAAATCTTTTACGAGGGAATGCCAACATCTCAAACAGATGTTTACCAAGCTTAAGTACCCAGTGAAACTCGTCAACTCAGCTATCGCCAGATACACGAGTTTTACGATCCAAAGCCGTCATAAAATTCCAACTGAAACTGACACGACTACACCAAAACCGGTCAGAATAATTTTGCCATTTAAAGACCAAACATTGGCCGACACAGTAAGACATCAGCTGAAAGATCTTGGCCGGAAAATCGGAACTGACCTACAACCAGTTTTCACGAGTCGTAAGATCGAGGAAAAGCTCAAGATACAAGAAGAGAAGCCCGCGTTGATTAACCACCAATGCGCTGTTTACATTTTCAAATGTGATTCGTGCGATGCGGATTATATCGGTTATACCACACGTCATCTTCATCAACGCATAGAAGAACATAAAGCCTCTGTCATTGGCAAGCATCTGAAAGAAGCCCACGGCGTAGCGTCCACTAGCCTAGAGGAAATGTTCCCTGTTCTCAAGAAATGTTGCGGGAAAATGGACTGCCTAATTCACGAAATGTTATTCATTCGCGAATGAAAACCAAAGTTAAACACGCAGTCTGACTCAATACATGCAAAAGCATTTATTTAAACATATACTGCACGAACTGACATGTTAAACACCAATAACAATGAACGCTCATTATTCTATGAATTTTATCACATTTTATTTGTATATAATTTCTGAGCTACAATGTTACATCAGTTTTAACATTCTACTTGATAATGAAGTCATGGAGACTTTGAAACGTCGTAGTTTTTTACCGTTAATTTTTATTATCAAATATTTGTTATGCTCTTTTAAATGAGATATAGCAGATTATTATCCTGTAAATATTTGTGGAGATATTAAAAAAACAAATTATACATATAATATTTTGTGTCTTTTGTTAAGACCCGTGTGTATACCAGGAAAATACAAGTGACAAAGAAGATACAGTGGCCAACACAATCAATACAGCACACAGTGGGAAGGTTGGGTTAAATACATGAACCTTCAAGTATACAACAGCTTTTCTTTATTCTGATTGGCTGTATTTTCTGACCAGGCCTAGATATTTATATCTTGTTACGTTTAAATACACTCAAAGAATCTTCCAAAGCCCATAATTTCATCAATTGAAAGCATATAGAAAAGACATGTGTGACAATTCATAATGTGTGCAAAGCCACTGAGTTGCCCATTTAACCTTTTGCTTTGAAAAATTCTTAGAACAGAGGATAGTTCTGTCAGATATAAATAAACTGACAGGAAGACAATCACTGTCTAAATTCCATGTGGAAAACGAAGCCTCACGTACACATTGCTGACCAAAACATCTCTGTCAGACTTCAACCTTTCAACCCCAGACACACGGCTTCTTGTTATTGCAACAATAATTGTTTTAACCATATCAAGAAAACGTTTTTTGATGCAAGACCCACATAAACAGGCACAATGGCTATCATACTTAGGAAAACAAGTAAAGCTGTTCTGTTTGCCAACTTTCTACAAGATCAGGACTTTTTCATTGTTTCTAAAGTTGGCTAATTGGTACTTCAAGTTACATACCTGACATTCTCATGTCTTTGAATGTAGATTTTGTGAAACTGCATTGTTTCTGTCCTGTCACTTTCTATATCTGCCTTCATTTCCATGGCAACATGTCTGGGCAAAACTGAAAGCAGCAGGCGTTCCTGAAATTAAAAGCACTAATTAACAACAACAACAACAACATGAACTTTATTTTTACAGTTGTGAAAAAGGCCTTTGTAGCCTGCAGTTAGCACAGCTATTCTAGGGGGGCTACTTAAACTGACACAGTATAATTGATAAGCTCTCTCTCACACACACATACACACACACACACGCACACACAATTAAACACCAATGAGCGAATAAATTAAAATACATAGTAGTAGTGATAATTAAATTAAAGGTTATAACTAAGCCAGAATTACGTTAGCCTGATGGAGAATAATGAGGCAAGGGATTCTTGACAAGTCAAAGAGAAAGCTGGTCACGGTTATAATACAAATATAAGCTAGAAAGGTCAATGTAGCGCAAGTCAACATTCATCTCCTCAGTTTCAAGAATTTTCAAAAGCAGGTGAGTCAGTTTGTGTTTGAAAGGTGCTTTCCTAAGCTTACGAAGTTCAGGGGGAATGCCATTCCATATTTTCACACCAACTCTAGAGAAAGAAAGCAACTGATGATTTGTTCTCGCCTGTTTTATATAGAAACTTCCAGCTACTGATAAACGAATATAGAGTAGGAATGAATGTGATCAGAGCGAGTAGAAAGTTCAGAAATATTGGGAGGAGCACAACAATTTACGATGTCATGTAACACAGAGGCAACCAATTTAAGATAAAGCATTTTTAACTGTAGAATTCCCGAGCAAGCAAAAAGGGGAGCACTGTGAGATGTATAATCGGAAAAGTACATTAGACGAAGAACCCGCTTTTGTAAAATAATGACTTTAAATGAGCATTTGCGACTTGGTCCCAAGCAATGAGACCATAGGAGATATACGGTTCAATCAGCGAGCGGTAAATGTTAAGAAGAGTAGTGCGTGGTACCAAGTGCCTAAGCCTTGCAATAATACCGATACCTTCACTTATTTTCGTGGAAATGTAGTTAATATGGTGCTTCCAAGAGAGATTACCGTCAATTAGAACACCTAGGTATTTCACATATGTCTTATGTTCAAGAGATACTAATTGCTCTGAGTTATTGTCAGGTATTTTAAGGTTTACTTCACGGTATAATCTGCGTTGATAAGGATAAAAAATAACGAAATTAGATTTAGATACGTTAAGAGATAATTTGTTTGAATGCAACCATTCACACAACTTTAATAGTTCTTCATTGACGACAACTTCAAGTTTGCTTAGATCTTTTTCTGCATATAGTAAGTTGGTATCATCAGCAAATAGGTAAAAATCAAACTTTCTAGAGGAACGATGCATGTCATTGACATAAATTAAGAAAAGAAGCGGACCAAGCACAGAACTTTGAGGGACGCCGCACACTGTTCTTTCTTTGTTAGAGACAATAGACCCGATTTGGGTTGATTGCATTCTGATGGACAAGTATGACAAGAACCAGTCATGATTATTGGATTAAATTTGCTGTGTCCAGTCTGTCCAGTGATAATGGAAACAATCAGTAATGAATTTCATGCTTGATTTAGACGCGTAAAAGGAAAATGAAAACAGAGCACTTTCCTTGAGAAGGAAATAAAACAAACATAGGATGAGTGTACTCAGTAGTATGTATCTTGGCAAGCTTGTAAGTTTATACTGATGCAATGTTCTCTGTATCGGTCTCAAAATCAGTCCAAAATTACGTCATCCGAAGGTTTGATTTTTTTTTTAAATTATACAAAGTGAATTTTTGTACTTCTTCTTCTTACTGGGATGAAAACCAATATGGTAGCTGTTTCACCATATATCAGCCGTCCGTCCATCCTTAATCTGTCCCAGACTGCATTGCAAACTTAACTCAGGCTTCGTAACACAAGATCAAGTTGTAAATTTACAAAGAAAAGAATCAGGATATTTCAACACAACAGGTTACCCTCAGATATTTACTATTCAATTTGATTCCTTGAGTATCCTCTTTATCCAATTGCATGTTGTTTGCTTTATCTTCTAAATTCTGTTTTCGACGATTCTTGTTTTTTTTTTTCAACATTTGAGGTGTTTGTCTCAGCATCATAGTTTGTTTTTTAGTCAGTAGTCTGGTTTTTAGCAGTGTTGTCGTAGTTTGAACTTGTGCTTGGCTGGTTTGTTATCTCTGTCAGGCTTTCAAGCAATATAATTTGTGGAACGACCCGTTCCGAAAACAATTGACATCTTTGTATGAAAGATGAACCAAGAATTTCTTCACAAACCACAGCATTCTGTAAATTATGTTGTTCAAGAAGAGCGAGTACATGATAACACAAGGTGTTGCACTCTCAAGCCGAACCTCCTACGCAGATGCTCTTTGGGCTCATCACGCAATCTTCCTCCCCCACGAACGTCTGCTGAAGCCATGGGGACATTCCTTACCCTTTGTTTGCTTGCATCCCGGTTTGGACTCAAAGATCAGCTGGAGATCACATGAAAATTACTTCAGAGCCAATCGGCATTGGCTAATTATGTAATTAAAAGCTAATAATAAACTGAACAGGCTCCCTTGGGGACGAGAAGTACAACTCGAACTGTTGGATTCTCACGTACAGCAACGTCAACGTTTTCAAATTTACTATGCAACTTTTCTATAGCTAATCCAGTCCGCGTTCCTAGATCTAAGAGCACTTCATCTTTTTCACAGTGAAATAAACTATAGTTTCTCAAACAGATTATCGTAACTGTCTCACACACTCAATGAAAGGACACGCTCAGCTGCACGCTAGTATTTTGGCGCTTTCCGATCATTTCAAGTAGACTTTCCGCAGGCTTCCAGCATTTGATAGAAACCTTCCAATTAAATGAATTGCCACGTACGAACATGTCCATCCTTTTCTTCATGTAATACTTTACAGCTTCTGTCATAGACCCACAATCTATGAAATGTTCCGTCATCGATCCTGTAATTAAGTTAAGTAATTAGGTACGTCTCTCCCAATAAAAAGACACGTTCAACCTTCAGTCTGACGTTTTCCTAAACTGGTGCCGAGACACCCGGCTATACGATGTCAAAACCAGAAATAACATACCACAAAGCAGTGAGAGGAGCCTACAAAGGACACTGCATTCAAGCCATCAAACGCGCGTACCTCATACTGGAAGACACAGAATCGCCGAACCTAACAGAGCTAGAAGCAATCATAGAAAGACTCGCCAGACGCATGCAAGAGATATCCATCCTAGACAACAAGATCATCACCGCATTGGAAAAAGAAGAAGATATCATGGAGGAAACGGACCAAACACTTTCATTTCAAGACACAATCCATTTCGGAATACTCAAAATGAGGAAATGTCTTGCAAAAAAATCATCCAATGGTGAGTCCATTCCATTATATTTGCCCCCAGCAAACCAAACAAGACATTCGCGTCAATCTCCCAAAACTGCAAATCCAGCCTTTCAACGGCAACCCGTTAGAGTGGCTGACATTCTGGGACAGCTTCAGGAATGCCGTACATGAAAACAACAGCCTAAGCGACATATATAAAATGAACTATTTAAAGGGAATGTTGGCAAACGAAGCCGCGCGCGCCATCGCTGGACTACCAATTACGTCACAGAACTACGGAAAAGCAATCGAACTGCTAAAAGAATGCTTCAGTAGAAAGCAAACGCTTATTAACGTTCACATGGAATCCCTTTCAAAAATCGACAGCCCAACGGGCATACACAACCTGAGACGATTCTATGACAGCTGCGAAACTAACATTTGCGCCCTAGAAACACTAGATGTACAGACAGACACATACGGAAGTCTCTTAATCCCCACACTACTAAAAAAACTACCAGCCGAATTGTGACGCACAATATTCAGAGCGAACCCTAATGCATGCAGCTCACTAAACGATTTACGAGAAACACTCCGCAAAGAAATAGAAATAATCGAAAGCAGCCAAACAACTCAGGAAACCAAACCATCAGGCGCGACACTAGACGACATAATTATACCGACAGCCAACGCACTATTCACAAAATCACAGCAACACAAAGCATCACAAAAGGATAGATATACATACGCACATATCTCAGAGAAGAACGAAACCCTAGCGTGCATCTACTGCAACGACAAACACCGCGCCAACACATGCCAGACTGTAAAATCGGCAGAACAAAGAAGGTCCATATTAATCCAAAAAAGGAGATGCTTCAACTGTCTACGCTCAGGACACAATAAGCAGCAGTGCCGATCCATCATACGTCCATCTGCGAACCAAATCGCGATCAAACTCACGAACCAAAACAAAAACCAGACAAGCAGGAAAACACTCTCCACAACGCAAATAGAAACGTATCATTACAAACTGCCATGGTCGTCGCATACGGGCACATGAACACCTGTCAAGCACGCATACTCATTGACACCGGATCACAGAAAACATTCGTCACACAACACCTGAAGAGAAAACTAAAACTCGAACCCATAAAGAGAGAAACACTCGACATAAACACATTCGGTACTATGGAAAGTACCACTAAAGCATGCGACGTCGTCTCACCCTCCTTACAAGCGGAGAATGAAAAACTCGCGATAACAGCTCTTGTCACACCTACCATCTGCCCTCCACTCTCAAACAACACACAGGCAACAAACCTTCCAACCGAATTCAGAAACCTCAAGATAGCTGACCCAGTGAGAGAAACTGACGAACAACTGGTAGACATCCTGATAGGAAACCACAACTACGTCCAGATTATAACCGGAGAAACGAAAAAATCCAAGGACGAGAGATGGATGGCAATACGAAGCAAATTCGGGTGGCTCCTATCAGGACCAACTCCAACTACAGCACACTATAAAACGTTGAACACAATATGTCAGCAAAGCAGGGGCACAACGCTCATACAACAAGAAGACCTAAACGAAACACTGAGGAAGTTCTGGGAAATAAGTAACATCCCTGAAGAAAATGACGGTAACGACTCAGACGTTCAAAAGCGATTTCAAGAAACAATAACCTTTAACACCGACACAAAGAGGTACAACGTGCGACTCCCATGGAAAGACAACAGGCAAAGCATCCCCGTGCTGATGCGTCATAGACGATTCATATGGCCGTTGTTGAGCTCTCCTTAAAAACTGGGAAGTGTGGTATATTTAACAATTATTCCATGAGCGCACGTTGGATATGAGATGATTATAGCAAACTCGGCGCTACGCGCCTCGTTGGCTATCTATCATCTCATATCCAACGTGCGCTCATGGAATAATTGTTAAATATACCACACTTCCCAGTTTTTAAGGAGAGCTCAACAACGGCCATATGAATCGTCTATGACGCATCAGCACGGCTTTCACACCAAGCTCCAAGCCTTAACAATTGCCTCTACACCGGACCAAACCTAATACAGAATCTTGAAGGCATGCTAGCTAAGTTCAGACTACATAAAGTGGCATTCACAGCAGATATCGAGAAAGCCTTTCTACAAATTGAACTCAACAAGGAAGACCGTGACACCACCAGATTTCTCTGGCTCAGAGACATTAGCAAGCCTGCAAACAGTCCAGGCAACATAATCACTTGCTGATTCTGTCGTGTACTATTCGGAGCAGCACCCTCACCGTTCTTCTTGAATGCAACAGTACAATACCACCTAAATAAAGAAGCCAACGCTATAGCTACTTACCTCCAACAATCCATATATATGGACAATGTTGTGAGTGGAACAAACACAGAAGCGGAAGCATTTCAATACTACACATCGTCGAGGGACATGTTCAACAAAGCAAGCATGAACCTAAGGCAATGGTCCAGCAACTGCACGTCGCTGAATGACCAAGCACAATCCGACGACGTGTATGTAGAGTCTACTGTCAAAGTCTTAGGGCTGACGTGGAATACCGAAACAGACACGCTCACATTACCGCTCAAAGAGCTATGTAAAGAGATTCGCAACACTAACACAACAAAACTCACAAAACGAGCAGCGCTCAGTCTATCATCCAAATTATTTGACCCGCTAGGATTCATAGAACCAGTCAATGTTAAAGCCAAGATAATGATGCAGGAGACATGGAAAGGAAACACAAACTGGGACGAAAACATCGAAGATAGTCTTAAAGAAAAATGGTGCAGATGGCTTAACAAGCTACAACACATGATCCAACTTGCTATCCCGAGACAATACATCCAAGAATCTATTGACAACATCCAACTACACATATTCTGTGACAGCAGCCAGCTTGCATACGGAGCAGTAGCCTACATAAGATGCGAGACATCCAACGGTACAAAATGCGCATTCCTTATGTCTTATGTCCCATCAAGGAACAAACACTTCCCCGACTTGAACTACTCGGAGCACTCCTCGGAGCAAAGCTGTCAAACTACCTGTGTAAAACCGTACTGCACAAACTACAACCATCACGAACAGTGCTATGGAGCGACTCGCAAATTGCGCTTGTGTGGATATCTTGCTCGAAACCTTTAAGAGAAGGCTTTATACGACACCGAGTACAACTCATTAAGGAATTCACCTCGGCAATACACTCGTCATGGAAATACTGCCCATCCACATCAAATCCAGCAGACCTCATAACACGAGGATTAGACGGCAAGAGCTTCATGAACAAACAAAGAGAATGGTATCAAGGACCTCCATGGCTCTTACAAGCACCCAACGAATGGCCTTCCATAAAGACATCTGAAGACATCGAGATAACAGAAACCACAGACTACACAATGCAAGTCACTCAAATATCGAACAAGGACAGCACCACCAGCACCTTAAACATCATTAACATCACTAGGTACAGTACACTGACAAGACTCCTTAGAGTAACAGCCCTTGTACTCCAATTTGTGAGAAATCTAGAACAGGGACTAAAGCAAGGGGTAATCATCAACGCAACCGACATAATGGACGCACTCAACACTATTGTAAAAGCCGTACAGAAAGCGCATTTCAAAACCATCATCATAGGTCTGAAACAAAAGCAAAAGGTCAACTTCCCTCTAGTCTCTCAACTCGGCCTTTACCTCGATAACCACTATGTACTGAGATGTAAAGCGAAGCGATACTCAACAGTCGTCCTCTCACCTACCCTTACACAGACATAAATGACGGGCCACCGCTTACTCCAGCAAACTTCCTTTGTGGCCACAGACTGATAAACTTACCAGAAACATCAGATGACAAAGAGGACGGTGAATACTCACCCAACCAGAATCCGCAGAAGATCTATCTAAGAGAGACAAACACCGTCAGAAAATGCTGCAGAGTTTCTTGAAGCAATGGCAACGTAAATACTTGACCGGCCTAAGAGAGCAGCATTCAAGTCGAGGGAAACCACCCCTCTCAGGAGAAACGGTAGCCGAAGGAAAGGTAGTCCTCGTACATGACAACCTACCATGAAACCAGTGGAAACTAGGAGTGATAGTAGAGTTACATCACGGCAGGGATGGTTTCGTACGCCCTGTAACCTTGAAAACCGCTAACGGAAACGTCCTTTCAAGATCAATCGAAAAACTCTATCCGATAGAAGTGTCCACTGATTACCTAGAGCATAAAGAACCAGCTATTAAGATGGACGCAGAGCAAGACACAAAGAACGAAAAAACGCGACCAACTCGAGCCGCAGCTCGGATGGCTGCACAGCGGATTAAAGAACTGTCTCAACTTAAACAAAATTAAGTTTTTATCTTTAATGTTTAATGACTTGATTGTCAAAACAGTATCAATGTATAATAACGAATACTTCATCGCCGGCCCGGGAGAATGTCATAGACCCACAATCTATGAAATGTTACATCATCAATCCTGTAATTAAGTTAAGTAATTAAGTATGTCTCTCCCAATAAAAAGACACATTCAACCTTCAGTCTGACGTTTTCATAAAGCTTCTTGCCGTTAACGCCTGTCCAGATAATCGTTGAAAGGTCACGTTGGTATCCGTAGATTAACGAAGACGTCCACCTTTTTCTTCACAAAAGATTCCATACAATGTAGCTTGTCGCTGAAAAGGATTCAAATCAACGATTTGGAAAGTCTTGCCACGCAAATATTTACCATTCTTACAACATCGCGCGCGAAAATTGATCAATATTCAAAGTTTGCTGCCTTAATCGGGAAGTGCACTGTGATTGGTCTAATTAAACAACCCATTTGTTTCAGCAGACGTTCGTGGGGGAGGAAGATTGTGTGACGAGCCCAAAGAGCATCTGCATAGGAAGCTATCTCATACCCAGTTTCCACTCTCTATGCATGAACACCTGGGACCATGCCGTCCCTTCTGCCAGAAACGTGAAACTGTGTTCACAGTTGTCTGCAGATGAAACAGAAATTCCATCCTTTGACCTATTTGGGAGCATTTTTCCCAAGCCACCTGCAAAGAGATTCGCAAATTTAAGCGAAAGCGAACTTGAAGAGCTTGTAAGTGAGCAACACTCCAAAAAGACGAAAGAAGTCACAAACTGGTGTCAACATTTAAAGGTAAACAAAAAGTTATTAAAGCTTAGTTGAAACTCATTAATAGGCTTTACAATAAAGATAAAACAAAATAAAGATTTAAGGCTTATTAAATATTCAGAAATTGTTCCTGTTAAGTTATGTGTAAACCCAATAAAATGCTAATGCGTAGACAACTGTCTAGGAAATCACATTTTCAATTTGCTGTTTTCACGATTTTAAAAAGCACTTACTTTGATAAGTTAAGTTCCATTACAAACCAAATTTTGATAGTCTGTTTCTTTTTTTTAATTTCAGCATGGGGTGCGGAAAAACAAATTCAAACCCTGCTTGAAGCGATGAAAATAGGTCAGCTTGATCAAAACTTATGCAGATTTTATGCAGAAGCGAGAACGAAAAAAGGCGAAGATTACAGTAGATCTACCTTGCTGGGATTTCGTCATTCGATAGAAAGATACCTCAACTAATGCCCTGCCATTTAGCAGAGGCCTACAAATTTCAACTGACCCAAGATTTGCAAGATCAAACCTCATGCTAGACGTGCAAATAAAAACTCTAAAACAAAGCGGTAAAGAAAATGTCTCGCACAAACCTGCTATCGAGGAAGAAGACCTCCAGAAGCTGAAATCAAGTGAAGTGTTGTCCTTGTCGTCACCGATTTCCTTGCTGAGAAATGTTTGGTTTCATGTCGCCTGTTTTTCTGCAGAAGGGGCCTTGAAGGGCAAAGAAGATTGACAACAAACAGCTTCAAGTTTGAAACCGATGCGGCTAGAAGAAATTATGCAACCATGAGACACGATGAATTATCAAAGAATCATTCCGGAGGACTAAAGGACGTTGAAAGCACAGAAAAAGAGCCGGAATGTACGAGACCGAAGACCAAGGGTGATGGCTACAAGGCCCTCAAATTGTATCTCCAGAAGGTATATCCAAAGTGTACTGTGTTTTTTCAGCATCCCAAGAAAAACAACATGGCTCTAGATGCCGTTTGGTACGAAGCACGACCGCTTGGAATAAACAGGCCTCGCTAAAATGATGAAGACCATCAGCAAAGAAGCACATTTATCTAAAATCTACACAAACCATAGTGTAAGAGACACTGTCATCACTCTCTGGTCCAACGCCGGGATTTCAAACCACCACATCATGGCAGGCAGCGAGGAGGCAGCGTGGCCGAGTGGTTAGGGCGCCGGACTTGGAATCCGGAGGTTACGGGTTCAAGGCACGTTCTGACCACTAAGCTGGAGTTGTTTTTTGGTAGACCCTAGTTCAACTCCTTAGTCACGTTTGTAAATAGCCAACTGGTCTGCCTCCTGCCATGTTATGTTCATTTGGATTATTTGTTTCATCATTTCATCATTGGCCCTGAAAAGCCCCATTGGGGAGTGGTCAATCAAGATATTATTTATATTTTTATTATTATTTCTAGACACCGCAGTAAGCAGTCTCTGGTAAGCTACAATTCCCGGCCTTCGACCTCACAGCTCCATCACTGCAGCCAAGTCTTGTCGAGAGCCTTTTCTCCTCTGCCAACAATCACAGCCAGCCATCAGAAACTTCTCAGCAATCCATGATGTCCCAGACCAAACAAGTGGCAACGAAATTGCTCTTCGGTGAATGCACTATTCAAAACATGCAAATTGTTTTCAACGGTTCATCATCGGAATCGATCTGAAATTCAGTCCATCATGTTTTTAATGACTTTGGACAGTTCTCTACTGTCTTCAGTTCGTTCACAATTCTGCTGAACTATTTCACCAGTTGTTGGATACAGAACTTAGAAAGAGGATTTTGATTGATATTTCAGGGAACGTGATTAAACTTTACCGGTTGCTGGTGTGCAGTCGGTTGTCATGAATGAATTTTCGCACGCTTGTTTTCTCTTGTCATGTAAGACTACAAACATTTTTTTTGTGATGTAGCCCAATAAAAGGATTTCTGTTGTTCCAATGTCTCAATGTTATGTTATAAAACAAATGGTAAACGCCATAGTGTGCACTACTGAGTTATGGGTTTGCTAAGCACTCAAGTAGCTAGAGTCACACTCGGCTATTGCGCGAGACTCTTACACTTCTTTCATGCTTAGCAACCTAACGCATGCATCCATAACTCAATAGTACATGCTATGGCGTTTGCCATTTGTTAATTAAATTTTGTGTTATAACATAACTAAAGCAAAGCACACGCTCCGATTGGTTAATTCAGCGTCTACTATTTGCCCATGGGTGTATGCTGCTGACGTACTCAGTAACTAAAGCAAAGCGCATGCTTTGCGATGTAGCTCAACAAAAAGACTTCCGTTGTTCCAATGCCTCAATGTTATGTTAAAAAACAAATGGTTAACACTAAAGTGTGCACTATTGAGTTATGGATGCACTTGGGAGGTTTGCTAAGCGCTTCTTTCGTGCTTAGCAACCTCCCGCATGCATCCATAACTCAATAGTGCACGCTATGGCGTTTACCATTTGTTAATTTGTATTTATTTACATTGCCCAAATTTACATCTTGTTTCTCAAATGAAAAAGGTGAATTAATCATTCTGACCACAAAGCATGCCCTTTTGGCAAGTTACACAACATGGAATTAACCAATTATGGGCACATTGAATTGGCCGAGCTACAAATCATAAAATTTATTTTCTGACCACAGATCTGAGGGTCATCATGGCCATTTACCGAGCTACACAGGACATTTGCTTCCTTACCACAACTCATGGCCATTTGCCATGGCCAAGCTACAAAACGTTCTTTCCTGATGACACAGGCTTTACTTAATAGTTGCTGAAGGCTAGCGGGTCAAAATACATACCCCTTTGCAGAAATCATACACACTTTCCTTGAATCTGCACTGGAGAGCCAAACTGACGAACAAATCCACCCCAAAAAATCTTGATACTGACTGGGTTAGGATTGCGTTACACTATGTGAAGGCAATTATACGCAACGGGTTTCACTTTGAAGTGCTTTCTGTTTTCAGTGTTAGTGAGTTTGCACAGGTTTACATTAAAAAAATCAAGAAATGTACATGAAAAGATTCCTTCTCAAGACTACTTGTGAATTGTTTTGATTTCTTTCCAAAAATGTTTTCCAGAATTTGATTTGCCCCGGTATCTGCGTGTGTGGCTTATCTGCAGTGTTTAAGGTGAATACAGTACTATGTCATTGTCACATGTTGTCACAGTGCTTCATTAGCGGGGTGTTGGTATATATATATATCATGTTGTCTTCATTTGTATTCATTCGAGTTATACAGCTGCTTTTCCACCCTCTCAATTAAATACCCAATGACTGATTAATACTTTTGAGTGTTGGCGTATCAGGTTGTTGTAAACTTTATTCAGTAGTTTTTGTTATTTTTTGCAGGCCAGTATGATTGAAAGGACATAATAAAGAGGGTCAGACAAGGCTTGTGTTGGCACACAGCAGAAGTGGCTGTTTAACACATGATAAATGTTTTATATTTGGTTTAGCTGGGCAAATTAGAATATAAATAGAGATAATTGCAGTGTACTATACTTCATGCTGTCAGGGGGAGTAAGACAAGTACAGAGAGCTTGATAAGTTTTAGACACTGACTATGGCTGCTCTATTTCACATGTAACACCCCTCCTGCCCTGACTATAGCATGTCATTAAAACATACAGTACCTGGTTCTGGTTTTCTTTCATTATGGTCAACCGTGATTCTATGCATCTTCTGGTTTCTAGAAAAGCTCGACGTTGAGAAATCTCTGTTGGATACTTCGTAAAAACGCCTGTTATATTGGCACATACGAATATGAACAGATTGCCAACAAGCTGTGGAAAACAAAATATACATGCAAGTAATATATTTTTATGTACATCAAATAGGTTTAGCCAAATGTTTGAGGATAGGGATTAAGGGAGCCATTTACATCCTCTGCACTGTTCCTTGATTCTAGCTTTTACAGCATAAAGTCAGTTAACAAACTAGAGCAGCTTTCAACTGAGTGTTATAACAACAAGAGCATCATAGCATAGCCCGAGTGGAGCCCCATACTCACAAAGGGAAGAAAAGAAAACCCATGATTTGATTTTCTCAAAGTTATCATGGCTGGCGGCATTACTCATGGGCGCATAAACACGACGACGACGATAGGGGAGTCACACAACATGGTGGCCATACTCTAGCTAATTAATAGGTTGACAGAGAAGACATGCAGCCTTGGTTTGTAACATACTTCTTGGATATTGGACATCCATGTTAAGGTCAATTGACACCTGTCAAAACTAGGTATAAGCTAACCAGTATCACATGACCATATAGATGACATTTTTTAAGTTGACCGCTGACCAAGTGCTGGTGTTTTCGATTGGATCACGGGCTCATGTCAGGCTAATTAGTTGTAATCAGGGATGGGTTGTTCCAAAGTAGGTTAACGCCCAGGATTAAAAGTTAACTGAAGTATTAATTCTTCTTGTATACAAATGTTTTTCACTGCTTCTGTTTTGTGTAGTTTGAGATTATTCAAACTCAAAACAGAAGGCCAAAAAATATATACAGAAAACCTCACTTCAAAGTCGAAAACTCAAATCAAAATTCTTGCTTGTCCTTGGTTAGCTTAATCAGGCTTTGAACAACCTAGCCCAGGAACTCCCCTTTTTTAGGCGATTGCACCATAATGCACAAATAAAAACGCCATATTGTGCACAACTTACACACTTTCTTATATGACTGAGAAAATTACTTTGTTGTGATTAGCTGAGAACAGGCCAATTTTATTGCTAATTTTTAATTTGCACTGCAGTACAAATTAACATGCATGCTTTTGCAACATTCTCAGCCCTGTAATAAATGAGTAATGGTATCAAAGCTCGGTTAATTAAGGATTTACACTACTCGTGATATCTGAAAATTCTTTCAAATTGCAATTATGAGAGAATTTCAAAGATCATTCTTAGCGTAAATCCGTAAGGTGATTCCTCAGTATTACATTACCTATACTAATGTATACCCGGCCCATTTTATGAAGCTTGATTAGGCATAGAAATTTTCATAGAACTCTATGTTTCTACTTTTGGGTTTTTGAATAAATTAGTTTGCAGCTCTGGGAAATGGGTACACCAGTAGATGCGTACAGATATCATAACAATTGCACGGTGGGTAATGCTTATCTATTTTCTTTTTCACAGTGTTACCGTTTGTTATTTCCAAGGTGCCTCTTTTATGCTCAACTCTTTACAGTCTCTGTGAATACTATTTAATTTACCATACTGTTATGATCAAAACATATATTTCTATATAATAAACTCTACGGTACTACAATCATACATATTAATGAATTCTACTACTCTAGGATCACACATTTCTACATAACGAACTATGTGACTCTACAGCTCTATGATCACACAATTCTACATGTACATAACAACTCTATGGCTCTACAGCTCTACAATCACTCATTCCTGCATAATGAACTCTACAGCTCTACGATTACACATTTCTACATAATGAACTCTACAGCCCTTGTCCCTATTCAGAGCTTTCCTTAGTTGATAAGTTAGCACGACTCTTGGTTCTATTCAAAACTTACCTAGGTAACTTAGTACATTAGTACAACCCTTGTTTCCATTCAGGGCTTTAATCAGTAAGTTAGTACGACCCTTGTTTCTATTCAAAATCCCTCTTAGAGTGCAAGTACGTTAGTATGACCCTAGCGTCTATTCAAAACTTTCTTTAATACATTAGTTTCTTGTTCTTGTTTCTTGTTTCCATTAAAAACTTTCTAATGGATATAGCATCCATCTCTTGTTTAGATTTTTGGCAAATGAGTCAAGTACTTATGACAGTTTAAAGAGGTACTTAGTAAAAACTTGAAATAAAGATACCTATTCTTATGCTTGGTATGAGAAATAATCAAAGATGTAGTTATGATGTAGAGTAGTAGAACATAGTTCACATGGTAGAAAAAAATCATTGTGTAAATATGTGCGATTGTAGAGCTGTAGAGTTCATTGAATAGAAATGTATGAAACTGATTGAAGAGCAGTAGATACAGTTCATTATGTAGAAATGTGTGATCGTAGGTCCATAGACATACAGTGCTTTCAATAAGATTTGAAGTAGGTGGCTACCTTGGAACAGCAGTGCCCGCTGAAGTAATATGAGAAGCCCAGGCAAATTTTCAAAAAGGAGAATTTTTAAAGTTAAAAATATCCGCTGACATTTAACAGAATACCCGCTGGAGCTCTGGCAGGTGCCGGGTCCTAATGAAAGCACTGGAAGTAGAGTTCATTATGTAGAAATGCTTGTATTTCATAATGCCAAGGAATTACTGTAAGTTATCACGTACAGAGACCCATACAACCATAAAAGCTTACATCTCATAGTTAAGCTTATACACAGAACATGCTACGAAAGACCAAAAGCCATTGGTTACCATGGTGACATGCCACTGTTTTATATGTAGACACAAGAGAGGCGGTACAAAGTGATCAGTGACAAACGAGTATAGCTGTACCACTCCACGGCAATAGAACATTCACAAAATGGGTGCCAGTTGACTTTGTGCACATGTAGTAAAAAATTACACCCAGGGCCGGGTTGTTCAAAAGCCGGCTGATGCTAATCCAGGATTAAAAGTTAACCGAAGTATTTATCTTGTATGGAAATGTTTTCCACTTCATATGTTTTGTGTGGTTTGAGATTATTCAAACTCAAAACTGAGAGACAAGCAATATCAACAGAAAGCCTTGCCGAAACATTACTAAACTGAAATCAAAATTGCACTAGTCCTGGGTTAGCTGAATCGGCCTTTGAACCCTGACCCAGGTGTGTGTTAAGAAATTGCACAAAATGTGCTAAATCTTACTTGCTGAGTAATTTGTTAAGTGCATGAAATACAGAGCAAAGGATTCAACTGTACATGATTCAGTCCCTTATGAGGATGTGTGGTGGTGTTGTAAACAAAAATGTCCTGTACTGTTTTCATGAATGAACAGGGTTTGTTTGTTTGTTTCCGAGTATGAAATCTTTCTTCATCCTAAATGGTAATAGCACGCTTCAATTTCAGTAAATACAATTTAAACTTTAGTTTGTGTCATTCAAAGTGTAAGTTTCATGAAGATATAACTTGAAACATGTCACCAGTAAAATATGTGCACATGACAAAATTCTTTGTGTGTTTCAAACAGGCTACAGTACCGCTTAGAACTAAGCGAACATCGCACATGCGTTGTTAACGCACACCCAACATGTTAAATTTCCCTGCGCGTTTTACCCAACACGTTAGGGACACGCGTTTTTGCCAATGTGTTTGGTTTTGTTATTCATAGCCAATATTCCTTTTGTGATGTGTTGTTATGGCGAACAAAGAAACATAATACGACTACAGCTCAAACAAATGCATGAATCTGTAAATCCCATGCAAAGCGAAAGTCAAATCAAACCACAGCTAATTAAAAAGCATCGTTTAAAATTTGACCGTTCGTAGTACAGTTTTGTACCGCTACCACTGAAATAAGGCGCCCTAATGTTGACAATATGACAAACAAATTCAAACACGTTCGCATCAAACCATCATGAGAAGCCTAAAACTTTGAACCCATTCACCCGAATGCTAATGTTGCAACACATATATTATTTAAGGTTTACGATTCTTTCACGCCTTCCGTTGAGACGATTATAACTGTAACTTGCTCTGATACTATATGATTTGAAAGGTATTACGTGGCACAAGTTTTAATTATCGATTGTTCATTCAACTTTTTGATTACTCCACATACCGCAGAGATATACGTACAGGTAGGAATTATGCAAATTGGCACAAAATAAACAGCAAATTGAAAGCCAGACGATTTCAGTTAACCTAGCACCTGAAACACGACTCAACTGAAGAAAAATTGTAAATTATGTGAGGAGGAAAAAAACCTACAAAAAAACCCTCTGAGGTAAACCACCAAAGAATTGAAGTTAGAACTTATTAAATGGTGATCACTTCCATTCAATTCAAGCAATGAATATTATGACGTCCATTGCGGTGTTTACACAGCATCTCTTGCAGATGTAAAGGCCGATAATTTTACAGGAGATTGATATTCTCTTTTTTCGCCGTTATTGAAAGGATGAGATATCTTATTAGCGATGGAAGGAATGAAAACAAATTGTGTATGTAATGATTATATAACAGCCGGAATGAGAGAAGAAAACTTTTGCCAGTTTCGTGCTTTCTCGCGTCGGCAAAAAAATGTTTCATTCAGCTGCATCGTCTAAAAGCGCTATTTCGTAAATAAACGGCAGAACATATTTTCGCGAATGACTGAATTAAAGCTCGAAAGTTTCCTCAAATGCTAAGCTAAAATAATACTTGAAATTACTTGACAATAAACAAAGATCTATTATTTTAAGAAGGAATGAATTAGTTTTCTATAGTTGAAATTCTATAATTATTTCAGACTGCTGGGTATCTAGGTTTGAAAACAATTCCCAGCCGCCAGGTGTCTACACTTGATAACAATCTTAATATAAAAACTTCCCGGTGCTGTTGTCTATTTCACAGCGCTGTTTGAAAGTCCCGTTATCATTATATTTACTAATTTTTCGAAATGCAAACCATTTTATTCGTAACTTGGATAAATGAAAACACACAAAACAAAATGGTATGTATGTACATGTCTGTAGCCGCCGGAATATTCAGCCAGAACGGAGGAATTGGAACGTGTCTGCTCTTTGAAAACACATTGTATTCATACCGAGTGTTGTCCTTAAAAAAGGTCATTAACTTTCTTTCACAAAGTAACAAAAGCAGCGAACACAGACAAACAATAACCAAGCTCATACATACTAATGCGTTTACGTTAACGCATTATAAAGCACTAAAACGCGAGTGCTAAACGCCGTCTCACGCAGCAAAACATGTGCGCACGTTTAACCCTTCACTTTGTTAACGCGTTATTAACATGAATTTTGGTTTGTTTAGTTCTGAGCGGTACTGTAAGTTAACAGGATCCTTTTTTAAGGACCAAAATCACAAGATCTTATCAATTTTAATGTGGCTAAATGGAATTTAGGCAAAGTTAGACTCAAATCAATGCGGTCAGCGGTGTTTCGCTTAATAGTACGTGACTTGCGGGGCGGCCCTATGGGGATTGCAGGGCTATTGTGTATTGTTGCATCGCATGTGCTGTACTGCTAGCAGATCATTGCGGATCTTTTTGCACTGTGTGTAGCGAATCTTTGCGGATTCTTGCTCGATTTTTGCTTGTGTTAGCTTTGTTTTACCGTTATGACCGCTCGTAACACTCTGAACAGCCAGTCGGCGGCCTACGATGCCTTGTCCCTCGCCCCGGATTCCGAGGGAACGTCGTCTCAGCCAGCTGTTTCTTCGCCACCGAGCTCCAGCTTGGCCCCAGCAGCTTCGTTAGAGTCGCCCGTAGAAGTTTCTCCGACGTCTCCTTCCTTTCTGGCCGCCGTTGCTCACGCCGTACAACAAGTGCTTTCGGCCCAGCAAGCGGCAAGCCTCCCGGTCCCCGGTTCGTCTACGAGTGTGGCCATTTCTGGAGGCGTTCCTGCTCCACAAACGCCTGCCAGCCAGCTTGCTGTCCAAGCTTCGTCGTTTGCGGCATCTGGCGCTGGTTTCACAGCTTCTCCCTCAGCGACGGCGACTCCCGTTGCCTCAGGTAGGCCAAATCCCTTTGTTGTTCCGACTTTTGTGTCGACGTTTTCAACCCCAATTCCGTCGCTCGCCTTCGCGTCGTCTTCTACCGCGGTCAATGCAGCCTTTCCTTCGAGCGCTGCGGGTGCTTCTTCTTTGGCGCCGTTGCCGGTTTTGCATCAACCGTTCGTGGTGGGCCCGGGGTTTTCTCCCGTACCGGCAAAGCTGGTTAGCCAGATCGTGGCTGGGAAGTTTGTCGAACTCCACGAGTTGTTGCCGTCGAACATTGTGCAGACAGAACCTGAGCCGCAGCTGCTGTTCGATGGTCGCCTCGTGTTGACATCGTCGCCGAAGAAACCGAAGCGGCGTATCGAGGATATTTCTTCTTGGTTAGAGGCGTTCTCTATTTATTGCCTGGTCCTCGTATCGTACTTCCCAAATCGTTGGAAGGATCTGTTGCAGTATCAACTCCTGATACTGCGCACATATCGCCAGTTCGCCGGCCGGGTTTGGTTGTCATACGACCGAGCTTTTCGAGAAAACGCGGCAGCTACCAACCTGACTGATTGGTCTCAGTTGAACAGCACGTTGTTTAGCTTTCATTCAGCCGGCTGGTCCACACGCCCGCCTCGTGATGCTACGGACGGCCAAAACGAGCCTCGCGGTTCGGCGTCATCGCAGATCATTTGCAAATCGTGGAACCGGGGTCATTGCGTGGCCCCTTCTGCTTCTTGCCGTTTTTCTCACAAGTGTTCCAGCTGCCATGGCCCGCACCGTGCTGGAGTCTGCCCGACTGAAACGCCCAACAAAACTAGCTCGTCGTCCAAGCGTTCACCCGATTCTCCACCCTCTCGGTCCAGCAGCAAGTCTCGTCGTTTGTAGACTCGCCCACCCCCCCTTGTATTTTTTTTTTTTGTTTGATCAATTGTTCTCCGCCGTGATTTTTGTCAGTTAGCCCTGGACTATTCCTTGTATTGGTGGCCATTCTCTGTATTAAACTCAAGTGCCTCTACTATTACCACGTGTTTGCTGATTGTTCATTGTTCATTTTTTTTTTTTTTTTTTTTTTTTTTTTTTTTTTTCGTTCTGGGGCGGGGAAGGGTTGTCAGGGTGGTTGGGCAGCCATTTAATGCCATTTGTTTCTCCTGTTCTTTCCCTTTAGTCCGACTCCCCCCAGTCTCTGCAGTGACCCCTTTGCAGGCAGATCAATTCGCATGGGAGTTGCGTTGTCATCCCGACCGGCAGAAGGTTAACTTTGTGGTGGACGGTATCCGCCATGGGTTTCGTTTGGGGTTTTCTCCCTCCCAAAAGCTCAAGTCTGCAAAGCATAACAAGCCCTCTGCAGCCCAGCATTCCTCTGTGGTTGACCAGTATTTGGCCAATGAGGTCTCTCTCGGTAGGGTGGCAGGTCCCTTCAGCGTTCCTCCCCTCCCCAATCTTCACGTTAGCAGCTTCGGGGTGATTCCTAAACGAGGTCAACCGGGGAAGTGGCGCCTCATTGTGGACCTTTCTTCCCCCGGGGGGGCGAGTGTCAACGATGGGATAGACCCGCATGAGTTCACCCTCCATTACATCACAGTTGATCAGGTGATCCGCCAAGTTTCCAAACTGGGTCCAGGGGCACTCATGGCCAAATTTGACGTGGAGGCAGCGTACCGCAATGTGCCTGTACATCCATCTCACCGCATGTTGTTGGGGATGAAGTGGCGCGACCAATTTTACGTCGACCTGGTTCTCCCTTTTGGCCTTCGTTCGGCCCCATTTATCTTCAACTCCATTGCAGACATGGTGGAATGGATTCTTGTCACCTCCTACCAGATCCCAGATCTCCTTCATTACTTGGACGACTTTATTACTGCAGGCCCTGCACAGTCCCCCCAATGTGCCCAGAACCTGGCTACTGCCTTGGAGGTCTGTCATCGCCTGGGTCTACCTTTGCATCCAGGCAAATGTGTTGGCCCCTCTTCAGTGCTTGTTGTCTTGGGGATCGAGCTTGACTCTATCACCCAAGTGGCACGCTTACCTCAGGACAAGTTGTCGTCGTTGCAAGAGCTGATTGGTTCGTGGCTCCCCCGAAAATGGTGTAATAGACGCGAGCTTGAGTCTCTTATCGGCCACTTGCATCATGCCGCCAAAGTGGTCTGGCCGGGAAGGACTTTTCTACGCCGCATGATTGACCTGTTATGCTGCTTCCGGAGGAGAGATCACCCTATTCGCCTGAACCGAGAATTTCACTTGGATCTTCGTTGGTGGCACCAGTTCTTGGCAGATTGGCATGGCGTTAGCTTCTGGCTCTTCCCAGGACTGCTACCCGAGGCTGATGTTGAAGTGTCTTCTGATGCAGCGGGCTCACTCGGCTATGGAGCATACTTGAAGGGCCAATGGTTTGCTGGATCCTGGGCAGCATCCCAGCAATTGCAGTCTATTGCATACAAGGAGCTCTTCCCGATAGTTCTGGCAGCTCATGTCTGGGGACATTCTTGGGTCAAGAAACATGTTCTTTTCCGCTCTGACAACGATGCAGTAGTCCACATCTTAAATACCCGCACCTCACGAGTGCCTTGCCTAATGCGGTTGCTGCGCAGCCTTTTATTTTCCGCTGCTCGTCACAGCTTCTCCTTCTCCTCCCAACATGTCCCTGGCGTTTCCAATCAATTAGCTGATGCCTTGTCTCGTTTCCATTGGCAGGAGTTTCGTCGCCTGGCTCCGGAGGCACAGCCGTTCCCCACAGTGGTCCCTCCCGAACTCCTGGCAGAGTTGACCTCTCCACCCTAGAACAGCAGTGCCATTCCTTCTTGCTTCAAGGTCTGGCCCCATCTACGCGTCGGTCTTATGCCTCAGCCCAGGCTCAGTTTATCTCGTTTTGCGCTCAACTTGGCAAGCTTCATGCCTCTGGTTCACCGTGTCCGGCTGACGAATGGACTCTGTGCCTGTTTGCTACCTTCTTGGCCAATCGCATTCAGCATTCTTCGATCAAGGTCTATTTGTCTGGGGTTCGAGCACTCCACATTGAACAGGGGTTCTCAGACCCCCTTGCTAACTGTCTCCGCCTTCAGAGGGTGGTCCGTGGCATCAAGCGTTGTCAGGGCTCCTCTTCTTCCTCCCGCTTGCCGATCACAGATGACTTGATGCTTCTGATTTGGCGGTCCCTGGATCTTCACCTCTCGGATCACCTCATGTTCTGGGCAGCCTGCACCTTGGGGTACTTTGGTTTTCTCCGCGCCTCCGAGTTCACAGTGCCTAGTCTGGCTAGCTTCTCTCCATCCCTTCATCTAGGCGTTCCAGACATTGCAGTGGATTCTCTGTCCGCCCCCTCGTGCTTGCGCTTAAAGATCAAGGGCTCGAAGACTGATCCGTTTAGGAAAGGTGCTTTTATCCATATCGGCCGCGGCCGGCCCCCGCTCTGCGCAGTCCACTCAGTGTTAAGTTATCTCGCTAGCAGGGGTGACCGTCCGGGCCCCTTGTTCCTGTTCCAGAATGGGCAGCCCCTTTCCCGCGCTTTGCTGACGGACTGGCTCCGGCAGATCCTGTCCTCTGCGAACGTTCCAGGCAATTTCTCTAGCCACAGCTTCCGCATCGGTGCTGCCACTGTGGCGGCACGCAACGGCGTTCCAGACCACCTCATTCAAGCCTTGGGCCGCTGGTCGAGCTCCGCTTATCAATTGTACATTAGGACCCCATCAGAATCTTTAGCGGTCCTATCCACCAAGCTGGCATCGTCTTCGTAGCTTGTCACCTTCCCTAGGTACAGTTGTGGCTATCTTACCTGGCTGTGCACTACCAGCGTATCGGGCTGTCACCCAGCCGTTGCCTTAGCACAGCGTACTTGCTCTTCAGCTGGAAACCTTCGTGGTCCTGTCCTGTTCTTGGGTTTACGCCGACCTCGAGTCTTGCTGGTCACCTGCCCCACCTCTGATTGCCTTCTGCTTGCCTCTAATCGCCAGGCGCACTCATTGTCTTGGACCTTGCCGTGTGGGGTGGTCATATTTTCATGGTCAGGTATGTGTCATTCTCTTCATTGCTTTGGGGCTTGGTGCTTGGGGTCTAATTGGGGAGTGGAGGTTCCAGGTCACCCTGTTCTCGGGTCCCTCCATTTTCCAAGCACCTGGAGAGGGGTTACCTTGGGTGGTTCCCGCTTACAGGGTTGCCATGGATACCTCCCCTCCGGCTTATGGTTTCTGCTCCCCGCTAACCTTTCCGGCACCAGTTCCCAAGCTCATCTATTGTGATGAGTTTAAATGTGGCTAAATGGAATTTAGGCAAAGTTAGACTCAAATCAATGCGGTCAGCGGTGTTTCGCTTAATAGTACGTGACTTGCGGGGCGGCCCTATGGGGATTGCAGGGCTATTGTGTATTGTTGCATCGCATGTGCTGTACTGCTAGCAGATCATTGCGGATCTTTTTGCACTGTGTGTAGCGAATCTTTGCGGATTCTTGCTCCCTCCCGCCCCCTCCCTTTTTGGTGGTTCATATCTAGGTAAGTACGGGTCAGGTAAGTTGTTTCCACTGATTCTTTCAGTGTGACGGTGCCAGTTAGCGGCTGCTTTTGGGGGTGGTTCCCGCTTACAGGGTTGCCATGGATACCTCCCCTCCGGCTTATGGTTTCTGCTCCCCGCTAACCTTTCCGGCACCAGTTCCCAAGCTCATCTATTGTGATGAGTTTAATCTAATACAAATTCAGTTTGTTTGCATTCAAAGCCTACAAACAAGAAACCATATGCAAATAATTTTTATAATCTGCTCAAATTCCTCACTTTAACTTGATTTTGGCTTCTTTATGTTCAAAGATTGTTTAGCCTGGACTTTTGTTGCAGTAACAAATTCCACTACATGTTCCAAATTATTGCATGGAAGTGTAAATATTTGCTAGAAGTAAAATAAGAAACCCTACATGAAAATGAGCAGATTTTTGACACATAACTAGAAACAAGATCCAACTGTCTGGTTTAATTTCTACTGAGAAGTATTTCAAAAAGCATCAACTGAAAACTAAGTACCGCTATTTTGATTGACAAAGGAAAGCTTAGAACCAAGACTAGAACTGCAATGCAATAATTTCTTGTTTCAGTCGCTTGGAAACAAACTGCCAGCTGGGAAGTGTTCTCTAAAATCTAGTCTGAAAATTCTAAATTTGTCCAATACAAAACCAAAAATTACAATTTTTTTACAACCCCTTTACATTTTTGATCAAGGATTGAATACTCCCAGTGAGTAGTTTAAACAACATGTGGAACTTAAGTTTCAGCCCCTATGGTAATGTTTCCTTTAGTGGATGCTTCTAAGTACAAGCTGAAGTTTTTCAGTTCTAAGTGTTTTGAAAACTTGGAATGGTCTTTTGCATACAACAAAAATGTTTCTCCAGTGCATTCACTGGCTTTGAAAACCAGAAATGCTACAGTATCTTCCTACACCTGATTAAAGTAAATTTATACTTTCTCCTCCAAAAAAATATGCACTTCATCTGTATGAACAACAAAAGGTGCCATCATTTCTTGGAATATGCACAATTCACATGTAGACACTGTAGCTTTACTTTGAGAAAGCTATATGTTTGTCTAGAGATATTCTTATGCTTCTCACAGCTATCCGAAAAAAGTTTCCATCAAGAAATTGTTGACCACACAAGTCATTTTCCACGGTAATAATGTTAGCCACTAACCTCTGTCACTTCTCGATTTACTTTTTACATGACAGACAGCAAAACGAAAGAAGTGAATTTTTTGAATTTTGACGGGAGAAAGTCAAACAAATGTTTGAGATATTGTGGTATCTTTCACAGGAGATGCCGATCTTAATATCAGTCCTCACATAGTATCTCACATAGTATCAGTCCTCACATAGTATCAGCGCCTCTTCTGCAAAGAATGCAAGTTTCTTCCTGATCATGATTATCATCTCCTCAGGGAAAAAGCTGCTTAGTCCCCCATTTTGAAAGCAAATGATAATTTATGCATATTTTGCAGATTTAGGCAACATTACAACGTTCACTCTTGCGTCGTCAGTATGGAATTTTTGACAGTAAATCACAGACGTCCTTCTCGCGAAACGCCACTGGGGCCCGGGAGCGAAGAAGGACAGCTGTTTTCGCAGGCTAACTATAAGCCCAAAAATATTATTTGTTTTTGTTCTAGTTGTTGCACAGAATAGCTTAAAAAAGCTCAATCTATACTGGGAGATGTTTATTTTACTCAACAGTTGTTTACTTTAGTGGCTTGAAATGTTGCAATCAAGAAAGCTGTGTTATAACGAAATTGAATGTTTAAAAATCAGGGCCGGGTTGTTCAAAGCCTGATTAAGCTAACCTAGGATTAGTGAAAATTTTATTTCAGTTTGATATTTTTTTCAGTGAGGTTTTCTGTTAATATATTTTGTCCTTCAGTTTTGAGCTTGAGCAATCTCAAACTACACAAAAGATATGTAGTGAATAACATTTTGAAACAAGAAAAATTGATACTTTGGTTAACTTTTAATCCTGGGTCAGTGTTAACCGGCTTTCGAACAACCCGGCCCTGTCACCTAAACATCTGTAGCCGCAAACTATGTGTAATTTTCTATTCATGAATGTACGTTTTAAAATAGATAGAATCCAAGATTTACAGTTAAAGATTGACTGTTTATTCAAGAGGGTATAGGAGGAGTAAAATTCAGTGACATACCTACACCAGGAAAATGACATCATTTTTCAAATTAGAACGACCCAGAAATTTCTAATTCTCATCCAAGAATCACTGCTTCTAAGTTGTGTTGTTTACGTTCCATTCTTTGTAATCATGCCAGAAAAATGCCAGAAAATGCCATGCCAGAAAAATTATACCAGAAAAATGCTTTGAACTATGAACTATGAACTAAGAATCACAAAAAATTAACAAAAACGTCCTTGAGACTCAATCTCATTCACCGTGACAGTCAGCTAAAGAGCACGACACATACACATACATTGCTGGCCCATATTACACTGTAACCTTGGACTAAAATAACAAGCTTTAAGATTCATATTCCTTAACAGCAAACTACCCTTAAATTTAATAATAACTTGTTCATGTGATTTTAGACATGAACCACGAGAAATAACGCATGAGTTTTTTTTTCCAATTTTAACCAGCTGTTTATTGTAATTAAACTATGTCGCTATTCCACCTGCACTTGAAAATAAGCAGAGCAAGAAGAAATCCTGTCACTTTTTTTTCTAATTCACAAAATAAATAAGTAAAAAAAAATGGAATTAACAATGTAACGCAAAATAAGAGGTTTGCAAAGCCGGCACACGTATTTTCTAAGTAGAGAAAACTCCAAAGTTTCAAGTAGGCTCTTTTACAATACACTTGCCATGGGCTGGAGCATCACGTTTTCTACACATCGTAAACACGGGTCATAAATTATTTACGCTAAGAGACATGTTGGGAAGCCGCTAGCTTTCAAGGCACTGCAAAATATCACAAAACACATAACACACGAATAAACCAAAAGCGAAAAATTAAAGAAGTGCTTACCAATCTCGTAAGATTCGTATCATTGCTATTCATGGCTGCGCTTGATATTAGATGGATGGCAGGAAGAATACAACCTCCGAAAACAGCAATTCTCATCCTTACTGGCAACATGGTGTAAGTCATATAAACGAAGAAGGCTGCTAGCCATACGCCATCCGACGGTGAATAAAGGCTTTTTACATTACTAGGATGCGCAAATTCCCATGGTGGACAGACTACCGCAGCTAGCACAAATCCACAAGAGATGGCAAGTAAAATGTACGAGACCCAGTTCAAATGGCTCTGAGATGAACCACTTCTGTTCACAATCAAAGCAAGCAAGATGTACGCAACGGCGAATATACACAGAGTGATGCCTTCGGCATTGGTTTCCGCTGGCATTTTATTTTCCATACCGAACTGCAACCCTATCAGAATAAAAGTTAAAATAAGTAGCAGCACAATGAGCCAGCTCATAAACTTCTGGTTCAAGCGAAACACGTAACGCTGATACAGGCCCTCGAGCTTTTCCGATTCAAATCGCTTTGACTTGAAAACCCGCGTAAATAGTGTCCAGTCACCACAACAGGAATCCTCGCATATATGTTCACCTTTCAAAGCTTCAGGATCCTTCAAACCAAATTGTTTTCCATTTTTAACGTTAACGTCTGGAAATCCATTCGTTACATTATCCTTCTGAGAAATTTCATTTTTGCTGGTTCGAATGTTTGCATTTTCTTCAACACCAACTTCCACAGACCGAAGTCGAACTTCGGCCGATCCGTTGCTTTCCATGCTGGTCAATGTCTTTTGTCCTTCACTGACAGTCCTTTTCGGAGACACAGGCTTATTTCTGTCTGTTACATTCTTGTTTAGGTCGCTTTGTGAAGCGCTTGTCTGTGGTTTCCCTTCTGTTTCCTCCTCCCAAGCTCTTCTCGATGGTGTCGAAGACCTTCTGTTGAAAGCAGTAGAGTCAGACTGAGCTGACATGTTCACCGACTGAATAATAATTTTACGGGCCAAGTTTGGCGTTCACGGTAAGCTAATGTGGCCCCTTTCATGAAAATTCTTTCAACACTAAGTCTAAAAAATTACTGAGGACCGTAGCAACCGAATTCTAAAACTTGTCGGGTTCACCGGCCACCAAAACAAGTGAACAACCTTTCGCCATTATTCGCGCTCTGCTGTAACAGAACGGTAAAACTGTTTCACAAACGGCATCAAAAGAGTTTTTGTTTCGTTTTTAACACCGCATCTATGCCTCTGGGTATTTTTGGAGCAACTAAACTCTCATATAAGAGATAAGCTGCACCTTCGTCAAATGAAAAGGACGTGAGGGTCTGAGAGAGGGACTTGTTTTGTCCACGTGATCGGTCTGGCCTTTCTGATTGGATAGGTTCTCTTAGTCCTAATTTATGATTGAAAAACACCAAAAAATTTAGGGATTATTATTATTTATCAGTTCATGGCATTCCCTGTTCTCTTTGGTTAGGCAATCAGACGGGAACGTCAAACGTCATATGTAAAAGTGGCTGATATCATAACGACAATGTATGGGCAATGATGTCCTAGAAAACTGGCACAGACAGATTTACTCCAGACCATTATTTTCCGGCGAGAGCCCCCATCTGAAAGAGACAGGCTTCACAGTTTTTAAAAAAAAGTTTAAGAAACTAGTTCCTTTTAGCTGGGATCGTTGCGCTAAAATTGAAGCAAATCACTGAACCATTGAGTACCACTATTTCAGTTCACGAAAATGCTGCTGAGTATTTTCTTTTATTTTCGCAGTTTCTGTCTCATAGACTACAGTAAGCAAAAGAGGGAGCTAGACTTCAATTAAATATCATTGCATTATATTATAATATAAATGTAAATACGAGTGCGTACGCTTCGAGCTACCTTCCAGCCAATGTACGGACTGTCTAGCAACGGATTTTCAAGGAATAACAAAGCTCTAGTTTTACTTTATGTTCCTTGTCTGTTTTGAGCGAGCGACAGAAGGGTTTGTTTATCCTGTGACAAAGTAAAACACCTGTATAACATGATTGGTTTTCACAGAGGACATGAAAGGAATAATGTAAAAATGTTAGCTTATTCATAACTGATCCTGATTGAAATCAGTGCACGTTAAATGAAACTAATCACGAACCGGCCTTACTGGATTCAGTATAAAACTAACACCTTACTGCTTGAAGCTTCGGCTTAAGAACGACTTCCCGTAAAAGCCCTAAAAGCAAAATATCATAAATAAGGTTTTCTTGGCCGTAAATAATGATACTACGAGAACTCAGTCGACATAATAACACCACTGATGACCAATGAACTGAAGGTGATTCCGGAATACGTTGCTCGGCGTTTCATGTTGACTTGTTGCTTTTAGTAACGATAGAGAACATTTCAAAATCCCCCTCAATTATCAAAAACGGACAAAAAGTAGAGATAGGACGAAAATCACCATATTCATTCAAACACACAAGAACGTATTGTACCATCCTATTAACGTCTGTTAGAAACATAACACAAACGTAAATTCTCGGTTTTCTCGGAACAACTTTAAGTTTCACTGCTTTCATTTATTGTCTATCAGAAAAACTAAAGAGTTTGGTTTGTTTTAAAGCTAAGGTCATTTAAATAAGAATTTGTTTAAAGACAATCATTTCTAAACAATCCGTCACGGCAGCTCAATCAGAATATTAGCCGGAACGTGTAAAGTTTCGTTCAAACTTATAAACGTTCTATAAGCTTGCTAACTGGTGAACGAGTAACAGCGACGTATATATGTTTAATTCTGTAAAGCATTTTAATCAGCAAATACTCAAACTTTGAACGCGAGAAACCTCAATAGAGCAAGTCTCTTAGCTGCCCTTTTCTATCATTGCCAAGTATGTTAATTTTTAGCCCGAGAAGACCGAAGAGGACGACTGCGTGATTCTCGATCAGATGTCCTTTCGCTATGTTAGTCGAAATAACAGCGGACTCCGATCACGGTTCCCGGCCAACTGTTTCAAGACTGCGAATCTCAGGAGATTCCCTTGTTATTGATTTACGGGGGAAATAACCATAAACACAGAAAAACAGGACAAAAAGCTAAAATGCGCAGTAATAACTAGAGCAATGTGAGCGGGGCACCTCCTTAGCTGGACCTGGCACACTGACCGGCGTCCACCTTACATTATGCCTTTGGATATTTTCCTAAAATCATTTCTCAAAATTTTGTTAAAAATTTATCAGTAAAGAAGTATTAGTGAAATTGTTGCGGTGGGCTTTACAGGTTAAAGCGGAGACAGAATATCAAAAACTGCTACATGTACTTAGAACTGAGAAAAACGTTCAATATGGCTGGATATGACTTTTTTTTCGGCCGGAATTGTCAATCAGTTAAATTCTTGCCCAGATCAAAGATAATTTTACCTGAATATACCTTTGTAATGGTGAACTAGTTTAGTCTGCTTGACTCTTCCATAAGAGATGAATATGAAAAGGTGCCGTGCAAATAAAATCGTGTAAAGTAAAAGTGCTTGTCAAATGCGAAGTTTGTGAACATACAATAGCTGTAATTGGTTTTGGTCACCTACAGCGGTTCTCAGTGTGTAACGATGGAAAGAGGTTTGTTGAGTACCCCAAGCCAATATGTCTTTCAATATTTTAATTGGTCCAAGAATCATGAAAGTCTATTTTTGGTTCACAGGTTCCATACCAGATGCATATTTTATTTGCTGAAATCTAATTACACCATTTTATGTAATTCTTTTATAACAGAAATTTGAAACCAAGGTCAAAAGTATTTAAAAAGCCGCTGATAACTACGACTCTTCAAACAAATCCAGTGCTGAATTTTTCTTTCAAAGGTCGAACTAAAATCAAAACAATAACGTGAAATGCGCCTGAAGTGTAGATGAAAAAGAGAGCCGGGTAACCTACATATCGTTGTGTCTGTTTTCTATTATTCAGATACCGTCGACCTTCTATTGTACATGTAATTGCATTGGTATATTTCGCTCCCTCTTTTGCAATTAAAACAAACTAAATCGCTTAACACCTGGGCCATAGCACAAGGGGCGGAGCCAATAACTTCATTCAGTGACTGGTTGGGTCGTCGTTTTGATTTGAGTGTAATTTGAGTTGGTGGTGGAGAGAATGGAAAGCCAGTCCAAGTGATCAGTTGTCTATTCCGTTTTCAGTTACACACTTTGTACGCCTTATCTCATTTCTTTCAGGATGGCTTCAACAAAAAGTGAGAAGCGATCTAAGTAGTGTGTGGGAGGCACATTAAACTGCAATTACGAGTAAATTAAACAAGACTTCCAAGTAAAACAAATCTATTTATGGGAGATGTCCAAATTTATCTTAATATACAAATATGTAACACTGTCAAGAGAGACTATTCTACACTCAGAGCATCCTCTCTGTTTTGCCGACACGCTAAAGGTAGTGTGGGATATAAAAACGTTTCGACATATTTAAACTCAACATGACCGACCGAGTACGAGTTTAGACCAGAGCACTGTGCTAGTGTTAGTCTTAAGGACGTTCGCGCCCAAAAACTTCCCACACACAGATTTTTTTAAAACTTTGACTGAAGGTAGAAAATTATAAGATTAGATAAAAAACGTAAAAAAAATCGGGGGTCACCGAACTCGTTTTCAAGATAAAGCGTAGCTCAGACCATAGCATTTCTACGATTCTCAGTCATTCGAGGCGATTCTGGCCGGATTCATTACTATCGGCATATATTTAAGTTGAAGAATCATCTCTAAGCTATGAGTGTTTAACACGGCTTATATAGGCCTAATTGATAGATCTTTGCTACATATGTCATTAAATCTGCTAGAATTAGCCTTAAAAAAGACAACTTCTAAGTCACGCACACCTGTCTCCATGTACCAATTCGACCCTTTTTTAATAATATATGACAAATAATTACAACTTCCCACACACAGATTGTTTTGGTTTTTTAGTATAATGTAGAGAGTTAAAAAAGGAAGTGATCTGCCGAAAAAAAAGTGGGGGTCACCGAGCTTCCAACAAAAATATTCGCACACCAAGTTAACGCAAAGACCATCAGCTCTATATTTTGTTAAGTTTTCGACTCGGTGCGCGCGCTTGAAAATGACGTGGCACGCGCGTGACCAATGAATAGCGTGCGCACTAGAGATGCGCAGTAGCAATGGGCGCGAACGTCCTTAAATACAGGGCGAGTTGGTTTACACGTGTCACGTGACTCGGTCAAACCTGAGGTGGGCTGATCTTCAGAAAATTCGTCCAACGGATCTTTTCGTTTTCAACATTAGCCGTGTTTTCTTTTGCAGACTCAGTTTTTGATCCAAAGAAATCTTTTTATCCTTTAATGAAGTAAAACTGAGCTTTCAAAAGAAAGAGCAAGATTCTGAGGTTACGTTACTGGATTTTGTTACCGTGTACCAATCACCCGATTAATAAGTGTATATCTTATTAACAAACTTGACAATACGGACCGAGCTATTAATGTAATTTCAGAGCGCCAGGAGCTAAAATCAACCAATCAGATTGCTCCATCGCTGGTCCAATATCCTCTTAGCGTTTGTAGCCGATCTAACGCGTGCTCTGATTGGCCCGTCTATTCTCCCGTAATGCCCACGGGCCGATTAAGGGCCTGCAAATAATAAACAACTTATTAACCTCGAACGTTCGGTCTTTACAGGAAAATCTCAAACCTCGGCCTTGCCGTATTGACCTCGCTATCGCTCGGTCAATACGGCAAGGCCTCGGTCCGAGGTTTTCCCGTAAAGACCTCACTCTCAGTTAATAAGTAGCAAGTATTGGACCGGGCACCGTCCGGAATGATCCCGCACGATCATTCTTGAAGATTATTGCTTGTTTTATAGCTTACGTCTCTAAGAGAACTTGTTTTTTTTTACAACCTGCTATTATGAAGTTTTTTTAAAAAAAAAAACTTGTAAAAAGATTAATTTTTAAATTATTCTTAGGTGTTGTAACTTGTAAATAAGCTAATTTTTGGGTTTTGTATTTTTTTTTAGGTAGATGTCCTCTATTAGTAGAGGGTTAGCCCTTGGACACATTGATGAAGTTATTATTATTATTGTTATTATTATTATTATTATTATTATAAAAGATTCCATTTCTTTTTAACAGAAAGAGAAAACAAACAGCGGTTAAAAACATAACAGTAAGGTTTCGCATGGTATATTTAACTTTCGTATGCTACAACATACATCTTTAGAAGTGACGGTTACAAAATATGACGAGATTAAAAAGACAAAAACTAAAGCGAGGTATTGGTAACTAGCTAGACAACAATGGAAAAAAGAAACTACATCCGGTGTGAATTAATAAAGAAGGAGATTTTCACTACCGACGTTTTCATTTAGGGCGGGTTTACGTCTTTCTTTCCTTATAAAGATCGTTTCAACCGGTCGCAGAAATCTAAGATTGTCTACAAAGCCAGTTGCTGGGATTGTGATGCTTTTTACATCGGCAAAACTAAAAGAAGATTACATGACAGAAAGACTGAGCACTCAAATTGCTCACGCCTCCGCTGTTGCTGAGCATTCGATTTCCACTGGTCACAACATCAAATGGGACCATTTTGAGATCTTACAAGCTTGCTCGGGATCGTTCTGGGACCTCGCTGCTGGGCTCAATCCGTACTGTCAAGAACTCTGCCTATACGGCCCGGCTCGCGCTTGGGTAATTATATATTTATGTACGATGGAATGACTTATGCATCATCTGCAGCCTTTATTTGAAAATATGGAGTAAAACGTTGACGTCTAAAGCCACGGATATCGTTGTAATCGCTCCTTTATGAGTCAAAGGGCGCATTTCCGTATCCGATCCTTACTTAGTAAGGATCGGAAGAGAACACTTGCATCATCTAATTACACCAAGCTACACCAGACGATAAAACTGTGCGATAAAATCTAAAATAAGTGTTCTACTTTTATTCTGATATGGTTGATGTTTATCTTTCAACTATGCCATTGGAGTTGGAAATAAAACGAGTTGATTTTAGGCCAAGGGAAACAAAAATCAGTTCCGAAATTGCGGGGAGTTCAAAACAACCGAGTTAGGAATAGTCGGTTGTAAATATTACTAAATCGAAGTGAAATGGGTTCGAGTTTGAAATAACCGAGTTAGCCGAACTAGCGCTTACCTGAGCGGGGTCCAACTGGATTTTCTTTGTAAGAAGAGAAACGTTGAATATTATGGTCCATATTTAAAAAGAAGTGCCACAGAAAAAAGCAGACAGACCTGGCAAAACGCGCTTAAAAGGCGGTGTAATAAGTTCTAAGCTCAAGAACGTTTTTGCTACACACAGTACGAAGCATATATTAACCACAAATACTGTTCCTCGCCAAGTCGTACTGAATAATGTAATTCAGTCAGTATATCAACAACATAAATGTTAACCCTATTTTGACAAGGACCATAAAACTTGATACTGAGGCAAAACTTGTTATCTATGCCCTGCACAATTTACATTCAACCTTTATCTTTTTCTGTTTATTTTCTGCTTACTTTTGACATGATTGTATTTCAAACAATCCCATATAAAGAAATAATAACTTCTTACTCATAATGTGGCTTTCACTTTTTCAATTCAGGCTTAAAAGCGGATTTACAAAACGAAGCCAAATTTCCGCGATGACAAAATCCAATGAAAAGCCGACCCAAGGGAATTTCGTTAATGGTTTTTGTAGTGTTATGTAAATTTTTCATCTTTTTGTGAGTACTAAAGCCTGGGAAATGTATCCTCAGTCAGTATATCCACACGATAAGCAGTTTAGGCATGACGCTATTTAAAATGAATTTCTACGCGATGGAATAACAGTTTTTGTATGCCAGTGGTTCAAACACTTAAGAAGAACAACGTATTTCGCTGACCGTCTTCATACACGTTTATTTATATTCAGCAGCGGGCTGTATACGAAATAACTAGCAAGTAAAATATTATGTTTATGCATATATACTTCAGATTGAAGAAGTCAAACTGCGCAGTAAATTACGTACAGCACTTCAAATTTGGGAAGTTGAAGCAAGACGTTGCTATTAAATTTCCCTGGTGTCCGGCCTCCTTGAACGAACACTGAAGAGTTTCACCAAACGGAGCTGGAAGTAAAACTAAGTGACTCAGGTACCGGGATAGCCGCCGGCCAGCCTGACAGCCGGCTATTTGCGTGATGATTATTTTAAAAAGCCTCGTTCACTCCTTGTTCAATAGTATAAAGAAAATGTAAATTTCAGGAGATTCAATCTGGTTTCAACGTCAATGAATTTCTCGTGTATCACAAACAAACTGCGAAATTAGATTTTGTGGCCGCAGAGTTATCATAAAGGGTCGAGTCCCTTTACAGCATTTTGTTGAACATGTGCCTATAAAACATGTGTCACACTACGAGATTTCAGTTTTCTTACCCGAGCTTTCGGATGCTTTGTTTCCAAGTTGTGATGCTAGCCGTTCAGGGACGTTACATTCATCTGTATTCAGTCCTCGCCGTCTAATCAAGCAGTCTTATTGACAAAGGTAATGTTGGTCATTCAAATATCGTTCGCGGTGCAGCCAATCAGCTAAAGTTATCTAATTCTGTGTTATCTAAGGCAAATTAGTTCGCATCGTAACTGACTTCAAACGGCTTTCGTCTGTTTCATTGGTCAGCAATAACGACCCGAGCCGGTGAAAGGCAACAGCTTCAAGCGACCATTTTACTCGTCTGAATAGTATACAGCCTAAAAAGGTACTTCCAATTACGTTTAACTTTCTAGGCTGAAAACATGGGGCGCTAATTAATTTTTGATGGTAAGAGTTATTGCTTCAGCTAAAAATAACACCGTTAATGCCTTTCACACTGGATCATAATGAATATGGGAAATATGTGACAGACATGTCTAAAATGACTGAAGAAAATGAAAGAACAATAATTTTCTACAGAGCACCGACACAAACTGAAACTGACGAGTGAAAAGTCTAACAACGTAGTAAAAGAGGATTTCGAACAATTGCTTTAACAGCAGTAAAAATTTGCTTCAAACTAAGGAAGACTAGGAAGAAGACCCAGAACAGTTCCAGCTGCTTGAAAGATAACACACACCCAGGAATACATAAAAAAATGGTGTGTGCACCCTAACAGGACTCTGTCAGAAGTAGAAAAACGCCGTGATTCAGGTGTAACTACTAGAAAAAAGTGGCTGACTGAAAAAGTACTGGGAGCCGGTATTATGAATTGGAAGACTAAGGGATGAGCAAGGGGATTGGAACAAGCAGGTAGGTCTCTCGGAGAGACTGAACCAGCAACCACTGAGCAGATAATTGTACTGAGGTACATCAATCGATGGAATAAACTGAAATGCTAGCTTGTACGGCAGTGTATACGTGTGTTTCCAGTGACTTTGAGAAAGCCTTTGATAGTGTCCATGGAAACATATTGTGGCGAATAACGAGAAAATTTGGTAACCTATCAAAATTGGGATTAATGGATGGTGATTGCAGTGTACCATGACAGTAAAGACGTTGTGGATGACTTTGTAAGTGACAAAAAAAGAAACAGAATTGTTGATTGAAAGCGTCTAATTCTTGTTCGGTTGGCTCGCTGATTTTGGAAAAAAAACTCTTACCATTATTCAACGGTGATCAGTCCACACTAGTTTATTCTACCAACTGGTCAGGTAAATATCACATGTCGAGCTCTCACATAGCAGCCACACGGATTACATTTTCACCTTGTCTAACGCGGTCGCGTAGCTACGTTTAACACAGAAGTAACGATACTAATAACTAGGCTGACGGACCTGTCTACAGTACATACAACTATCATGGCCACTTGCCAAACCACAGGAGAGCTTTTGGGGACGCTATTGGCGCTACTGCGATAATTACGTGACTACCCGCAGTTTTCTTTTCGGCGGATTCCGGTAGTCTTTGCTGGGGTCTTTCTTCACCACATAGGTCTGATGTAGACAAAAGAATACGACCGACCTTCGCTTATATGAAAAGCACCTAAAATACCAAGATACAGATATCGATTAAATCATTGAACGGACCGTGAGATGTAATTTTTAGTGAGTTTTCACTGAAGACAAAAGGAGAGAATTTAAACAGTCAACCTGGGTTCGAGATTTTGAGGTCAAACCCTGGTGCATGCAGTATAACGTCCCTCAGTTCATTCTCTTAGGTGCACTAACATGGTCCCTTGTAACAAGACAGAGTCCGGCACGCTCCTGATCAATGCATCTTTGTGTTTTAATGCACTGGCGGAAGTAGCTCAAGAACAAAACCAAAAACAACGATTTGACAGCGGATGGAGACTAAGCGTATTACATATTAGTAAGTACAATGCTTACAATGTCTTCAAATTAAGTTTCATGTAAAAGCTTAGTTGTTTTTGTTTTCTAGTCTACCTTATTCGACTTTTTATGATTTCCCTTTATTACCTGCATTGCAAATGAGCGTATATGGCAAGAGACTGTCGACTGCCGGACTTATTTCAAATAATAATTGAAACATTAAAGGGTTACAAGCTCCCTGAAATAACTAAAAAAAGCTAAAAATGTCAGGTAGCTGATGATTAAAATGTCTATCTAGCCTGCGAACAGGCTCCCAGCGAGGGCGGAAAAAGAATTCGGTGAGCGAGGCGCGAAGCGAGTGGGAGCCGGAGCGTGAATCCGCGAGCGAAGCGAGTGGCACGCGGGACACCAGGACGCTCTCGGCTCGTCCCGTTCGCCCTAGACTACACTCGGCTAGCTCGCACTAAGCCCAACCGAGAGCCTATTCACACTGCATACATTAAAGTGACGCATATAAAACCAACACATGTGAATAAATTATCACTTTGGCTCAACTGCAGCGCGGTTCGGTTGTGCTCCAGTTCGTGTCGCTCGAATAGTTGGAATTTCCTTGCCTCGTGTTATTACTTTACTTGGATGGCGAATGTACAATACCCCGGCCCGGTTCGTGGTCGTCTGAGACCTATACAAGTGGATGAATTGCAAGCGGGCGCGGAACAAGCGGCCCAAGATGGTCAAGTGCCTCGTGGAGACGTAGAAGTTTTGCCGGCGCCAGTTCAACCTCCTCAACCGGCTGAAAACCAGGGCGCTCAACTTGTTGTGGGCCAGGCTATCTTACCTGCTCAAGCCCAACAGTTTCCACCGGCGCAAGTTCCAGCCCAACAAATTCCGCCGGCGCAAGTTCCAGCCCAACAGATTCCGCCGGCGCAAGTTCCAGCCCAACAAATTCCACCGGCGCAAGTTCCAGTGGCTCCACAAGAAGCTGTGCACGTGGAACCAACTCAAGGAGAGCTTGAGGTAAATGCGTTTCGTTTACATGTACTTCGTGTTGTATGGGGTTTTTTCGTTATTTTTCGGGTTTTTTCCCCGCTCAGTTTGTCCGCGTTTGCCGGTTAGTTAGTTGTGAACAGCTCTAGTCTATTAAATTTGGACCTTGGCGGGTTTCTTTTTTTTTTCTTTTTCCTTTGTTTTTGTCTTCTCTGGTTTCTTAGTATTGTATTCAACACACCGGGATATTGGAGTTATTTGTAATGGAGTGAATGCTTCATTAGCGGCTTTCGCGGATTGTATTTTTCTCTCAATTGTTGTCGAGAATTTATATGCAACACTCAGATGGGGCGGGAACTTACTGTTCACTGATGTGCGTGTCTTTATTGTATAGAGGTGAAATGTTGTAACTCAGGATAACGCGAATGAGCTATGGGGTGAGAGTTCACCGAAAAAAAAAAAAAAGAAAAAAGAAAGAGCAATGGGGCGAGAGTTCTCCATGAGAAATAGAAAGTGATGGGGCGTGAGTTCGCCATGAAAATAGAAAAGGGAAGTGATGGGGCGAGAGTTCGCCATGAGAAATAAGGAAAGTGATGGGGCGAGAGTTCGCCATGAGAAATAGGAAAAAGTGATGGGGCGAGAGTTCGCTATGAGAAATAGAACAAAATGATGGGGCGAGAGTTCGCCATGAGAAAAGAAAAGGAAAGTGATGAGGCGAGAGTTCGCCATGAGAAATAGGGAAAGTGATGGGGCGAGAGTTCGCCATGAGAAATAGGAAAAAGTGATGGGGCGAGAGTTCGCTATGAGAAATAGAACAAAATGATGGGGCGAGAGTTCGCCATGAGAAAAGAAAAGGAAAGTGATGAGGTGAGAATTCACTTTGAAAATTAAAAAAAAGGAGAAAGAAATGTATGAGAATTCTCCATGAAAATAAAAAGGAAAAGAAATGGGCGAGAGCTCGCCTTAGGACGGAGGGGGGTGTTCCCCATACAATACATAAATAAAAATGAAATTGGAAAATAAAATAAATAAATAAATAAAAATTGAAAATGGAAAAAGGAAATTCGAGTCTTTCGGCAATGCAGTGGAAGTTTTTCGATAATGCAATGAAAATCTGTGTTTTTTTTTTTTTTTTTTTTTTTTTTTTTTTTTTTCTGTAATGCAATGGGGCGAGAGTTCGCTAAAACAAAAGAAACTTCGTGAGTTGATGTTCGTATAATCTGACTCTTCCCTTATTTGCTCTCCTAGACTCTAAAGGAAAAGTTTGGTCATTTACAAAAGTCTCTTGAGGAGTTGACGAAACTCTCTGTGGCCTCTGTGATAAGGAAGATGCTCGATTATGCGGCACGACCGCTTTCAGAGTTTAACAAGTACGAGGCGATTGATATTCTGGAGACCCTTCAGAATACCTCCAGGGATAATCAGGATGAGAAACGCGATTTCTACCGCCTTGTGTATCAGACAGCCAGGGCAAAGGTAGACCTCCCAAAGGAACATTTTCGCGCTTTGGTTCTGCGCCTCCTCGGGGACAAAGACCATACGAAAGTGTACGAGGCGGTTGCGAAGGTGGAGAAAGCGATGACGGGGAGAAGCCCGTCGTCTGAATCTTCTTACCGTGAACGTGGTGATGCCCCATATAGAGGTCGTGGCTGGAGAAGTGGCGCTCCCGTCCAATGTTATTTTTGTGGAAAGTATGGCCACATTATGGCAAGGTGTTATGCAAGGAGGGGTGCACAGCAGAGGCCCTCAGCAACCCGAGGTCGTGCTAAAGATAACAAGTTCTGATAGGTGTACTAAACCACTGAAGCGCATGAAAGGAAAACAAGTTGTAATAACAGTGATAATCATGTTAATAACAAGTTCAATGAGCGCAATAAACATTTGAAACTTGTCCGGTTTCTTTTTTTTTTTTCGATTTAATGCGATTCTTAAGTGGTATTCGGTTAGTATCACCTTTACAAGGGTAGGTGGAGGGATCAGTAACACCTGCCTGTAACATTTATTTGTTTCCCTTCTGTTCTCGCACATTGTTGTTGTTACCTGTACTGTAGTCACAGAGAGTTGAGAGTTTTGAAAACGGGGTATCTCAAACCCTCCCGGTCATACTGGGTCAAGACTGTCCTCTCTCTGCTGGCTTCTACGGGGTTCTTTAAAAAAAAATCCTTTTTTCCCCTTAGGCAACATTCTGGTCATGGGAAAAACATGACAACTTTGATAACTTTATCAACAACTTTGGTGATCGCGCAGGTGCGATACAGTGGATAGACGTAAGGGGGAACCCCGTATCGGTCAGCAGTGAGGGGACAGAAAATGACCACCTGATGCAGAAAACTCGACTGGTTGAGAATGGAGAAATTATCGGGCATGTCGAAGAGTTGCTATTTCGGGATCCTGATACTTTTGTGGCGGGGGAACTTCACAAACGCATAACCCAGTGGACAGAAATCGCGAAACTTGCTCCTTCATCACACCAGGAGGAGGTCTTGTCTTGGATTGGGAATAAGGTGTCGATATTCCCATATTTCAAACACTTTAAGGGAACGTTCAAGGGGGAACATTACGATTCCGACCGGCCACCCCACAGATTGTTTAAAAATAATGTATCTTGTAAACAGTTTGGGGAGTTTGTCAGGACGACACTTTTAAGTCGTCTAAGAACTGGTGCGATCTCTTTGGTGGGTAAGGTTGGCCAAGTAACCCCGCCCCAAATTGTACTACCGTTGACGGTTGAGCCATCAAAGCCGAGATTGTGTCATGATGCGCGGTACCTAAACTTGTGGATGCTAGAGAAGCCTTTCACCCTGGATAGGGTGACAGATTTGCCTCGGTATGTTTTCAAGGACTCTTATCAGACCGTCCTTGACGACAAATCTGGATACGACCACCTTTTGCTGTCGGAAGAAAGTCGTACATATTTCGGAATCCAGTGGGGTGGTTGGTACTTTACATATAACTCCCTACCGTTTGGCTGGAAGATCTCCCCTTATGTGTATCATTCGACGGGCCTTATGGCGTCTAATTTTCTGCGCTCGTTGGGGATCCCATGTCTCCTATATATTGATGATAGGCATAATGGTCAACTCCAGGTGCCACTTAACAAAGGGGAATATGGTACCCTACACTCTGCAGATGAGCGTAATTTGGCGGCGGCCAAATCAGCAGTATTTCTTGTGGCGTTCTATTTGGTACGTTTGGGATATTTTCTGGGCCTAACGAAGTCAATCTTAACCCCCCAAAAGATGGTCCCTTATCTTGGCTTTCTCGCGGACTCCAGTAGGGAAGTTTTCCACCTGATCCCGGACAAAAAGCGCAAGTTCCTAGAGCTGATCCGAGAGACATTAGGCTCGAGTTATGTTTCGGTCAAGACACTTCAACGTTTGGTCGGCAAGTGCGTCTCCTTTTCCCTGGTTGTTCCAGCAGCGCGTCTGTTTACTAGAGAGATGTCGGCAGCAATCTCAAGGGGTATGCGCACAATGAAACCAATTGCGATCCGGGGTGCACTGCGCGATGAGATCGCCCATTGGTTATTTCTAGAAGGGTGGGATGACCCTCTACCTTGGCGCGAAGAGAAACATCTTCAGATTAACATAGCAACGGATGCCTCTCAAACCGGATGGGGTGGGGTCATCTCTACGCCTGTGAAGCAGGAGGCATCTGATTATTGGTCAAAGGATGAGATGATGCTGGATATCGCGACAAGGGAAGCCATGGCAGTGGATAAGGTCTTACAAGCATTTAAACATCTTGTCACAAATTGTCGCGTCGATGTCATGATTGACAACCAGGCAGTCATGCATGCGTGGACTAATCAAGGAGGCAAAAGTCATGATTTGAACGAGGCTATCAAGGCATTATTTTTTACCACGGTGGACCTGAATCTATTATTACGCATGTTGTACGTCCCGTCACGGGAAAACCCGGCGGATCCCCCTTCTCGCAGGCTATCTTCTTTGGACTACACACTAACACCGGAGACCTGGAGTGAGGTACAACGGGTCTTTGGCGGTCTGAATGGCCACTCCTGTGATTTGATGGCCCTAGATTCAAATGCTATGACTGACAAACAAGGGAATCATCTTCCCCATTTTACGCCGTGGCCCTCGCCATGCTCGATTGGGGTGAATCTGTTTGCACAAGATTTGATGAAGTTCTCTTCTGTTATGCAGCGTCCATATGTTTTCCCGCCAAATGTCTTAGTCGGCCCAGTCTTGCGTTTTCTCCAGTCTCACCGACAGCCATGCACGCTTGTGGCTTTGGATACATACCCAAGGAAGTATTGGTGGCCGTTTTTACAATGTATCTCCAGAAAAACGCAAAAGATGGCAGATCTAGGTGATTCGCATGCTTTGTTAATCCCTACGAAGGAAGGTTGGAACAATGAAGTCAAGATCCCAGGGGAACTGTGGGCTTTTCAGATAGCTTTTGAGTAGAACTCATAGCAGTGACATTGCTTTAGAATTGCTTGTAAATATTTAACTGGACTGGGGAAGCCCCGACATGTGGGGGGATCCCTCGTTAGAGTCATAAGCTGTTTTTTTCTTTTTCTTCTTTAGCTTCAATTGATCCAATGTAATAACTATAACATGTAGGAAATAAAACGTTCCTTTCATAGACTACAAACGTCTCGCCTTTCTTTCCCCTTAGGAACTTCCTGTTGTTGCTAAGTTGTTTACGCTATCCGTCAGATGCCCGACTTGTTCCCATGCAAATGACCAGGATTTTAGATTCTGTCAAAGGTGTGGCTATAATCGGCAAGTCTTGACAAAAGCGAATGTCAAAAAAGTTAATGTCGATTTGGAGTGCATTGATCAACGTTTACGGCAGCTAATGGACTTTGACCGTGCTACTAGCTATGCTAAACAGAAAGACTCGTTACAAAAAGAGTTTGAAAGCTTTCTGGCCTCACTTCCGGGACATGTCACTTTGGCCACTGTGACCCCGCGTGATGTTTGTCGTTTCCTTATTTTTAAGGATAAGGATGGCAAAACGCAGATTCACCGCAATGGTTGCGACCATATCGGCAAAAAGGGACGATTTTCGTGTGGATGCGCAATACGTTTATCTTACAAAACGATTGACTCTTATATCGGTAAGTTACGGGCCATTCTTCACTCTATTGGACGAGATGGCGAGTGGGACAAGCGCCTAGGCCTTGGTAACCCGGCGTCTGACAAATCCGTCAAAGATTTCCTGAGGCTGGTAACCGCAGAACAACTGCAGGCCCGTATAACACCGAAACAGGCTGCGCCGTTCTTTGTTGACAAATTGACACAATTATGTTTGCACTTAGAAAGAAAACTGCAAGGGTCTAACAAGGCGATTGACAGATTCATCATAGCTCGCGACCAAGCATATTTTAAGCTGGCCTTCTTTAGTGGAGATCGGCCAGGGGATTTGGGACAGATTAAAGTTCCTGAAATCCTTCGTTTCCCCAATGATGACGGGCTTCTCTTTAACCACATTTGGGGGAAGACGTTGAGGGATGGGGATGAAAATGTGTTTGGGGTTAGAAGAAATGCGCAAGCGGAAATCTGCCCTATTCGAGGCATTGAGTGCTACATGGAAGTGACTCGTGATATGAGGGTAGATTTAACGTGTGGCTACCTTTTCCGCCCAGTTACACCAGATTTGGGTATAAAAGACGCCCCCTTTTCCTCCTCCGCAGCCGAATCACGGTTAAAGAGCTATCTTAAAGAAATGAGTGCGGATAACGGTGAGACGCTCCACGGTTTCCGGTCAGGCTGTGCAATTACCCTGGCCCTTACCGGTGCGGACCTGGCTGAAATCATGGATCACGTGGGATGGTCAAGGCGCCACACAGCGTTGTACTACATGCAACTAGCGAAAGTCTTAAATCCAGCAGGGGCCTCGGCAAGGCTCGCCTCGAGTGTTGGCTCCGAGCCATCTGCCTCCTGGCAGGACATTAATGAGCTAAAACGTTTTGTGTGTGCCTTCCCTGCAACCAATCAGGGGAAAAGAACCTACGCGGAAGAGTGCCTGTGAGGTACGATGAAAATCTACCTCCCAGAGTTAGGGAATTGGATCGGGGTTTAGTTTTGGGGAGTTATGATTTGGTTCAGGAAGAGGGATGCCTCTCTTTTGACGGCCCAACGTTGGTCTCCTTAGGTGGCTGTTTAGTATTGGGGAGGAGCCCATCGTTGACCGGGTAGATAGAAACAGACTTAGTGACATTAAGTAACAGGAGCCAAATTTATCCCCAATCTTATTGCGGTACGACAATGGACGCAGTGTTGGATAGTTTACTATTCACACTGCATACATTAAAGTGACGCATATAAAACCAACACATGTGAATAAATTATCACTTTGGCTCAACTGCAGCACGGGGAGGGATCGTGCGGGTACGGGGCGACGAGGTGCTTACGGGCAAGCCCTGGGAACTAATGCTAGACTAGTTATCTTTCCCTCCCTCCCACCCTTACTTTTCTTTTTCCCACACTGTGACCGTTGTCGCGTCGCCAAATTTATCCCCAATCTTATTGCGGTACGACAATGGACGCAGTGTTGGATAGTTTACTGTTCGCAGGCTAATGTCTATCATAAATTATAACCCACCCATCAATATTTTCGCGCGATTTCATTGACTACTACATCACCGGACAGTTATCACGCAATAACCCCGCCTGCGTCGATATTTGTCCTCCGATTACTTCCGTCGAAAAGAAACAAAGCCAGCGTGGAAGAAGGAAAAAAAAACAAACTCGTTTCCGTCGTAGAGTCTGGTGATATTGACATTAAAAAGCTGGTCGCAAATGCTGTCCGGAAAGTGCGAAAACGTGTGGAAAAGTCAACAAAATCATTTTGTTGACTTTTCCACACTTTCGTGACGAACGAAAGAGTAGAAGCTAAAAAGCGCCAGGTTTTCGAGGTTTGATCTAAGGGGCGTTGCGAGGGTTTATTCACAGGATAGTTTATCAATGTTTTGGTCCGATCACCGTGGAAATAAAGTTAATTAAACAACTTAAATGTACTTGATATCGTCAATCGCGTGTATTCACCGTCACATCAACAGTCGCTTTTTACGAGCAGTTTACGCGCGATATGAAAATTAATGGGGGTTATAAAATACATAAAATCCCCTTTCTAGCTTGCTGGTATGTCGGCTGATAATGCCCTTGACTGAGACATTTTTCGGACAATCTCTCAGCCGCGGGCATAGGCCATTCCGAAATTGCGCAGTGAGGTGGGGCGAGTTAAACTGACACCACCACATGAAAGATCGTGTTGAGAAGTCATTTGACCAAGTATGATGCTTTTAAGGTGAACAGAGGCCAAGTTATGGAACTTGAAACATGGTTCAAAATCCATACAAACGTCAGCGTCCCCCAAAACCATATAAACTCTTAAAATTTTTTATCAGTTTTGTGACAACTGTAAAATCCCGTCATTCAACTACCATTTGAAAGAAATCAAGTATGTTTGCCGGTTTTTAAGAGTATCATAGAAATCATAAAAAATTTTAAGAGTTGCTGTCTCAACATTAGAGAGCTAAAAGTTAAAAAAATTCTTTTGTTTATATCCTCCCGTAAGCGACCACTTGACACGTTAATAGAGCGGAAATTTTGATAATATGGTGTTGTAACATTATAGTGACATAATTGAAAAAACAGATCATATTAAATACTTAGGCGTCTTTCTTGATGAAAAGCTTTCATGGAAGCATCACATAGCATATGTTTGTTCTAGAATTGCCCGGAACATTGGAATTTTTACTAAATTAAGGCATTACATGCCTTTAGCCCAATTAAAACAACTTTATTATAGTCTTGTTCACCCCTACATATCTTACGCTATTCTTGCTTGGGGAAGTGGATTTAGAACTCAGATTTAAAAAGTACAAACAAAACAAAACACAATAATAAGAACAATATTCTTTGCCACTTCTCATGGAAAGAACACTGAAAGTGCACTTCCTCTTATGAACCTCCTTGAAATCTTGTCAGTTACGTCTATTTTTAAGATGCAAGCACTGACTTAAATTTGCACATCGATGGCATAATAAAGCACTACCAAACATCTTTGACAACTATTTCCAGTATGCTAATGATATTCACAGTTATGACAAGATATGCTACTAATAAAAACTTTTATAAGCCATGCACAAGAACCAACATTGGAAAACAGTCTGTATCTTCAATTGTAGTTGACCTGTGGCAAGATCTTTCAACTAGCTTGAAAAATCTTAACACATTTACATTTCCTGGTAAAGTCAAAAGAATCTCTTCTTAAAACCCAATTTAGTAACTTACCAATTTAGTAACTTGGTTTTACTTACTCAATTTAACAAGTAAAATTATGCTACGACTACCTATATATTATTCTGCCTATATGTTAGCTTATTTCTTTTTGTCTTAGTTATAAATGTGTATATTTGTTGTTGTTCTTTGTTGTAGTTGCTACAATTAGTATATTTACCTTTCCTTATCTAGGGGCTAACTGGAAAACTTTAGTTTATTTAGCCCCTAGACACCTTTAAACTGTAATAGACTAGCTTCTTTTTTTTCTATTTTATTGCCCTTAAATTAATTTAAAATGTAACGCTCATAGTAGAAAGGTGTAAATAAAGGTTGTTGTTGTTGTTCGCATTCCTGGGTGGTACTAGAAACGGAAATTTCTCAATGGGAAGTACCGGAGTTCATCTTCAAATTGACTTTTCGCATGAATAAAACATTTAAAACTAACATCAGTGGCATTTTTCCATATGCTAACGAGCGACCACCTGGGCTTAGTCGCTTACAGGAGGTTCGACTGTTCGAGACTATTGTGCAAGGAATACGTCGGAAGAAAAGTCAACTATTAATCAATTACTTACGCCGGTTTCCGTGTGGGTAATAACCATGAATCGCTTTTTTACCTTTGTTTTTTCATTCACTGTAATAATTTGGGGCAGAATTGTTGGTTTACTTCTCTCTAGGCTAACTACCACTGAAGTTTTATTTCTACGGCTAAGTTCTACCATCCAAACTAATCCGTCAGGAAAACGGAGCTTTTCGAAAACGATCTTCAAACGGAGGAATTTGAAAACGCCGGCTTTTCGTTTTCGTGTGGACGAAAATCATTTTGAAAACGGAGCTTTTCGAAAACGATGTAGTCATGATAATCACTGATTTGATTTTTCTCAAAGACAAATGCAGAAGGACCGCTGGTTATAGCGTTTCAAAATTCCTCCAGGGTAGTGTGGACGGAAGACAAGTGAAACTCCTTCGGTCGGTGTAGTGCTGACGGTGCCAAACTCGTGCGAGGAAGCCACACTAGGAAGTGGCATTACGAACTTCTGCTACAACGCTGTTGGCATCCCATCCAGGGGGAGTAGAAATACTCCTAGTCGCTTCATATTACGGAAACCAGTACATGTATAAGCTCCTGATAAGCTTCGGCCTAATGGGCCACTTGGCTTGTCCATTTTAAACCGCTCTCTTTATCATACTGATGTTTCAACTATTAAAATCAATAGTGTTATTGGTATTTGAAAATAACTTTCACTTTTGAAGTGAGCCGTGATTTGTGAGGATGCTATACTCAGATGCTATGAAGACTGATCAAATCTTTTAGGTCTGACACATTTAATTAATACGGGTCAATAAATTGTGTCAACTAGGATTGCTTATAAATCGTTGCTTGATCTAAATCGTCATTTCATCAATAGTAATCGTTGTATGTGTTTTTCAATTTCGTTATAAATATCCATACAGAGCTGGCTAACAAAAACAGCTAAAGGGGGGTTTCTAAAACATCCCCTAAAAAGCACCAGAGCAGGTTCCAAAGCTGGCAACATGTATTTTCCTATTCTTTACGGTTCCCTCAACATATCTATTTCAGCAAAAAATGCCCACGGAAATAGATGCTGCCGGACTAATACACTAGTGAAACCGGACGCAGGCTCTGTGACACGTTTTGCGAACATTTTAGAAAGCGGACCAACCTCTCACCTCCCCTCACGGTCAACATAGCAGATGGTGTCCAAGGTGCT
>OZ026601.1:13240858-13298358 GCA_964020085.1 Micromussa lordhowensis | reverse complement strand
ATACGAAAAGAACACTTAGAAACAAATGCGAAGAAAGATCTGCTTCGCAGATGGGAGATTTTCTGGCAATTAAAACTAAATACTGTACAACCACACGGTCTAAACAAACGAATAGGCTAAACGGCATAATATAGACAGCCTCATGTAGTGTTGTGTACAATACATTTTTTAACATACGTTATGAGGGAAACTATACAATCCCATAAGACTTAGATGTGAAAACCCTATTGCGACGTAATATAAATGAGAATATAATTGGCTGATTAAGAAGAATAAAGTCCTTCAATAATGGTAGGTGTTATTATTAATGTGATATAATTGTATTTGAACTAAAAAAGGAAGTCTGAAATAAAGGTGGAGAAGTGGAAGAAAAAAAAAAAAGAAGAAAGAAGAATAAAGTCCAGCCCAGTGACCCCTGACGAAGACCAATGCCGAAACGCGTCGGGTCAAAAAGGTTTACATCTTAAACGGTTGAGATTATTACCTTTCGTGCAACTTGCATTGCACTGCTGGCAGTTAGAGAACTGACGAGTCAGCCAAACAAATTTGATCATAAATTTAAAAAGGCTCTTTATCGGACACAACACATGCTCCAATATCAGCGATGACGTCATCTTAACATGAAAATTACACTACTCCCTGGTAGATTTTAGAGTCAATAAATTTTCGTCCATTCTACAAAAGTATCTAAAGTTTGGTGGTGTCTGAAGCTCCAAGAATACTATCTACAAGATTAAGTCTTTCGTTCACTTCAGTCGATGACGATGCAACGAAGTGTTTGATGAAAATTCGAAGGCTTTGGCGAAGGGACGCAAGCTCGATTGCAGTAGAAATCCTTTCAAAAATATTTCTGTGAAGAAAGTAAACAAGAATTGATGAGAAAATATGATCAGGTTCTCAGCATAGTGACTAACAAAAAGGTAACAAACTGATATCATTCAAGCGACTGTTGAAGTAAATGTGGTACAAAACTAATACCTTGCCAGGCAGGCGCCATAATCTAAAACTGTGCTTTTCTCTAAATTAATTTTTTTTTGGCAATTTAGCCACCAAACGTAGGAGTGCACGGGACTCCCGTGGCTTGTTAACACACTGATATGCTGCATTTCCCCTCCTCCTTCCGTAAATATTTAAATTCACAAGGAATCGTTACCTTACCTTGTTATCTCTGTTGAATAGCCTGACAGAAGCTGACGAAAAAGGTGAGTAAAAAATTTAACAGATGGCTTGTCAAGCTCCACAAAGTTCACAACCTATCAAAGAAAAATCGCTCTACTGAGTATCGCTGTAAGTAAGAGCCTGCACAATTAAGAGACCATGTTAATACACGGATACTTAGAAAGAGTGATCTTCCTAAAGATGTTTCGAGTTTCGCGGGAACAAATTTTCGCGAATTTGGAATTCAGACCTTACTCCTGGGAATTGTTTTATGCGGGTTTCATGTACAGTACCTGAAAGTGATTACAAAAACGGAAAACATATGGTAACATCGTTGTTCACGGTATTTTTTTCTAATTTGCCATACCTGCATCTGGTCTTTTTTGTTGTTGTGTTCTTAGGCAGGAGATACCACAGTCTCCGTGTCTTACTCAGAGTCAGCAGACTCTCAATTGCGTTACCGTAATTGTTGTAAAGAAAATACGGTATGTCGTTTTCGTTGCACTGTTTACAAACAATTTCATTGAAATTCAGTAATGTAAATAAAAGGAGTAAATTTTCGCGGAATTTGTTTTGGCGGGAGTTTATTTTTACGTGTCTTTCATCAGGGCTGTTAACCTAAGGAAATTTCAATGTTCTAAGCTTTTCATCCTACGAACCCCCGAATACGTCATCACCTACATCATCGCCTACATCAAATGACTGATGAGCCATAGTGAGCCAGTAAAAATATGACTTTGAAATCCCTTTCTAGGGAAACATCTGGAAACTCAGAGCATTAGTTGGCCCAGGTGAGTCTATTTTTTATATTTTTATATTCATTACCTTGAGAATGGCTAAAGATAATGCTCTGGTAGCAATCAGGTGAGCTATGAGAAGTGACAGGTTAGCAACACTGTGAGGCGCCAAGTTGCCAACAACTTTAAACTTGTCCCAGAATGAATATTGAAAAGTAACCTGAAAAAGGTAACCTAGATGGTTAAAATGTAAAGGGTTCGTCATTGATTTCACATCAATCACAGTACTAGCACCGCTTGCAAATTTATCTGTGGAGCAAACAAAAAATTTATTGCTGAAAATAAAATAGTATAGGCCCAACAGTACTGTGTACTTCTAAAAGACGTATTTAGCTTTTACAGACCCAATTCCAAAGTTTGAAAGATTAGGAGTATATAGAGGATAATACATGGTTACTTGTCAATATGGAACAGAGCTTATTTCGACAAAAAGAAAGGAGGGAAGTTCTGTTTACTTTTACTTGAAACTTGGAAGTTAATTGCTAAGGAAAACCTTTCTGTATGTTTGAAGACAATCCTGCGGCAGCATTGCCAGATAGGATTCTATCCCAGACGATGACTTAATCCAGCAAACGCTTCTCTTTGAAAGTGATTAAAATATACTTCAGAAGTCCTAAAGCAATTTTTGAATCTATACACGGTATACATTTGTCAGGGAGCCTGCGACGTTAGGTTTTGGTTAGAATTTGTAACAGCACTCTTTCTACCAGGGTTTAAATTTTTGTCTCTGTGAGCTGGAAAGGTGTTCAAAATGCACTTCGAGATTGGGTATGGCAAAAACCACAAGCTAGGTGAGGCATTTGTTTCAAAACAGATGGCAAACCACCCAGTCTCACATTGTATCAGAAGTGAAAGGAACAATAGCATATAATTTAATGCATGCTCCTCAGATTTCAATAGAGTTTTTAAGATTTAGTAGAATATCAATATCGTTTGTACTGAAGTATCATATCACAAAAAGGAAAAATAATTTACCTGATAACTTCGGTGGTATTCACAGAACTTCTGACCAAGATAAGCATAGTATGGATTATATGCTTTCTCCTAAAAAATAGTAACATTTGAATTAAGTTATTCCACAAGGAAAAACAAGATGCTTAGTTAATAAGCTGCTAATCAAGTCGTGCTGCAGCACTTATAAACGAATTCCGTAGTAAAAGAAAGAGTGGCACAGGAGAGTAGTGTCTGCTTCACAACACAATAGAGGGCGTGTATCCTAGAACAAGAATTGAAAATCAATTTGTTATCGTTGACCCTGTGACCAGTCACTGTATGCGACCCTCTCAGTACATTTTTACTTTCAATGACTGAGTTTCTGGCAAACTGAACAACCACCAGATTAGTACTATTGTAGCTATTTTTTAAATCGTGTAAGTGCCCAAACAAAACTTGCTAACTAATCTCACAATTTAGGCAGCTGCCAGCCACTAACAGAATGCTGCCTAGATGAATGCGGAGCACAGAACTGCGATACATACATACATTATTTTATTTACCCTCTGTCCATAGCCAAGCCCCCTCTCCTCCTTTTCTATCTTGAAATAAGCTCTGTGGACACTGTCACGTGGTTAGAACATTGAAAAGGAGAGAGGGGGTCGAAATGTGAAATTACATGTAGAGATTGAAAAACTCACGCGTTCAACGAAAACAGTTTTTTTCGGGAAGTGTCTCAACTACTTCTGTCCATGATTGTAGATAGAGAAACATAGTGCACCATGAACTCGAGCCAAATTGGATGGGGTTTTTCTTGTAAAACTGATATTTGGTGTTCTTGGTTTAATGTAAAAGTTGAACTTCTGCCAGACTGAGCAACTTCACTGTGTCCATGATTTTGGAGTATTTTTCGCCTGTTATTGATATTTTGAAGTAAATGAACGTATTTGACTATAAAAAAATGCGACAGCACGTTTCTTAAAAATTTAAGATCTAAGATTTAAAAAGCTGATTTAAAATCGACGACGTTTCGACGTTACCATAACATCATTATTACAGAGTTTAAGCATGACGTTTACGGCAGACGGCAGACGGCAACGAGTACCTCTGATTTTTTACTATTTTCTTTTAATCCTTAAATAAATCACACAAGAATAGGAAAATGTCTCCTACGATTCACTGCAAATACAAATATTTTCACTTCACTGTACAAACAGCTAAAGATGGACGGCAAAAGTTTCATTTTTGCCGGTTGCTGTCTGACGTAACGTCGTGCTTAATCTCTCTATTACCAAGTCAAAAACTGCAAAAAACCTAGGCTCTATAAATACTAAGACGAACAATAAGCGATGAAAATAATTACAAAAATTACAAGTTAGACCAAGAGTTTAACAATGAAAATAACGTAAATAAATAAAAACTCGGACAAGTCAACAAGATAGGCCATAAAGGAGAGTCAAGTTAATTCACCTGAACACAACAGTCAATGAGAACATGGATCACTTCCCGGGTTTGAACATCTCTCAAATTTTGTCTCATCAGTTTTTCAAATGCATCGACATAGTCCTGGAAAATAACAATGGAAATATTTTAGGTTCCTAGAACAAGTAACTACCAACAGAGCTTTTTAGTTTACAGAATTGGTCACTTATTGTGAGAGAAAGTTCCTAATTATGCTTTTCCCCTCCACAGAAATCACTTGTATCCTTAACTGACTTTTAATGCCACATTGTCTTATTATGAAATACTATACTTGATACTGTGGCATATTGGTAGACTGTGACACAACAATGTTACCACTGAGACAAAATTAATGGTCTATGATGATCAGGAAGCAGATTTGCAAATTATTATCTCTTATGCATTAGCTTTCTCCTAATCTCCTGTCAGATGCATAGCTAATTGTACCTGCAATGTATCACATGCCTTTGATCTGTTTTTGATGTTTTATGACCTAAGCTGGAATGATAATTGTGTATTTTTCTCTTTTTTTTCTTTGCCCCTGGCCGTTACTGTAGCTGTTGGTACTGTACTGCATGTCATGTAAATATTGTGTATGTATTATAAGTAGGGTAAATAATTAGTGCAATATTATGTAAATAGAGTTAGTGATGTAATAGTATTTGTATTGTAAGTATTGTTTTCCTAGTGTTATCGTTAATAAAATTCTTGAACCAAAAAAAATTGCAAATTATTTTTAAAAGGTCACGTGGCTTAACCCATTTTTATGTAGAAAGGCTCATTGGGTACAAGATACAAATTTAGAAGGAATAGCACATGATCAAATGTTCAAGTGGGAAGGGAAGGGGTGACACAATTCAATTTAAGAAGGGTAGCAACAGTTTCTAGCACTTCCCAACAGCTATACTTAGATGCATGTTTATCAAGTGATACAATATTGGTATCACATAAATGCCCAGCCATTGGTTAAACATCAATGGCAATCTTAATGACATAATATGTTACCATAGCAACAGTAAAACCTGTTAAAAACACCTTTAATTTTAGCTTTAAGTGCTTATAACTCAAATTCAAGCTCGCTGCTCCCAATTTATAACTAGAAAAATCTAAGTTGTAGGTATGGATGAGAGTTTCACTCCATCCTTCTTTCCACCAATTCCTGTTGGACTTTTCGTGATTGAATCCGCTTACCAATATGTAAAGCTTTTGCAGTCATAGCGAAGTTCAAGTTATATTTGGATCTGAAGGTGAAATTTTTATTAGCAAGTTTTCTCCTTTTCCTCATTTATTTCTCATTTGCATTTCTGACGCAAGTACTCAATATCTTACCGCAGAAATTATCTACATTGAATAGATTATCGCACAAATGTCTTTATAGAGGCCACATTGTATAAATAGCTCATTTCAGACTGGACCAACACTCAGGGTCTTAAAATAACTGAGGAGAACGTGCTGCCTTTGTAATTATATCTGCAAATGGTTAGACATTCAAGTCTTCTCGGATAAGGACTATAAACCATAGGCCCAGTCTCCAGCATCTTCGATGTAATTGTTAGCAGGGGACGTAAAAGAACCCACACGCTTATCGAAAAGAGTAGGGCATGAAGTTCCCGGTGTTGTGGTCTGAAAAGGGATCAAAGGTCACAAAGACATTGTGAAATTGGATTCTCTATAGACCACAGATCACCATTGGGGTCACAGAGCAGCGTGATAAGTGTGTGAAAAACATGGATGTCGACTAAGGTCATTGTTCGGCTATTTCCGCCGTTAATAAGATGAGCTAAGATGACAGCTTGATTTTCTTTGCATATTTCAGTCTCTGGAATTCCGAATCTCGGTTTCTTTAAAGCGGCATTTCCCGATTCTCGCCTGTTAAAATCGCCAAATCCCGTGTCCTGGTCATAATTACAATCACGAATCTCGTATCCCCTTTTCCTTCAAAATCCTGAATCCTGGCCATGAAATAAGCCAAATCCCAGATCCCGAAAAACCTATTGTGGACCCTCTAGTATTTATCAGCAGACAGGCTGCAAGATTATGAAGTAGAATTCTAATCAATTTTCCAATATGCATTGGCATCATCTTTGTGTGGTATGTCCAACTTGCTGTAATAGCAGCCAAAAGAACTAGCACTGAAAAGAAAATTGCAACTTTACAAAATTTCTGAAAAAAGGACAACCTCCTGAGGTATACCCAAATTTTTGAAAAAAAAAAAAATCCTAGAAATTTCCTTCCGTTTGATTTCATCCTGGAATTTCCAGAATTGTCGGTTGACCAGCTCACTTTTCGAAAATTGAACAATTTCTGGATTTTCTGGAACTTTTCCTAGAAAATTTCTTTAACATTTGTCCCAATTTCAAAAATTTTGGAACTTTCGGTTGAATGGAAAGTGCCTGTTGTTTACCATTTACACAGAAAAATGGGTTTGTCAATGGTTTGTGGAAATGGTAAGTACAAATGGTTGATGGTAAGTTCCATCTGGATTGGTCATTTACAATTTACTCAAAAAACCCAAATTTACCAAAAGAGACAAGGACAAGTTTGACCTGATCATAATTCCAAGATGACGGTTAAGAATTGCAAAGGGTAAGCATTTGGAAATTTTTAACTACCTTTCAAGACGTTCCGTTCATTTCAAAAATTTCCTGGTTGGTTGAGCCAACATTGTCTTACCATGTATGTTGACTGGTTTTTCTGGAAGTTTGGGGTGAATGGTGAACAACTAGAGTGACATTAGTGTGCTGGAAATGCAAATTAAATATAAAATCAATGCTTTCTGATGCAAGAAATGTTAAGGTTGTTTTATTTTTTGTTATGTACACTAAATCTACAAAATTAATATAGAGTAACTTGGTTATCAGTTACCTGAAGTATAACCTTGTATAATCTTGTATAATAATTATTATACATGGTTATAATACATCATATCATTTTGTTCACACACAATAATTATTGGTCTAAATGCACCACGTGACTGAATATGTCCCAGATAAAACTGGGGAATATTCAAGTGATATTCCCCAATTTTCAAAGGATCCTGCATGTTGCAAAAAATATTTGAAAGATAATAAACATACCAGCATCCGTTTGAGTGAAAAAAAATTTTATCCTTGGACAATATTAATTTGGTTCTTGAAAGATCACAGTTTTCCTCAAGCTTCACACTCGGAAAACTGTTTGCTTCTAAAAACTGATAGTGTCCATGGACAAATATCCAAGCATATTTTTTGCACCAAAGGAGGCTGTTTTTAATATATATCACAAGAAATAATTAAGAGTTCAAACAATGTTTACCTCACTGGTCATCATAATTAGAAACACATTCTTTCTGACATCAGTGTTCATACGCTGTTTCCGTGCCAGTTCTAGCAGCTTGGAGTTTTCCATTTGAGCAGAAGACATCCCTACAGACTTGTTGTCATGGCTTTCTGACAAAGCAGAGCCCACAATCCACCAGCGACCTTGTGAATGGAAATATTATCACAGGCTGAGGATTCTGACTTTATCCTTTGTTTATTACGAGAAGTCCTATTACTTTTATTTGGTTAGGAATACCAATTAGAGTTAAAAGCTGACAAAGTCTTTGTTGATAAGAAATAAGACATAAAATACATTCTGCTTTATAGAGAAGGAAAAGAGAAATATGTAAGAGTTTACATAGCAGGGTTTCTTCTCACCCTTTGACTCTGCATTCAGTAACTCTTCTAAACTGATTTTCAACTGAATGCCGACTTTGTAACCTGAGAAAAAAAAATTAAAAGAAATTTATGGCGCTAATTTTGACATGTACACATTTCATGCATCACAGAAGGCATGCATAACATGCCACATCACTGTCCCTGAAATATTTCTTCAAGCCTTTGTGCTGCCCTGCTATTTTAAAGGGGAATAAGTTATGTCATTATTGAAACAGTGTGTAGCCATCTAACTAACCATGCAAGGCAGATCAAGAGAATAAATAAAATTGTCAACTCCTGGGTAGAGAGAAGCTGACAGAAAAGCTCAAGTTTAAATATAGTAGTTATGGTCATTTATTAACTAGAAATATACCAATCAACTGACCTGACTCTCTAGTAACTGAACGTAGACTTTTTCTAAGATGTTCTATTTTTGAAGAATCATAGCCTGGTATCTTCCTCAAGTTGTTGCTGCGTAGGTTTGTAATAATTTCCAACATAAAGCGAACTCTAGAACTAGAAATCACAAAACCAAACATTCTCAGCTGAACCTGCTAAAGACACTGCATGAAAACAACATCATACCAACTTACAAGTTTTATTATGATAATGAATCATGAATCATTCAATTGTACATTCAAGTGTCAATTTATCTCTTTCATAACTACCAAGCTTTTTTTCCTGTTAATCATATTTCCAACTATGAAATACAGCAAAATGTGGATAACATAGTTTGTAAAACACAGAAATCAAGCGAAGTAGCCAGGAAAGTGCTTGAAGAAGATATCGCTAACTCTGCTGTCTTTGGTTCCTTTTATTGATTTCATTTGGAAATTGTTATTAATTATAGTAATAGAGTTGATATTCTTAGGTGTAAATAAGTTTTTGTCCCTTCTCATTGCTCATTTAGCCAGCATGGGCTAAAATGAGACTGAGTTGGCCCAAAAACATTTACACTCAAGAATATCACGAATATCAACTCCATGGCAGCAAAAACAATTGAAATCCACTTGCCCAGTGGGCCAGTAAATTTCAGTTTTCTCTTGTTTCCACTTAAATATTACTTGCCAAAGGGGTGGCCACTATGGCAATCAGAGGACAAACACAAACAAGGTATGCTTGGATTCCTATCTAACTAATCCATGCTTTCAACTCAAGGGTTAACTAAATATTGCAGTCGTAAGTTTTGAAATAGCTTCTGACTGGAAATTATCATTTATCAAGCTGGCATTTTCATTCAGACTCACAAGACTACTGAGGCTAATTTTACTTGCCCACCGGGCCACTGAACTTCTATTTTTACTTGTTGTATTCCTGCACTGAACTCTATCATCACAATAATTTTTTGTGAAAATTATTTAGCTCACAGGTCCATAATACCAGTATTCTTCAGAGAAATAGGAGTTCTGTGAAAGGATTACAAAAGGAGAGTTGGACCTATTGGGGATTTTAAAGCAGTTGTGTCTACTTTACTTTTATGTTCACCTGTTAACTATATTATTCAGTCAGCATTGTGAGATAATGATTGTGACTGCAATCAGTATTTACAGGAGTCTGCAATGTAACTGTTATTCAGATTGAGACTATGGTGGGTAGGAGGGAACAGTTTCCCACTTTTTATTTACAAAAAGCAATTGGGATCAATTAGGGTTGCTGATACAATGCAGCTACAAGCATTAATTACTGTAGCATCATTTTGACAGGCTTCAGTTTCAATACTGCAATGTTCCGAGACTTGGAAACCTTCCCATTTGCCAATTATTATTCACTTCACTGGATTGCATGATTTCCAAAAATCTCTTTATTAGCCATTGAATTAAAAAAATATATGTTACAGCTTCCATTCACTGCTGTAAATTGTTTAATGTTAGAAAGAGAAAATAATCCTTCTAAACTGTAAATCAACCTGACTGAGACTCTTACTGATGGTCCAGAAAATTGACCAAGCAAACATAAATTATGATTTATTACACAGGTTGAATCAACCATTTGTGAGCTGTCTTCTGTTGTGCAAGTCTCAACATTAGCCCCTGGCAGATTTAAAAGAAAACACTGTGCCTTAGAATCAGTTGGCATACTTACTCATTTGTGAGACTAGGTGTAGAAGCAGCTTTAGCTTGGATTTGCAGAATGATCTCCTACAATCAATATGATATGAAAATAATTATACATCAAGCTATTATTGTCACACTTTCTGATCAATTTCAAAGTACCAATAATTATAAGGAAAAAAAAGAACTTGCACAACATATTTCTAAAAGTAAATGTGATCCAAATTCATTCAGCTGTGAAGAAATAACGCATGGTATTTGCATGCAGCTTAAACTTTTATTGTGGCTGCTGTGGCTATGAAGCAGTGAGTTCTATATTTTGGAGGCAAATTTCTGGAAGAAATCACTTCCATGGTGAGGTTTTTATCTGGAAAGACACTGCTGCAACCACTGCACTGAGTTGGTTTTCTTTAAAGAATCACCTTAACAATAATTGTATTCTCTTGATTTTTTGTCCACTTTCAGCAACATTTTCTTTACATTAATTCAGCTCTAAGAGGCAAATATTCCAGCCATATTTGATGTTGTGACTGTTGATGGGCTTCTATGCATTTTCTATGTATTCTATGTATTTCTTATTTCAGATTTTAATACTTTTTATTTTTATGGAGGACCTCCCTGACAACCACCTATTTATGTGACGGGTGCTAGTTCTCTCCTTAAAGATTGTTGTATTATTTTATTATTATATGCACTTTAATTGTAATTATGGTGAAATCCTATTTTTGAACAATTAAGTAACAATAAGACAAGATAATTTTGGGACTGTACTGTTTTACTCGGGCATGCTATGTAATTAAGTTCTTAATTGATGGCACTTAAAGCTTTTAGAGTCAAGATTTGTTGGAATATAAAGATAAATGCAATATAATTATGGAACACCTTTAATGATGCTGGGTCATCTCTTCTTATTTCTGCTCCAGTAGCTAGTAGTAAGATATACAACAACTCAAGTTAACTGAAATTAAATTACTGACTAATTCTAAAGGAAAAGTGTACATACTCCATCTAGATTTTACCACAGATGTCGAAAAAGCATTTGAAATTTGGTTTCTTGAGTAATTACCTATTTTAAACAATTGTTTAGCCCTAGCTCTGGCTTGCAGAGCTAGGGCTTAAAATCAGCTTCCCAGTAGGTGTACAATTTACTTTCACAGTTTGAAATTCCCAACATACTCTTGTATAGCCACAAGGGATAACACACATGCAGAACAACCAGCGTTGTAAATCTCAGTTTAACACTCAGTTGTAATGGTCTCGGAGATTATACAACTATTTTACTATTACATGTAACTTTCCCTTTAGCAGTGAAATCTATTAAGTTGGAGTAATAGTGAGCATGTCGGCTTTATCAGGTCCAAAAACTATGTTTAAGATGGACGGGTTTTGCACACTTGTTTCACTTACTTATGAAACAAATCATTTCTTACTTTTTAGCAGCAGTAAAAGCAGTTCAACATCTTGTCCTGTAAAGGAATCTACAAGCCGCCGAATGATGTCATAAATAAGACAGCAGTGAATAATCTGCACAAATAGAGGACAGACATTAGAAGCAGCTCCAGAAGATTGCTCACTGAGTGGACATAAAAAGGGGAGATTGATTTGTGTCCTCATCAAAACCTACTGAAAAAATGTTAAGACTTGTTTTTGCTTAGGAAAGCTATCCCATATTATTAAATCAACTTGCTAAAAGATCTTGAGGTGGTAATTTACATTTGTAAAAAGATCAAACTCTGTAACATTCATTAACTTCTGTGACCCCAACTTGCAGCAGGATAGTGACTGAAAAAATTACTATCCTGCTGTAGGTAGGGAGCATAAAAGTACATGAATACAAAGCAACACTTTATAGCCTCAAGATATAGCATAGAGCATGGATACAACGTTCCTGAATTCTGACTGGATTAATAGACACTAAATTCCTTATCAGTCATATCAAATACTGGGTTATAGGGAACCCTCTCCATTCGCTTTAGCAGCACATACTTCGGAATATTGCTGGTGTCTTAGACACACTAAACTCTGAAGTGCAGATCAACTAAACTTACAAGATCTTCAAAACAAACTTTCATTAAAATGCACAGAGCCTTGATTAAAACTTACTTTAAAGTTGTAGAGATGTGCAAACAGGGCTACTACATTAACACACTCTTTCCCTTGTCCATAGCTGTCACTCTTGTGCAGATCATCAAACAGCTCTGCAAGTCTTTCAGTAAAAAAAGCAGCTGAAAACAATCAAAGAATAATCAAGCAAAGTAAATGATTATAGACCTGAAGTAAGTTTCTGAAAGGGTCACAAACAAACTAGGAAACCGTGTACTTTAGAGAACTGGTTAGAGAACTTTGCAAGAGATCCCTATTGGTATCATTGATAATGTATTATCACACCTAAAGATATTCTACGGACTGCACATTGTAATTTTAGATACTCCATCATATCACAGTTTACAAGGGCCATGTAAAAGCTATAAATCAAAAAAGCAAAAATCAACTCCTTCTGTCAGAATTGTGACATAGCCGTCCAAGTCAACCTTGAGTAATATCTATAATTGTTTGCATTATTTCTTTTTCTTCTGTATTTCTGAATAATCGCATTATTTCTTTTTCTTCTGTATTTCTGAATAATTACCTGCATGGCTACCATCCACTGTAGTCTATTATTATCATTTAAATGATATTGTAACAAGAATTCAAAGTTTTAGTATACCATTATCATGCAAGTGGTAAATGTAGGTCTGGATGGTTGAGGTCTGAACTGTTAAGGGTTATCAATCCAAATTCAAACAGTATAACGATTGGCCATACAGTTTGGCTTATGAGAGAGACGTCAATATCTTACAGTATTGTCATCTCACTTTACCACCCATGACCGGGGGAAAACTTTCCATGACAACGCAGCACTGAAATGGGTTCCTCGCATACACTTTCAGGACCTGTTCAAAACTCACTGCTAATCTTTAACTTATTTCCATTTGCATAGTTCAGACAACTTTTACTGCACACTGCATCATCTCAATGAGCGATTTAATGTAAAAGGGAGCTTTCTGTAGGAGATAAAGGCAGGTAACTGTTTCTAATCACTCAAAAATTTTCTCCCAACTAGCCACCAATATTATATATGTTATTTACCAGGCAGGAGGACCTTATGGGAAAATACATGTACTGTGCTCAAGGTCTTGAGTATGGCCCAAGGCCATGGCCAAGGGCCGTACTCAAGACCAAGGGCACAGTGCTTTCCCATACGGACCGACCTAGCCCGTTAAATAACATATTTTTTTTCTTGAATGTTGTTTAAGTGCCTGTTTTGTTTAACTTTGTCATGATTTATAGGCGTCGTCTGGTTCAAAGTTTCTTCCTCAGGATAGTAAAATACACTTTCACTGTGTCCACTCTCATCCAAATCCATTTTCCTTAACAGTTATGTTTTGGTAGCATATTTTTCACTACGCGAGGATGTTTACAACAAACTCTGTAACAAAACTGGGTTTGTCACCAGGTGGGTAAATTTAAAAATATTTGAATATACAAATTAAGTTACACTGGTGGTTAAAAGCGTTTCTGAAATTATTTACAATAAAAATGTTCCCAACGTTTTGGTTGCAATCATGGACCTTCTTCAGGGGAACTGAAAGAAAAATTTATGCAAAAGCACAGATATAAACAAGACGCTGATTAAAACTCAAGATATGTGTCACTTTTTGTTGATAGCGAGAGTCTGGTGTAAATACTCCTTGGGGAGTAATGCTGTTGAGTGGATCTTTGGCACAATTAATCTCCCAGGCCTCGAGAATCTTCCTTTGGTGCCAGTTATCGAATTATTATCATTATCGAATTACCTGACTTCTGCTTTTCAACCACCAACTTTCAATACGACCACAAGCATTATAAGCAGATCCATGGGACAGCTATGGGCTCACTTGTTTCCTCCATAATGGCAAACATGGTCATGGAAGATCTTGAAGAAAGAGCATTAACTACTCTTACCAATCAACCTCTGTTTTGGAAAGGATTTGTGGACAACGCGAGTAAAACCACGAAACCTGTTATTACTCAGACTTTTCTCAAACATTTGAATTCTATTGAACCCTGCATTAAGTTTACGATTGAACGCGAAAGCGGGGGTAAAATTGCCTTCCTTGACTCCATGGTTCACCACCAGGAAGACGGAAGATTATCCATCACCGTTTACTGGAAACCTACCCACACTGATCGCTATTTGTCTTTTTCATCGCACCATCCCAGTATGCACAAGCGAGCTGTGGTTAAGTCATTGATGGATCGGGCTGCAAAAATCCCCACAACAAAATCCAACCAAATTAAACCCTTAAAACAATGAGTAATATCAACATTGCAGTCTAATGGATACCCCAAGTGCTTCATCTTGGGTGCCAGCAAGATTAAACTACCGTAGAAAGATATAACCACCGTTGCAGAATCTGTGCGGGGGTACAGCACAATTTCAAACATTAGTGGGACCACTGAGCCAATAAAGAGAATTTCTGGAAAACCGCGGCATCAAAGTGGCATTTAAACCCTATCAGATAAAAAGCAAGATGTTTCCAAAACCAAAAGACCATGGACAAAGAAGATACTTGTGATCCCATTTACAACATTCCCAGTGCTGATTGCAGCAAGAGTTACGTTGGCGAAACGCAGAGAAAATTTGTAACAAGAAAAGGCGAACACCAAAAGGCTGTTGCATGGCGAAAAGGTGACAAATCAGCACTTGCAGACCATGTGATAAAAACAAATCACGATATCGTATGGGATGAGGCCACAATTCTCAGGACTAGTAATAACTGGCACTAAAGGAAGATTCTCAAGGCCTGGGAGATTAATTGCGTTAAAGATCCACTCAACCGAGATGACGGGGCATTACTCCCCAAGGAGTATTTACACTTGACTCTCGCTAACAAGGAAAAATGACTCATATCTTGAATTTTAATCAGCATCTTGTTTATATCTGTGCTTCTGCATAAATTTTTCTTTCACTTCCCATGAAGGTGTGTGATTGTGACCAAAACGTCGGGAACATTTAAAAAAAAATAAAAAAATTTCACAAATGCTCTTAAGCACCAGTGTAACTCAAAACTGCGCATGTTTTGAAACATTTTTGAAGGATAGTAAACACAGTAGCCTCTATTTGGTGTGAACATATGTTTGCATATTTCTCCTTGGACATTATCTGTCCCTTGAAGCTCACAGTTATCTTGAGCTATGCTCTCAGAAAACTGTTTACTTCTCGGAACAGATAATATCTGTGGGCAAATATCTGCGGGGAAATATCTGCACATACTTTTGCAACAAATGGAGGCTATTGTTTATGTCACATACCGGGTATATAACTCAGATCACTTCTTTAGCTCTCTAAATCGAATGTTATACTTTTTTCCAGTTGGCTGATACAAAACTCTGCTGACGAAGAGACGAACACAAACTTACCAACTTCAGTTCCAATATGACTTGAAAGAATTGCCAATAACATGGCATGTTCCATTAGAAGTTTTTCAGGCATCAGTGATGTAGACACGCATGACCCCAGAATAAGATTGCTTAGTATCTTGTTTATATCTGGGAGAAATTGAGAAGCAATTCAAGCAGTTAGACATACTTTATTGGACTTGCAAAGATAGAACAACTGTTCCTTAAAATAATCTGTTTAAGTGTGAGAAGTCACATTATAAACCAACCTTGCCAAAGACAGACACAATGAATAACATGGATGAAAAACAAGTGAGATTCAGCATAATTTGTCCATTTTTGCTGTTATGAAGGACACAGCTTCATGAAGGTAAAATTCTTTAGTGCAGCTGTTTTGTGCCATTGTAGGTAAGAATAAGTAGCATGAATTAATACACTGTGTTAACTTAGTTTGTTTCCAAAGTGTTACAGAATGGTACATGTTTGTGGAGCTTAATGTATGTGACTTTTCAAATATTTGTCAAGTGGTAGAAATTGTGTGTTGTTCATATTTTAATGCTTCCTCACTGACATTTGGTTCCTTGGTTACCAGCATTTTTCAAATCAAAGCCACAACATTTTCATCCTGGTATTGCCGGGATTTTCTGGGTCTACTTAAGACGTCCAAAGATTTGACATTCTGAACATTCCAGAAGGCATTACAAACATTTTTTGTCCAAGTCCTAAAACTAGGTATACCTATGGATAGAGTGCCAACGAGCGAATAATTTGTGCTATAATAAGGGGTTTATTAATACAGCATAACAGATTTTTGGTTCTCTTCTGTTGCAAACATTACCGAGAGAAAATTATAACGCGTTTAACGGCCGATAACGTTCGTCACGCAATCCCTGAATATCAAGGGTATTGGAATGTATCGCTACTCGGTTGAACTTTCAGTTCAATATGATGGGCAAAGTCAAAGTGAAAGTGAACACGCTAGTTTGATTGATGAACATGACTCATTTAATTCTGTGACAAAACAGATCCGATTTGTGTTTTGAACACTGGATTCGACGGTATGATAAACACGCTCATTCAGTTCTGTTCGGAAACACTGCCGACTCAACCTTCAGTTCGATACGCTAGATTTCAACACTGGATTTGCTCTAGTGGTTCGACTGGTGAACACAATCTTTCCAAAACAGCTGCCCGATGGAACTTTCAGTTCGACATAGGTAAACAGAGAAGGAATACACTGTTTCGATTCATGAACACGCTCGTTCAATTCAAGATGACCTCCCCAAAAAGTACGCACAGTCTTCACAGCAAATGTTGACAAGATGGAGGGAAAATATTGTATTAGAATGGACACTGAAGCAGACACAGCACAGAATGCACCTCACCAGCTAGCAATGGCACTGAGAGATGAACTAAAGGAGACATTAAATGGTCCTCAGAAGCAAGACATCATCGCAGCCATGACAAACCCTACTGCCTAGATTGCTCCACAGTGATAGTACCCAAAGCCACAGTACCCAGAGCCAAAGTAGAGAAGCCTGCTTCCACAGACAAAGTTGGAGTAAAGAGGCTGTTACGTCTAGAATATAGTTTACCTTAACAAGTTTTTGCCGCATCTCTCAGATGCAAGCAAATCACTGTGAGAGCTGACTAGAAGTGATGTGTACGGACTAAAACTGTGTATTTTGAGGATTTTCAAATTATTCAAACTCAAAACAGAAGGTCAAAAAACAAACAGAAAACCTCACTGTAAAGTTACAAAACTCAAATCAAACTTCTTGTTTATCCTGGTTTGGCTTAATCAGGCTTTGAACATCCTGGCCCAGGAGTTCTGCTTTTAGGCTTGACTAAATCTATATATTAAAGAAATACTGGTTAACATACCATTTCTGCTATTGTGGATATAAATGTTTTCTATTTCATTGCTGATAACTGCCATATTTCTTTCACTAAGCCTGTCACAAGTACAAATAGAGACTATGAATAAACATGTTTCTGACAATATTGTTATCACTGAGAAAAATTTACAAGGTTAGTGTGGTTCCCAGAATAAATTATTTTGAAAAAAAAAATATTATAATCCTGAATTTCAGTCATTACCTTATTTCTAATCAATTTCTCAACTTTTTGGACCCTTTCCAAAACATCTCTCAACAAACTGTGATATCCCACAGATTGTATGTCATAAAATTCACCCTGTCATCCTTGTGGTATCCAAGATCTCCAGGCAAAACCTGCATTGACAGCATGTACCAAGTAATTTTTACTCAGCACAGTTCACTTTATAAATAAATTACAACATTCAGAGATGAAGCCATATCAGCCCTTGTTGATTTTCATTGGTGTACTCTATCCAGGTCAAATTGGAATAATTTTGGAAATGTTGGTTGTTCAAAGGAAAACTGACGTACATGTACCTGTAGAACAACCTTCAGAAAAAGAAGAGAACTAACAAGTCAAACTCAATCCACACATGGTACCAGGCCAGAGTTGAACTTACACCCACAATGGTGAGAGGCATTCACTCTCAACACTTCACCATCCCTGCTCCCCCTAAAATGTTCTTAAAACATATTGACAAGCCAAATTATTCTCTTGAGTACCTAATACTCTCCATGGTTTAACAACAGTTGAAGGAAATGAATGAAGTACATGCAGTTATGCATGATTTTTTTGTGGCATATCGTGAATATTCCACATATGACTTGATTATTCTTTGTATACAAGCCTAAAGGGTTGTGCACATGCTGAAAAGTCAAGTCGTGCATGGCATATTTCATGGTATACCAGTAGAATCCATTTTGAAACATACTGGTACTGGTATTTTTGCCAGTAATAAAAGACCATGGGTAAGTCTCTGTCAATTCCAAGCCCCTTGAGTCCACCATGGTGATTCTAGCCCCTCCACTCAGCATTTGAAACATTTTTTTCAAAAACAATTACAAATGTCCAACAAATGCTAGGGGGATGGAGGGGCTTAAAATTGACAGAGCCATTAGACAATAACAAAACAACTCAACTTTTATGTTTTTAAAAATATTGAATATTTACCTGTTCAGGAGACCTTTCATTTGACATGTTATTCTGTTTATGTGTTCAGGCTGACTTTCAGATGATGTTTGCTTTCTCAAATGAGGTGGAATATATTTTTCCATATTTCCAGTATAATTGTTCCCTTCCACTTGCTTGTGATCACCTTTATCCTTATTATCATGCTCATATTTGTTACTGCTTTCCTCATGAAAACCAATGCTATTGGCAGTTTCATCATCACTATTCAAATATCCCTTTAATTTATCGTTATCAACATCATTGTCGTCATCATAACGATCATCATAATCTTCCTGTTCAGTTTCACTTATGCTCTGTTCCTCATTTCCATCAAACTCCAAATCATGCTCCTCTACTTTGCTTTGCCCAGCCTTGATCAAAATAACAGAAATTGAGTGAGACTACTTGTCATAAACCTCAACTTAAATCAGAGACTGATTCAAGGGCGTTCTCAATGCTTATGTGAGCATACTTTGACAAAGTTGTGATTAATGTTGCAGTTGCTAGTTATGATTTATCAGGAGACAAGACAATAAACAAAACACAATGTTTGCTACAAGAGGTAACACCACTCAGCAATCAATCTGAAAGACAACTTCCACTACATGACTACATAGCTTTACTTACATTCCCAGTACCAATGCCTGCGCTGGATCTGACAAGCTCTATAGCACACTATTGACCTGGAGGGAAGGGGGTCTGTTTGCAGAGAGTATGGGGATATTTACCTTCTTCTTAGGTCCCAGTCTTGATTCAGTCTCTGACATGCTGCCATCACTATGGTCAGTTTTGTTTTTTACTATCATCCGAGGTTCACAAACCTCTAACAAGTCTGATTGTGACTATGTTAAGGTAAAGCACACATTTAAAATCACATGTACATGTAAACAATAACAACTTGCAGAAGTTTCTTAGGCTTGGAGTGTGGTTTGAAAACAGGAATTTGTCAGAAGGCAACAATCATTTTTGCCTCATGTCTACATGACCAGAGTCACGGTTGAAAAGAAAAGGCCAAGAGCAAAAGCTAAAAAGGGTAGGCAAAGGTCAATGTAAAATTATCACTTCCAATGAATGCCTAGAAGTTCAAAATCAACTAAACAAATTGGACAGAGGCAAAAGCCAGAGGAAGTGAAGCATCTTAAATGGAATATGATTGGTCACATCCTCAGGCAAGGCCGCAATGATTGTAACATTGCAATAAGCTGGGCCCCAGAAGGGAAAAGGAGAAGAGGATGGCTCCAGACAACATGGCAACGAACAGTTGAAAAGAAACGTTAAGAGGCAGGGGGGATCATGAGAGGAGACGAGGATGATTGCAGGGGACAGAGAACAGTGGAAGACCTCTGATAAGTCCCTACGTGCCACAAGGCACAACAAGATAGGTAACAGGTAAAATAGCTTCATAATTTTGGTTAAAAGGGCCGAAGATCTAGCAACAAGAAATCTTCATAAAAATCAGAATGCAACCTAACCATCAACCCACATGACAAACAATTCCATAGCTAAGTACAAAATGTACTCACGAGTAATGTCTGGTCACTTTAAACTTGGGGCGAGAGAAAAAAAAACTGAGTCGGAAGTAGCTTTGTTTCTTTGATCTTAAACCAATTTTCAAGTGGCCAGAATGCTGAGTGTTTGTACAAGAACGCTTGCTATGCAAGCTACCTACCTAACCATAAAGCACCAAGCTCCCTGTTTCAAACTCTATATGCACTTCAAACTCTACAAGGCACTTGTGAGGTCCAAAAAAACACCTTGTTCCAGTTCTTGAATTTCAACTGACTTACATCAGTAAGAATGGAAACAGCCAAAAGCCTAAAGTTGCTATCAGAAGTAGGCTCTAAAGGCTCTTTGATTTTACTTTTTGCCAGAAAACAAAGAATTATCTGTTTTGACAGATTCTTAAAACCAAGTAATTTATATTTATAGTACATGTCAACAACATAATCACCCTCACCAGGAATTCCTAAAATATAGCAAACAAGAAACCATTCTCCCTGACTTCAGGCAGGACATCAATGAAAACATATTGCAAAGATACAGTCAAGACCCTCCATCTTGAATCTGCTGCTAAGAACTTTTCCTTTACGACCCAGTCTTAACAGTTTCTCCAGCTTCTTAATCTCCTTTTCTTCTTTCCTGTTGTCTGCCAAGAGTTTCTGTTTCATGACTTTCTGTGATTTACGACCTTCCTAGTATATAAAAACACACATTAATTAATCTTCTCATGTGATTAAGCTGTGACACATCAATATTAACAAGAACCGCGGTGCGGTTGTAAACCGCACTTTAAAAAAACGCGGTTTGTCTGCAAAACGTGACTCTCCTCAACCTCGCTCCCAGGGTCTCTCATCTTACCGCCCTGGGAACGAGGTTAGACTCTCCTGCCCTTCAGCAAATATACGAAAAAAAGGAGTATCTGATTACATTCTTTGCATAGCGCGAGTTTAGCGTGACTTGTAATCGGAGAATTTTGTCTACATCTAATGAAAAAAATACCTTGACCTTTCAATATAAATTTTACGTGTGGGTTTTGACGAGCACTAAGGCTAAGTTTTAACTTTTTTTCCCCAGAAAATTCCACCATTGCTTCTGGCGAACTATACACAATCTTACATTTATCACCGTCAGCGTATTCCTTGGCCAGACGTAATACCTTTTTAGCGCATTGAATATTCCCTTTGAAAGTGAACAGAAACAATGCAAACATTCCAGATTACAAAATGTTCTGTTTTGCACGCAAAACGAAAATACAGCTTAACTCTGGATAATTTCAGCCTTACTAGCCAGCAGCTGGTCCCAAATTAGATGCTTCATCCTTACAAATGTCCTGACGCCCATCGCCGAAGGATTTTGGCCCAAGTTGGACCAAATTAACATTTTCTCCCTTTGGCCGTCATTTTTTTGTGTAAACAGTTAATCGCTAACTTGACAAAATCCTCCTGAGGGGGGGATATGACGAAAAGAGCTGAGAAATGGCCTGTAATTGGCTGATGATGACATCATCCGGTGAAGACAATTGGCCGTGAGTGGGAGTTTGGGTCTGCTCCCCGACATGACTAAAAAAAAAATAAACCGAGTGCAAAGCAAGAAACCGCCCAGCCTACGGCTGCGCGGTTTAATTACATAGGTGACCAAAAGGTGACAGGTGATCCCAAAAATTCCAAGTACTCATCTGAATCTCCTTACAAAGCCGTTCAGCACAACAATACAGTGATCATTTTTAACCAAAAAAATTGATGTACAGTACATGTAAAGCTTTTCTAATGTGACTGTTGTTGTAGTTCGAGATTCAAAAGAAGAACAGAGTTGGAGTAATTTGCAGCCTAATTGCCAGTGTTTTCTCAAAACATATAAATAAAATGAAAGCTGTGAAAAAATATGATATAGTTTTAGGGAACATTTCAGGATCCAAAGCTAAAAGGCTATCGGCTAAAAGACTAAGTTCACAACAAAGCTTTGGCAGCTCATCTTTAGTTGAAAATGGAGCGAAGATATTGATTACAACTGACTTAAGGATATACTTTGAACCAAATCATGCCTTTTTAGTTTGCTAACACTGTAGGTGTCTTTATAAATTGTTGGTTACTAATTTATACCATTTATTTCAAGTAGAAAAGAAGAAAGCGAATCAAGGAGTTCTTTAGAAAAGCTGTAACAAATTGATGCAGAAAGACTTTTATCATTTGAATTACTCACATGTTGCAAACATTTGAGTCACTTAGTGGCCTACATTTAATCTTTTCACAATATTTTACATGTAGTTCTTAAGTGCTTTATATAATATTGCTCCCTAGGTAAATTATTGTATCTCATTATTTTAGATAAGAAGATCAAGGAAGTAAACTGTTTGAAGTAACAAAGAGTGTTCTTTATGAAGTGAACAAGGAGTTGTATTTGTCACCTAGGCAAGAAAATTTAAAATATGAAGGGTTTGCTTAGCTCATCAACCATGTTTTAAATTTTCTCATCTAAGTGACAAAAACAAGTGTAATTATTATTATTGACAGCTCTTCTATCCTGCACTATTCACTAGTTTCCAACAAAAAAACTGCATTGATTTCATTAAATCTTGATGGTTTCATATTACTCATCTCACAGATTAGTGAAATGTTACCCTTTTTATCTTTTTCTTAGCCTGCGAGCTGGCTCACATTTGGGAGCACACGCGCGAGCGGCAAAGAGCGAATTCAAAACCTGAGCGATCCTTCAGGGAGGAGTCTGGTGACAAAGGGCAAAGAAAGTGAGCCTGCCCTGACCTCTGTAAATTTTTCATTTCTGCTTCTCCTGAGCAAAGTGAAATACCATTGGTCAAAAAGCGGGAAAGGTGACAACTGTCAATCTATTATGTTTCAAGGAAAGCGATTAGCTCCCCAGGGAGTCGGTAATTTACCGCGTGTTCAACAGTTAGCATGGCCTGGAGCAAGAAGAACAATTTTATGCGTGTATTCGTGATGTGTTAGCAACTCGTCCAGTCTGTTTGCAAGTTAAAATTCCAGTTAAAGAAGGAGCAGAAAACCGCATTTAAAAGTATGTTGATGTATCGAGATGTACTCGCCGTTTTGCCGACTGGATATGGCAAAAGTTTAGCATTCCAGGCTTACGTGATGGCAAGAAGGCAACAGGGCAACAAAATAAACAACGACACAAACGCTTCCATCAGTTCGCACATCTTCGCACAGTTTTGCAAGGCACAACACCGACGATTCCTTTTTGATTCGACGATTGAAACAAATTTTCTGTTGCGATGCTACGGGCTGATTCTCTGTATGTTGTTGTCAAGCTAATATTGAAGCAAGAATTTTCCCATGAAATTTGACACGGGGGCGTCAACGGCTGTCAACTTTGCTGTCAAACTTTAACTTAGCGGTGAAATTTAATTGGATTATCTCATTCCTGCGGTTTGAGGGTGGAAGTGAAAAATTTACAGAGGTCAGGGCAGGCTCACTTTCTCGCACTCCTTAAAGGATCACTTCGCTTTTGAATTCGCTCTTTGCCGCTCGCACGTGTGCTCCCAAATCTGAGCCTGCTCGCAGGCTATCTTTTTCTTAGATAGCTATATTTATATTTTCTTTTTTATTCTTATGTTAGATTTATGCAGTGCCTCACTGAAAACCACACTTTGTGACGTGGGCTCCCTGTTGAAAGATCTTATTTATTATTATTATTATTATTATTATTATTATTATTATTATTATTATTATTATTGTATTATAATGAACACCATAGCATCACTTGATCAATTTAAACCAATAAGAATCAAAGAAAATTTAGTGGTGAACTATAATGGCCCATCTGAGGGAAAAAACCCAGATGGACAGTGCTTCTCTGTGAAAATTTTTCTGCCAACAAGTGGACCTACAATAAACAATTAAAACTGTACTAAGTCGGTTTTTGCATGTTTTCTGTTTCAAATTTTACATTTGGCTTTCAATGGTCTCATATAAAAAGGTTGAAAATAATTCTGGTGTGAGTGCTGGTGTGCAGAAGACAATTTAGTGGTGAACTATGAAGACAACAGAGTGTTTATGTCTCAGAACTATCGGCCTCATAGTTGCCCCTTGGAAATTTGATGTTCTTAAAACTACATGTAGCATTTTGCCCTTGAAGCTTTGCTTCTGGGGCGTTAGTATCTGTTTTAAGACCATCAAATTCCTTGGGGCACCTACATGTATCAGCCAGTAGTTCCTCAATAGAAACACTGTATTGTTTAAATAATGTGCGATCACTCAGCCAATAAGATTGCCACATTTGCATTAGTGTTCAAGTACAATTCGAGGATGATTGCAGCAGACAGAGAACAGTGGAAGACTTCTGTACAGGCCCTATGTGCCATGACACACGAGGAGGATAGGTAACTCTATTTTAATTCAAACAGAGAAAATAACAATCAAAATGTGTATGATTATCTGCTTTATTTATAATTAACTAATTTTGCTTGGACAAAAACTGCTTTGATTTCAAAAAGGAGGTCTCAGTAGTGTGTGGTGTCATATACTTTAAAATTGGCCAGGCAACTAGGGAACCTAGTTCATTAACTTAGGGTCCATCTCTGTACATCCAAAATATTTACCACACTGAAGTAAAGTTTTAGCAACAATTCACCTAAGGCTATCTTGCAAATGTTTTCAGATTCATTTTCCCTTTTACAGCCCTGTGGTTGATATTATAATTATAGACAACTACTCTTAAAACATTCCAGATGGAGTAAAGACAAAGGTTAATTAAAAAGTTCTGCAGGATCTTACAGTACAGATGAAAGAGATACCGCTAATGTCCATGTCATTTACCAGATAAATTGTTATCCATAGAAGATGAGAAAATTCTGATCTGGGTATTGAAATGTAGGCCTTGCAAGTACTGTAAATGATCTAATAAATGCTGGGGGTGTTTATTAAATTTCAAGGGTCCGGGGGGGGGGGGGGGTTAAAAGAGAGAGGCGTTTATTTTAGCAACTGTAACATGGTAACCTAAATAAGGTATTATAATAATCTAAATAACAGACCTTTAGCAGACTATCAAATTCGTCCATTGATAAGTCTAAACCGTCTGCAAATCCATAACAGTATATGGTACATACAAAGTGGCGAGACGCAACTCACACACCGGTGTTAAGCAAGAACGCAAATAAATTGATTGATTGTATTGTACATCTGTTTCCAGTTTATGTGTGGTTTTCAGGGAAGGGGGGCATTTATTAGACAGGAGACGTTTGTTAGAGAGGGGCGTTTAATACAGACTTTGTATGAGCATTTGTGACCTTTTAATATGGGAGTTCCCTCCTGGGGGGAGGGCTTTGGATTATTTTCAACAGACTATAGCTATACTGTTAGGAAATTAGCGTTCCTTTTCAAAATGCGTGAATGAAGGCTCTTTGTTTTAACAAGCCTACATTGCAATGAAGCATTATTATACATGTGTAGAATGTGCTCTCGCAAAAGGTAATTACTTTTGTCAATCTCCAAGATTCAATTCCTGTAGGTTGAAAAGTCAGTTTACCTTAATTCTTCTCTGTTTACTTCTCTTTGTTTCTACTATAGCAAGTTTGTCATCTGAAAGTTTCCTTCTTGGATCACTGGTTGACTCCTGTTGCCTTTTGTTTACGGTGGTGAGTAAAATGTTTGAAACCTATGAACAAAAACAACATTTCAGTTTCATGGCACAGTAGGTCCTTAAAATGGGAAGGCATTTTTTGTTCTTTGAGCTGTTTGTTTACACCGTCGAGCCTAATTTCACCGTGCATGCTCTAATCCTGTTTGACCTTGTTATTTTTTATTAAACAAAGTGTTTCTCCCTATTTGCATAATAAATTTCATGTCTTTGATCCCTTAGAGTGCCAGGAAGACACTGACTGTTCAGAGTCAAAAAGACTGCAAAATGTTGAAATTTAGTTTATCACCAACCACTTTGTACTTCTTCTTGTGCGTATACATCTAAAATGGTAGTTGCCATGGTTACCGACGGGTTTGTTCTGTTGTAGATGTTTTTATTATGCCCTACACCTGAACTCATTCATTAATGATCATTTATACAGCGTACATGCCAAACTCTATGGGTATACAATCACACATATCTAGATAATGAATTTTACAGCTCTACATCTCTACCACCACACAATTCTACACTGCTAAAGTACTAAAGGAAAGTAAAATATATATGTTTTTGCTGACGTACTAGAGAAAAGGAAAATATACGGATAAACTACTGTTCTGAAGGAAAGCAAAATGTAAGATTGCACTAAAGATCTGAAGGAAAGTAAAATGTGCACTTTGAAGGAAAGTAAAATAAACGGTTGTACTAACATTCTGAAGGAAAATAGAATATACGGTCATACTAACGTTTTGAAGGAAAGTAAAATATATGGTCATACTAATGTGCTAAAGGAAAATAAGTAAAATATGCGGTCATACTAACATATTAAAGGAAAGTTGGTGAAATATACAGCTGTAATAATGTAATCATTTATGTGTACCTGGTTATTAACAACAAGGACAATTGAAGCACTTAACTACCATGCCTGTTTCACTTGAAGTCACCAAACACATTGTATCACAGACAAGTGTAATTTTGGAGCATAATAGTCAGTTTTTGAGGGAAACGTGAACAAGCAGTATCAACCCTTATAGTAACTAACTACCATTAACTGCCATTTATATGCCTTCCCGGATGTCAGCTCATGCCAGTTATACATGTAGGCTTCTTAACCTGTAAACAAATGTTACTTACAATCATAAGCTCCCCCAGATATAAGCACCCCCCTCCCCTCCCATTTTAAAATGAAATGAATTTGATTTATAATGTTTTAAAGCTCAATTAAAAACCAGTACATGAAAAGCATATTTTTATCAACATTACTGTAGCTCATTTTGAAACATTGTTGTTTTTTTTTCTTAATTCCGCTCCCTCCCGGATATAAGCCACTCTGTTTTTTAAGCCCACACAAAACCCTACGTATGTTCTCTAACAATAACCTGCTTAGTCCGTAAAATGGACACTTTCCTCTGACCAGAGTTACACGCCGCACTACCAAGTTAACCTGCCTTTACGGATTAGTAATTATTTTGCAAGGTTGGTGTGATGATGTTATCAGTCACATGATCATGTCTAAAAGTCCATTTTATCTCTGTGCGAGAACAGGCATCGAACAATTGGAAAGCACTTCATATATTTCAAAGGGTAATGTTATACAGCGTTTAGAAATTATGGCCATGTGAATCTGTTGTCTCACAATTGAGGGCGCTATTTGCATGAGCAAAAAAAAAGTGGGGGACTAGGTTGAGGGGTGTTAAACAAATATCTGCTTACAAACACTTAAGCTTGAGTGTTGGTAAACATTTTTATGAAGATACACAATGTAGATGTATGAACTTGGGGCTGTGACATCATTGCTCACGTGATTAGAACATGCAGAATTTTTCAGATGGTTTAAAAACTGCATTTCTCCTTATTAATGAAGCATATTTTTGTGTGAAGTTGTAGATTGTTTAATATAGCTAGCCTGAAATTATTTTATTTAATAAGGATAATTAAATCAATTTAATACGCAAAAATAACATTAATTAATAATATGGACCTAAGGGACGATTCATTTTTTATGGGGATGACCAGGTCAATCGCTCTGTTCCAAAGCGATGGGCTGCTAATTTTTTGGAGATCTAAACGACCAGGTTCTGAAAAATGATATTAAATACTTCTCTATGGAAACATAAGGCCACTTCAAAGTAATGCTGATAACTGTACACATACTACAGGACCATTAATTATTTCCTTTTTTTAAGATCAATTGACTTCCCTAGGTTCATGGATTATGTCATTTGATCAAGAGTGTTACATAAAAGTGATCTCCATCATGACATTTTGTACTTTTTGACAGCTGTTTCTGACCCAAATAATTTTCTGAAGATGATGTACTGTTGTTGCATTGTAAGTCAATATTGTAAAAATGGAAAACTGTTCATTTACACAAGTCTACACCAGCTGTAATTATACAAACTGTTACTGTGTCAATTTCATGACAGCTTTAATGTTATTCCATTGACCGGAATTTTAGAATGAATCAAGACAGGCTTTGAATTTTGATATCATTCTACAAAGGGCATTAGGAAAAAAGAAAAATGTTGTTTCTGATTTTCCAACCCTGTCATACACATAAATAATGAACCATCCTTTAGATGAACTAATTCTCTTTGATTTCTCTTTTTTGTACAATAAAACATTTAGAAACACTCAATGTGTGGTTCCAGAAAATATCCATACCCCCCTTGGAGGTTTTCTTTTCCAGTTTGACCCCACCCCCAAGATTTTACGTTCCAGGGGGGCTTCATGGTACTCCCCCCATCCCATGAAATTTCTGTGAGTTTTCTAGTTGGGTCCCCCCCTATCCATTGAAAATTCCATATCCATAAATAACAAGACTTTAGTAATTTATTTTAATCTCCTGGGTACATGTACTTTTAATAAAATTTCGCCGCAGCTATTCATGGTTATATTCTAGACCAAGATGCAAGGCGGTAATTTTTTTTTCACGAACAATTTAATTCTTAATTTGGTCACAATGTACACTATTTTATTGTACATTCTTTATGGAGATATTTACTAAGTCGGGATCAACCAAAGATTAAAGCTCTGAGATTTCATTTTCCAAAAAATGACCACGGAAAATTCTAGACAAATTCATGTTACGTTAAAGTGCCCATATCGTCAATTTTTTTATTTTCTTATCTGATTCTATATAGCACCCAATGAACTTCTGCAAAAGAAAAATTCGATTTGGATAAAATGCAATCTTTTTTAGAAGTTTTAAAATCGTTCAAATTTGTCGCCATTTTGGTCCACCATTCGCACCAGTCTTCCCTTCGTTTTGAATGAGTTGTGACGTAGATTAAGGAACACGTGACTTCAGGGTTGACTCATCTCGCTTGTTTTACCTCTGTAAATGTAAGTTAGTAGCTCATACAAAATGCTGGAAAGGAGCATTTTGCATGGACTACAAAGCTAAATTTACAGAGGTAAAACAAGCGAGATAAGTCAAGCCTGAACTCACACGTTCCTGAATCTACGTCACAATTCTGAACATGTCATGCTGTGATCAGCGGCACAGGTTGACCGCAAGAAAATAGGATTTTCAGGTTTATAAAACTTCATTTCAAAGATCGCTTTTTATTGAAATCAAAATTTTTTTTTCACAGAAGTTCATTGCATGAAACATAGAAGCAGATGGGAAAATAAAAATTTTGATGATATGGGCACTTTAAAAATGAGTTTGAATTAACAACTGACTTAGAATTGCTCCACTCACAAACTGCATAGCAGCTGACTGACATGTTTTTCAAAACACCTGTTTCTAAATATTGCTTAAAATTCTTTCAGGAAAGGAATACTGTACATCAATAAAGTCGTACGCTTTGTCTTTGTAGTTTGTATTATGATAGTAGAGTCATTTTATGCCACATGTTTCATGTACGTAAAACACATGGTTTAGTCGTAAATATAATAACCAAATAAAATCTTGGCTAATGCTCCAGCGCTCCTTGCTATTCACGTTTACACACACTTCAAGACAATTAGACAAATGGCACTGAATCAACTTTGCTAACTTAAGCAAACTATTAACAACACGGATAATAATGAAAATATGTGATAACCTGGTTACAGCAAATCTTGTTGCACCATGAGAGGGCCTGGAGAAAAGAGATATTTACGGAAAAGCCTGGGACAAATTCATCACGTTAGCTCACTGCATTGGATTTGATGTGTTTACTTGCATAGCAATTGTACAGGACAAACTGTTTGAGAAAATTGTTTCTGGAAGCTTTCTTTGTTCCTTTTTTCAAAAGACTGGGGAAATGTTTTTGGGCATCCAACAAGGGGGAGGGGTGTCTGAAAAACCCGAATAGTGAATAGTGAATAGCTGCGAATAGTCGAGAATACCAAACAGTCCCAAATAGCGAATAGTATGAATAGTGCAAATAGTGGCAAACAGTTGTGAATAGTCACGAATAGAGGCAAATAGTGGTGGCAGGGTTCGTATCCTTTATCAGAAACAAATTTCCAGGACTTTTCCAGGACTTTTCAAGGACTCAGATTGATTTTTCAAGGGCTCTAAAATTCACATTAACCCCTACACTCCTATGATCTCGATGTTAATTCTCCTTACTGCCTTTCATACACTTCATATTTTTTAGCCGAGTTTAACAAATTTCCAGAACTTTCAAGGACCAGTGGCCTTTTTCCAGGATTTCCAGTCCTAGAAAATGCCATAATAAAATTCCAGGACTTTCCAGGTTTTCCAGGACCCGTACGAACCCTGGGTGGGAACAGTGACGAATGGCAGAAATTTGGTACCCAGTGAGGTGGGATGGGATTTTCCTGCTAAAAAGCATAGATGCTTATCAGGAGAAATTAAAAGGTGTCTGTAAAAATAATTTCTTCTGTTTTCACCACTGCAAAAGCCTTAATATGTCTTTATTAGGTTATCCTTGTGTTTTCTGTTTTTTTTTTAATGTCACCAATGGACAGTAGTAGCCTGAGTCCCAAGGAGAAAAGGTAATAAATTTACTGAAATTCTGTTGATTATTTGGATAATTAATTAATGCAAGATATAGCTTAGATGTTGTTGTTTTTATCACTGGTTATCAGAACAGCTCATTTGCATCTTTCAGTTGATAATCTAATCACACACAAAACACTTGCCTCACATTTGTATTTTATTGTTTTTTCAGAACCTGCTTGGTCGAATCTATCAGCGTCCGCAGACAAAGGCTATTGCTCCACGTGATCAATTTCAACGAATCCATATCAGTGCTGAACTAAAGTGGTGACTATTGACAACTATTTGTAACTACTCATGACTATTCGCTACTGTTCGCCACTATTCAAGACTATTTGCACTATTGGTATTATTCGCTATTCGTGACTATTCGCTATTCAGCTTTTCCAGACACCCTTCAACACCCTTCAACAAGAGAACATTGTTCCTGGGATTCTTCCAAAGTCAAGTGATCTGTTGAAGGTACAACAACAAAACATATCATGGGTAGGTAGGTAGGAAAACATTATTAGCCTTCAGTTGATTTTGTTTTGCCATGAGTTGATTTTGTTTCGCCATGAGTTGATTCTATTTTACCTGAGTTGATTTTGTTTTGCCTTGAGTTGATTTACTTTTGCCATGAGTTGATTCTGTTTTACCTGAGTTGATTTCATTTTGCCACGAGTTGATTTAGTTTTTATGTGAGTTGATTTTGTTTTGCTGTGAGTTGATTCTGTTTTACCTAGGTTGATTTTGTTTTGCCACGAGTTGATTTAGTTTTCCTGTGGTTAGTTGATTTTGTTTTGTCTGCCATATCAAGTTGATTTTGTTTTGCCCAAGTTGTTTTCTCTTACCATAAGTTCATTTTCTTTTGCTGTGAATTCAATTTTTTTTTACCTCAGTTGATTTTCTTTTACCATAAATTGATTTTGTTTTTCCTCAAATTCATTTTATCATTTTTCCCTTCCTTTTCATTGGCTGAGAGCCCACCATGTGAAATGTAAAGTAACATCAAGTACATTCATTCATTTTATCATTCAATGCATTTTCCCTTCTTTTTCATTGGCTGAGAGCCCACCATGTGAAATGCAAGTACAGTACCGCTCAAAAGTAAGTAACCACCCTCTCGCGAGACGAGAATCTCGTCTCGCGAGACGACTCTCGTCTCGCGAGATGAGAATCTTGTCTCGCGAGACGAGATTGAGACGAGAGTCTCGTCTCGCAAGAGCCTAAAAAAACTGTAAGTTCAACTGCTTGAATTTCTCGCGAGAGTTTAATAGCCTATTGTAATGCGAACTTGCAGCACGTAGAAAATATTAGCCAAGCATTTATACAGTAACTTCGCACGCTCGAACGTTTGCCGAACTCTGTCGTTTGTTTGTCACGTTCATTTGAGATTGACTCTAAACTTTTCAAATCTACTTGGCTCAAAAATCGTAGCCAAGAATATGCTGCAAAGCTTTCTATTTTACAGCTGTAAAAGCCTATTGCAATGCGAACTTGCGCGCTCGAACGAAGCGTTTGCCGAACTCTGTTGATCGTTGAGTTCATCACGTTCGTTTGAGATTTGACTATTAAACTTTTCAAATCTACTTCGCTCGAAAATCGTAGCCAAGAATATGCCGTCGTTTATGGGCTTAAGAGTGCTCAAATCTGTACGATGAAAGTTTGCCGATGGATCCTAGCGTCCTCTTTTGCCAATTATATAAAGTGAAAGTCGTGGATATTGAAGCTATTGACTTCACTTTTACCGGTCATTTAGAAACGTTTGTAAACCTGGAAGAAAGCAGTGATGAAAACATTTAACAGTTTCATGTTCGAAAACAAATACGTACAGACAGTTCTTGGCTTTTGTGTCATTCGCATTTGTCAAGGTCCGCAAAATTGAACATCATTTGGAACAGATTTACACTGTAGATCTATGATCGACGGGCGTTATTACATTTGAAAGAAATTAGGAAGCGTGCATTTTACAGTATTACAGTAACCGGGTAAGTAACGCCGAGTCGAGCCCAGAATTTTTTTCTCACAGCAGGGAGAAGGAGAAAAATATCCCCGCCAAATCATAGATCTCGGCCAAGATAAGACGCATCGAAGAAAAATTGTTCAACAAACCCCAGTTTTAAGCGTTAAGATCCCAAGATTGCATCTAAGATAAATAAAAGTTAAACGTTGATAAAAGTAAAGTTTAATTCATATGGGGAGAAACTGGCAATTGAGCATTCGCTAAAAGGAAAAAATAACCCATATTGAGATCTATTGAGCCTTGTCACGTTGGTGCCAAGATCATACATTTATGTCAACTTAAATTTGCATAAGTTAACATGACGTTTGAGCATTCAAATAAACACCAGGGTGAACCCGAAATAAACGTAACATTAACGAAAAATTTCCAAAAATAAAGGATTCAATGGATACAATTGAAGGAAAGGATAAGTGTTAATACATTTCATTTCTCCCACTCAGCTGTGAAGTAGACGTCTCGATTGAAACCAACAACATTCAATGCTACATTCAACGCGGTTTTGTCTGTGCTTAAATTTCTTTCGTGTAAAAGAAGTTTTGTGAATTAAATTTACTTTTGATAGGACATGAAATAATCAATTTTCTGTAGTATTGGTATTCCAAGAGGCTAACGTAGTAGCGAGAAAATTCCGAACTAAGTATAAATATTTTCGTAATTCACGTGGTTGAAAAGTTCTGTGTATCGGCACGCCTCGGCAAGCTGGTTGGATTCTTTGTCTGAAGTGTTTGTAAGATCCTGATCGAAAAAGTGATAACTCCGGGACACAAATTATTCATTCAAATGGTAAAATACTCTTTCCTTGAGCAAAAAAATGGTTTATTAAAGTTTCTATTGTGTGCCGCTCATGTTAAGTTATTTTTTTTCATCAAAGAAAACTGTTCCGTGTTTCGGCGCGGGTTGGGAAGTCGCTTGCTTGGACCGTGTTTACTTCATGTCGAAAAAAATTTATCTTTCATTTGTTTTTGCTCCTTGAAGATGGGACTGTAGAAGCGTCTATTCCCGGTTCTCTTCGACAAAACACAGTGAATTTTTTATTTAACGGCAAAATACTTCCGTGACGTGTAATAAAAATATACAATCGGTTCTGTTAATTTCAGCTAATCTGAAGGTATACGCGCGTATACTGTATACGGGTTTTCATAAAGAGAGGCCTTTTTCTCGTCTTTTTCGTTTGTAATGACAACATTTAAGTTCAAGTTTAATTCATCTGGAATGAAAACAATGAGTTCCAGTTCAATGGACTTGCAGAGGCACGAAATTCAAATTCGATCTCGATGCAGCGAGGAATAACTCGGAGTAATCGGAGAAAGATTGAAACTTTACCAAGCGCTTTCCATAACGGATCAGCTTCTTCAATTCTGGCGATAGTACCGATCTTGCGAAACAGGTTTCGTTTCAGTTCATTCGCATAGACGTAATATGGCAATTAAACATGCTAAAAACATTTCACCGACTGGTGTGATGCAATGTTCCAATAATTCGCTAACGTCTTCGCGTTCGTTTCTTCATACATTTAGCTTCATTTCTTCATAACTCCAGTCCATTAAATTTTTTCGTTTGCAATGACAGTGTTGAAACAAGCGAAGCAAGTTTCAATGCAAGGCCTCTTCACGCCGTATTAGCAGGAATTTCACGAAGCATACATCGCGGCAAACACGTCGCGAGAAATAAATCGTTTTCTCGCAAGTCAATTGCTTGTAATGTATTCCAAATTATTAAAAACTGGATCATTGGATAATGCAATTCGAGACTTTTCATTGGCTTAGCCATCATGGTATATGAGCCATTATACCATGATCTACAAAAATGGCCTGCGTATGCGTGATTTTTTGGCCCTTTTTGTTTTCATTGTAGTCTAGTTCTTTATTTTTTGGGGGCGTTTTTAATAAAACAATTATTCCACTCGCGCTTGTTGGATATGAGATGATTATAGCCAACTCGGCGCTACGCGCCTCGTTGGCTATCTATCATCTCATATCCAACGCGCGCTCATGGAATAATTGTTAAATATACGCTTCAGTGGTTCTCGCGAGACGAGACTCTCGTCTCGCGAGACGAGAGACGAGAGGTGGTAACTTACTTTTGAGCGGTACTGTAACATCAAGTACATTTATTTGTTGGAACTGTGGTGTTTTGGAGTTTTGGATTAAGTCAACAATTGAATGTTCTTAGTGAAATAACCAGGTGAGTTTCATAGCTAACAGTTTGGGGAGTTGTCATGTTTTTTTTTCGGTGGATTGACAGCTTCTTTCACACTCTATCTTCAGAGGGGTCATTTATATATTTCACTCATAATTTTTGCCTATTGATGAACAGAAGATTGTAAGAAAAATTGCAGGGAATTATTGTTCAAAAAATCGCGGAGCAATTTCGCTTGAAAATTGGTGACAAATTATCATGCACTGCAAATTATCATTCGAAAATTCACACAGACCAGAACAATAGGCATCGCAAAAATGCGGGGAAATTTCCATGAAATATCATTTCAAGCGAAATTTTTCTTCGAAAAGCCAAGAAAAGCAAGGAATTTCATCGGAATTTGCTTGCATTACGTTTACACAATACTGTATTCTGCTCATATGTAATTGAAACTACGCTCTTGTGTGAAAAATCACAGATTGCTTCCCTGAGCTGTCAGAGAGTGATTCACATAAATTATGAAAACAAACTTGGTGATCAAATGATAATAAAAACAATTATTGAACTTGGTTATGAAAAAATATTGTGATTTGTCAGGGTCTCACTGCTCCCCACTGACAAAATCGTACTATAAGGAAAGTACTTTATTCTTTGTTGTGCTTTAAGATACTTTGTGATGCTGTGCGATATTTAATTATAGGTAATTCAAACAACCATTTTTTTATGTCAATGAACAAAAAATTGTTCCCATCGAATGTTATACACTATCACCAAGGATATATTAAATTATAATATTGTTTGCAAATGCTGTTATTGAGAAATTTGCACTACCCAGGAATAAGAAATGTCACAACACCTTATTATCCAATTTCTGCTCTACATGCCTTATCTGTCAAGTGCATGTTGCAGGAGGTTAAAAACAAAAGAAAATTTCAAACTTCTAGCTCTACAATACAAGTGATTGCAGTCGCTTACAAGTTTTGGTTGCTTACAAGAGGTTCCAAATCTAATGATTTGACTTGGAAACTTAAGGTAACGGTAGTTTGGAAAGCAGGTTGCTGATGAGAGGTGGTCGTTTACAAGAGGTGGTCGCAACCACAGGATTGACTGTTTGTGCTCTTGTATCCAAAGCAGGTTCATGGAATAATTCTTAACTAATTTGCTGACCTGCTCTTTCTTTCTAGTGAAGAAAGCAACTTTTCTTGCCTTCTTCTCGGCTCTGGCTTTCCATCTTTCATCTTTTCTGCTTGGTTTTATTCTTGTCTTCTTTCCTGGACACAAAAACAATAAAAAGAAGCCAATTTCAATAGGGGACTGGAGTACAATCTTCTGAAATTTATTCCAAATTTATTTATGTTGAAGGCTATGAATGAAAGATATTCGTGTTATTGACATCTCAGACAAGGAAAGCCATTTTTTTTACTGCTATTGTTCTGAGTTCCCGCATAGAGCTGCCAAAATGTTTGCTCTCGACCACAGCAAATCATCTCTTCCTGCTTCTTCTTCTTCTTTTTTTTAATGAACGCTGACCAGGCATTGTTTTTTTTTTCAATGGATTGCAGGCTCATGTCAGGTTAACTTGTTGTAAACAGGGCTGGGTTGTTTGGAAACTGGTGAGTGCTAACGCAGGATTCAAAGTTAACCGAATTATAACTTTTTCTTCTATACAAATGTTTTTCACTGCTTTTGTTTGAGTATTTTGTGGTTATTAAAACTCAAACGATATACAGAGAACCTCACTGCAAACTTACAAAACTCAAATCAAAAGTCTACCTTATCCTGGGTTAGCTTAATCTGGCTCTGAACAACCCGGCCCAGAAGCTACACTTTGAGGCTTGGCTAAATCTATATATTAATTGTTTATAAACATTAGGGTGCTGAGACTGCCCAGTACGGACAGAAAATCAATAAGCCTTGTAACTTTAATTGATTTTGTCCTCCTGTGGCAATAAAACATACCTCTTACTGTTACAACTTGCTTGTTGTCATGTTGAAGAGTTATCGGTACCTTCAAAAACTGTCCTTTGGCTCGAATATGGACAAATTCGTCTGCTTTCTCTCTTTTTCTCTTACTTCCTTTAGGATCTGCCATTTTGTTTCTCACGTGGTAGGTTCCGCTGACCGTTCTGACCGTGAACTTTATCAGCGGGGCTGTCAGCGGTTGTTACGGCAGCCCAGGTAGGTACTTAGTGTATTCATCATATAGTGGTTTGACGTATTCCAATATAGGATTATTTATGGAGAGGAATACATAACTCTACATGGCTGTATATGACCCTACACAGCTATACATATACGTACATGGCTTAACATAGCCCTACATGTCCATACATAGCCCTACATGGCTATACACAGCCCTACATGGCTAAACATAACCCTACATGGCTACACATAGCCCAACACAGCTATGCATAACCCTACACAGCCATACATAGACCTACAAAGCAATACACAGCCCTACATGGCTATACATAACCCTACATGACTACACATAGCCCTACATGGCTATACATAGCCCTACATGGCTATACATAGCCCTACAAAGCTATACATAGCCCTACATGGCTATACATAGCCCTACATGGCCATACATAGCCCTACATAGCTATACATAGCCCTACATAGCCCTGCATGGCTATACATAGCCCTACATGGTTACACATAGCCCTACATGGCTATACACAGCCCTACATGGCTATACACAGCCCTACATGGCTATACATAGCCCTACATAGCTATACATAGCCCTACATAGCTATACATAGCCCTACATGGCTATACATAGCCCTACATGGTTATACATAGCTGTACATGGTTACACATAGCCCTACATGGCTATACACAGCCCTACATGGCTATACATAGCCCTACATGGCTATACATAGCCCTACATGGCTATACATAGCCCTACACGGCTATACATAACGCTACACGGCTATACATAGCCCTACACAGCTATACATCGCCCTAGACTGCTATAAATAACCCTAAACGGCTATACATAGCCCTATATGGCTAGACATAACCCTACACAGCTATACCCTACATGGCTTTACATAGCCCTACACGGCTATACATAGCCCTACACTGCTATACATAGCTTTAGACGGCTGTACATAGCCCTACATGGCTATTTATAACCCTACACAGCTATACCGTACATGGCTTTACATAGCCCTGCATGGCTATACATAGACCTATATGGCTATACATAGCCCTACATGGCTATACATAGCCCTACATAGCCCTACATGGCTATACATAGCCCTACATGGTTACACATAGCCCTACATGGCTATACACAGCCCTACTTGGCTATACATAGCCCTACCTGGCTATATATATCCCTACATAGCTATACATAGCCCTACATGGCTATACATAGCCCTACACGGCTATACATAACGCCACACGGCTATGCATAGCCCTACACAGCTATACATCGCCCTAGATTGCTATGAATAACCCTAAACGGCTATACATAGCCCTATATGGCTAGACATAACCCTACACAGCTATACCCTGCATGGCTTTACATAGCCCTACACGACTATACATAGCCCTGCACTGCTATACATAGCCCTACATGGCTATAAATAGCCCTATTTGGCTATAATTAGCCCTACACGGCTAAACATAGCCCTCCACAGCTATACATATTTGTACACGACTATACATAGCCCTCCATAGCTATTCATATCTGTACACGGCTCTACATAGCCTTACACACACATATATAGCCCTCCACAGCTATACATAGCTCTCCACAGCTATACATAGCCCTACACAGCTATACATATCCCTACACAGCTATACATATCCCTACACAGCTATACATAGCCCTACACGGCTATACATAGCCCTACACAGCTATACAGCTATACATAGCCCTCCACAGCTATACATAGCCCTACATGGCTATACAGCTATACATATCCCTACATGGCTATACAGCTATACATATCCCTACACGGCTATACATAGCCCTACACAGCTATACAGCTATACATAGCCCTACACAGCTATACAGCTATACATAGCCCTACATGGCTATACAGCTATACATATCCCTACATGGCTATACAGCTATACATAGCCCTACACGGCTATACATAGCCCTACACAGCTATACAGCTATACATAGCCCTACATGGCTATACATAGCCCTACACAGCTATACAGCTATACATAGCCCTACACGGCTATACATAGCCCTACACAGCTATACAGCTATACATAGCCCTACACAGCTATACAGCTATACATAGCCCTACATGGCTATACAGCTATACATATCCCTACATGGCTATACATAGCCCTACACAGCTATACAGCTATACATAGCCCTCCACAGCTATACATAGCCCTACATGGCTATACAGCTATACATATCCCTACACGGCTATACATAGCCCTACATGGCTATACAGCTATACATAGCCCTACATGACTATACAGCTATACATATCCCTACACGGCTATACATAGCCCTACATGGCTATACAGCTATACATATCCCTACACAGCTATACATATCCCTACACGGCTATACATAGCCCCCGGGGAGGTACTCCCATAAATTTTGGATAGGTGTGTGCCGCGAAGGGTCTTAAACCCTGACCCTGTTTAAGGATAAAGCAATCAAAAATTGATCGCCTTTTTAAGGCTCAAACCTGAAAAATGACACCCTATTCAAGGGAAAAACTATAGATAGCTTGAACAGGGCAACTTTATTTTGTTTCTGTAAGATTGCTGGAAGTTAGCATAGTATAGTAGACTAAGCCTACTTTAAGAATATGCCATCATAAACATGGCAAATCTTTCAGAGTTGTTTTGTTCCCTGCTGCCTTCCTGCTGCTACTTTGTTATGGAACTAAAACAATTAAAATAATCATGTCATCTTTGTACAACTACAATCGTCAACAACATTTTGTTGTATCGAATAGCTAAACACAACTCGAAAGCAAATGTTTCGGAGAGGAGGCAACAGTACCCCAGGCCAGCAACCAAGAAAGAAATAAGATCCTTTCTAGGCTTGGTTGGATACTATCGTAAATTTATTCCAAATTTTTCTGAAAGAGCAGCCACCCTAACTAATTTGACAAGTTGGAAAAATCCCACAAAGGTGAAATGGCTTCATGTTCATGTGCAAGCATTCCTCCGGTCTTACGACCACCCCACTGGGATGAAGAATTTATTTTGCAAGTTGACGCTTCGAACAGAGGTCCAGGAGCTATTCTGTGCTAGAAAGTTAAGGACGCAGAAGAGCACCCAATAACTTATGCTAGTGGGAAGTTGCAACCCAGGGAACAAAAACTTAGCACCACCGAGAAAGAATGTTTAGGCATTGTGTGGGCTGTGGAGTTATTAAGGTATTATCTATATGGCAGGACCTTTTAAATTGCAGACTGACCACAACCCGTTGGTCTGGCTTAACCAAGTCCGTGATAAAAACTGATTGAAGTTGTTGCGGTGGAGCGTCACGACATGCTTATAGAGCACAAGAGTGGCGGAAATCACTGTAATGTGGATGCTCTAAGCAGAGTTTGATCTAGCTGTAGTTCCAACCTCGTCATCAGTTCTCTCATTTTCCGTTCTATTTTTGTGTCGCCCCATCCCAAAAATAGACTTGTGAGGGGGTGAAGGTGTCACGAAATTTTCTTTTTTGTCACATAGTTTTTTTGCGTTTAGTTTAGGTTTTTGTTTCAGGTTGTTTTGGCTAGTAGGAATTTGGCATTACGTAACTTTTGTAGCATTAAAGTAAATTAGTATTCAAATAATCTTTAAGTGTATTGGATATAGTTTAGATGTACGTATTAGAAATGTTGTAACTTTGTACAATTGAGCGTGTATTAAGTGTTATTTGCAGTAACTTTCTTTGCTGCGTTTGTTTAAAGTGTTAATTGTAGTAAATATTAGCACAAATGTATAAATGTAAGTCGTAGAGAGGTAGTGGGTTGTTGGGTGCAGCAGTTTTATCGGAGAAGGGAAGTGAGCAAGATAAAAGAGAGACGAATTTGAAGGGCCTGTGGCCAAAGAGAGAAAGAGGAGAATTCACTGTCAAGAGCCATTGGTAGGCGCCAGCCAAGTAACTTGACGAAACTCATTTGTCAGTGTGGTGATAGAGAGGAGAAGTGCTACGCGCTGTTTGCATGCTGTGTGGCGATTGAGAGTAGTGTTGAAAGACCTCATGCTGAGGAGAAAACGTCGACTGAAAGATAAAAGAAATTACGTGAAGACGCGGAGCTAGGTTTGAACTAAAGAGAAAGAGGTTTGTGGTATCGGTTCAGGTTTTGTGGTATCGGTTTAGGTTTTGTGCTGTTGGCTAAGAAGAGTCAAGGAATGAAAAGGAACTGAACATGCTCCATATAATTTGTAAATAGTTAGTTAATTCGATTTCGTGTGTAATTACTGTCTAGCTTTAAAATTACTCAAGTTAAAGTTAGAAATCGTATTAGTTTAGCAATGAGTTGTAATAATTTTCAACCAAACGGTTGTTATAGAATATTTAGAATTAGTCTTAGTGTTAACATTTTTAACATCGAATCTCTTTTTTATACTTAATAAACATTAGCTGTTGTAATTCATGGTGATGTGTTGCGAGATTGTGGGAAGGGGTACGTATATTCAGTAATTTGTTAGTTTCGGCGTTTTTGTTCGTTTTTATTTCTCCGTTTTCATCGCCAAGGGAATTTTCGGGGATCGCGCCACACCAACTAACACGGTTTGTACGGGTCATGGAAAACCTCGAAAGTCATTCATTTTAGAATTTCATATATTTTCCAGGCCAGGAAATTCATGGAAGTCAAAAGCACTGTGAATATCTACCACCGTGTTTTATTATCCAAGTCTGCTTCGTAGAGTACAAATATCGCGCGAAACGAGTACAAATATCACACGATATTTGTACTCGTCTCATTCCTCCCGGCCGCGTGAAGTTCAAAACCTTGGCAAAGTCAGAATTTTGGGAAAAGAAATCGTTGGATAATAAATATCTTATTAGACGTTTTGGTGTGTAGTATCGCTGTATATTTTTACTCGTTGTTTGTATTTTGACTCGCCCTACGGGCTCGTCAAAATACCGCACAACTCGTAAAAATATACAGCGATACTACACACCAAAACGTCTAATAAGATATATGTATTTGTCCCTCTTGCCTGTGTCTAGATTCTCTGACGTTTTGTATATTTATTTATAGTTGTCAAGGTACCTACAAAGACGGCCAAAATTGATGGGAAAGGTCTAGCTAAGAAGGATGCTAAAAAAAGCCGTGCTAAAATCAGCAAGTCTGGAATATTTATTCAGTCTGACTAAACAAGGTAGCATTTTCTCTAACCTAACAAGCTAAAAACGGTTTTGACAGGTGTATTATTATTATAGCGTTGCAATTCTAATGTACAGTGTATTACCTTGTATCCCAAATTCTAATCGCATAATCCCAGCTTCCTGAAATCAGAAGATATGGGAGTTCTGGGTTCCACAGGAGACCACGTACAGGAGCCTTTTGACCTTCTAATGTGTGTACGCAGGAATCTTAATCATACAAACACTGACCTATACGCCAGAGAGATTATGAAACCCTTATCACTTAAAATTTTGGCATTCACAGTATCGTCAATGCATCAAAACACTAGTGATGCGTGTTTATTACCTAGCACCTTGGTTGATACAACATTCGCGTTAATTTATAATTTGCGAGCAGGATATCTATGACACTCTCAATAAATCCAGTTGCGAATTTCTTTTTCAAGAAGGATATTCAAAATCGTCATCCTTTTACTCGACGTTGCAGTGGCGTTGTTTTGGTAACGGTTTCGAGAGGCGCTTAGCCCGTATACTGTGGGAAAATTTAGGCATTAGGCATCCGTGGGAACCTTTTGTTGTCTTCCAGCAAAGAAACGGTGTTTTTCACTAATGTAAGCGTTTTCGATTTGCAGAGTCGATTGCCCGTTCTCAGTGGGCAGGTATGTTTTGCAGGTTGCAGGTTGCAGGTTGCAAAATGGACTTTTAAGTCTGAGTGAGTCTACTTAGCACTTCGGTTAGCCTGAATAGCACTCCGGTTAGCCTAAATTAGCTTAGGTTGCTTGCGGTTAGCCTCTATACTGGGGTTTATTCGACTTTGACTCAAATAAACAAGTTGTTTCAACCTGCAACCTGCAAAACATACCTGCCGGTTCTCAGTGGACAGGAAAAGGAAAAAGCAGCTGTTTTCAAGTATCTCGCCCCTGTAATATCCAGTCCAGCAGCATAGTTCAGTTTGTGCATGCACAGTAGCATTGCTTTTCTTGGGATCAACCGTTTCTGGCTTCGATGGGTTGGTTGGCTTTTTTCCAATCTCGTTCCCAGAGCCCACGTGCCTTTTGGTCAGCACCAAGACACGGAGCTCTGGAATAATCAACAAGCTCGTTCCCAGAGCCCTCGTGTCTTTTGCTTTTAAAATTTGATACTGCTGTTCTTTCAAAGCCAAATTTCGACTTTCCTAGTTTTTCCAGTGCGTATTGAATGCCTTTGTGGAACGTATCCACTTCGACTTGATCTCTAGACTCCATGTAAAGCAAGCCACGCACGCGCCGTGAAACCGGAAGTCCTAATATCTTGGTCTTTGGAAATTGATTATTCCAGCCCATTCCAGCTCCGTGTCTTGGTGCTGACCAAAAGGCACGTGGGCTCTGGGAACGAGATTGGCTTTTTTCGTGTTCTATCTGTTCTATTGGAGAAAAACTTGTTTCGGTTGGTTTGGTTGATCAACTTTTTCAAGCAGCCTCCAACCAGGTTGAAACGGTTGAAAAAGCATTTGCGTGATTATACCGCGTGATTGTAGCTCACGTAAGCCCTATTCTCATGAGTTACCGCGTTTGAACCGAAAACGGTTGGAAAAGTGTTCTATTGAGAAACACCAACCGTAGCAAACCAAACCGGTTGCGGTTGAAACTGTTGATCCCAATAGAACACGACTTAAGAGAAAAGACACGCAGTCGTTCTGGTTGTTACACTGGCGACGAGGTAAAAAAAATCAAGCAGAAAAGAAGCAAGAGGCAAGCAGGCAAAATACTTCAAAGCGTGAATCGATCTATCGACAATTAATCATGTCTGACACAGAACAAGCAGATGCCGGCGCCGCAGCTCCAGTGCAAGTTATTACGGCAACGAGAAATCTAAAATCTCAACCATTTATCCCAGGGGACGACCCGATAGTCAAAGGAAAGGCGTGGGACGACTGGCTCGAAGAAATCAACGGGAATTCAGATATTTCAAGATCACGGAACCACTTGACAAGAAAGATGCACTCATCATTTATGGCGGTAAAGAAATCGCTCGCCTGAAGAAAAGTTTACCAAACCCGACAGATGGCTCTGGGAGCAACCATTTCAGGCATGCGCCATAGATGCAGATGCGCAGTGAGCCGGATAACCAGAATTCGGTTATTTCCTAGAGCTCTCGTTTTCCGACCGCTGGTCAAGGGGAACGAGACTGGGGTCGACTGGGGTCTGGATGGAAAAATCTGAACCTCTGGAATGCGCGCGTCAGATTCAAGGATTTAGGATTCCGGACTGCCGAGAGGCTGGGAGAAAAAATAAGGCGTAGTATCGCAACACAGAATGCGAAACAAAGAAGCAACCGACTCAGCGGCAACACTCTTAGAAGACTTTGTAGTGTATTTCTACCGTTAAAAATACTGAATTCAATTCAGCCGTTGCATATGTCAAAATTTGCGGACGTGCTTTGTTTCCTATCGTACGTCCAGAAATCTTCATTTGTGCTCATTTGGCTTGTATTTGATAGTACATCAACCGCACGTTTGTCAATGCCATTCGTATTTTCCTTGTCCGTCCGCAAACGGACTTTGTTCCACAGGTTCGGATTACGGATAATGAATGCGCGAGTTACTAATATAGTGATCAGAATGTTTAGGCTACTGTTTTTATCACTCAGATTTGTTTTTATGAAATTTAGTCAAATTTCATAACGTACATGTAGATGAAACAAGATGTATCAAGTGTCGTATCTAACTTTTGATACAGATTTAGCTTGTAGAGTGTCGCAGGTATTCTAGAAAATTGCCTCTCCACACAGAACGGGTTATCAAGCACGATAAATATCAAAGAAGTTAAGAAACAGGCTAAGATTTATGTTGGAAGGTTCTTGACCCTGCACATCTTGATCTTCTGTTTTATACTCACGGACTATGCATGAATTACATAATTGGCATGCTTCTATATCAGTATTGGTTAGTTGTACGAGCACAAAAAAACACCTTTTGTATTTTGCCAAGGTTTGTGCAGGGTCAACCCCCAAAATAGCCAACAAAAACACACAACAAAGAACTTCAGTTTGCCAGGTTTCATAACCATTCCGCTCTATTAACTATGCTTTCCATAAGTATTCTCCAATGTTTTGGTGTGTGATACTTTGTCTCGCGGTTAATTTCACGCCTCGGGGTACAATGATGGTCTCGGAGAGATACGGGGCCAGTCATTACAGAGCCCTAGTCAGCCACGCCTTTGTTTTTGTTTATATGCCAGAGTTTGGCTATTATATTCTATTCCGAGCATGTTTAAATGAAGGGAATCACTGTGAAACTACTAATTAAGATAACTGAACACAGCTTACAGTAAAGCAACGAAACTGGCGGAGGCTGGCTAGGACAAAGTTACTTACTAGGATCCTTTAAGTGCTTAATTATAAATGTGTGGGAAAACAAGAGAGCGTCAATTTCAAGCAGGAGCTTTTACTGGAGCAAATACGGCCATTCAGAATGATAAAGATTTTATTAACGTTTAATTGATAAGTTAGCTCCATTTTGTATTTTGCATCATTTTCATGATGTATTTGTCAGGAATTTGCTTTGGAGGAAATTATAGTTGTTCTTGGTTAACGTTTGTTTTTATCCCCCTGTTGAGTAATGTCTAATCTTCAAAGAAAAATATTAAGTTTTGTTTTCCCTCAAGTCTCGACGTTTCCCCGACTTTGTCTCTAGAAACAGCAAGACTCTTGGGAAAACCAAACTTATCATTTCTCTCTGGGCACGACATTGAGTGGATACTTTTATTTACCGATTCCTTTGATGTCAAAGAAGCATCCTTTGGACGGGAAGGCTTAGGAAAGCAGCAACCAAGTGAACTGTTTGTGTCTACACTAAGCTGGGAAAACGTCTTTACCACTCGTTTTGAGTAAAATCCCTCAGGCAGTGAAAGTTGGCTGGTTTGGCAGGTACTCAGCGAAAACGTTTCTCTGAGGACAGAGGTTAACAAAGCTCAGTTTTCCTTTTTATTACCACTGAGAAAAGAGAAATGATAAACTGGACCTTGCTATGAAATGAAAAATAAGAGCTTTTGTGTTTTTCAGTCTTGATCCTTTTTTTAGCTGTTTGGATCAGTTTGTTGTATGTCAGATTAAGGGAAGTGAGAGCTAGATCCACTAAGAGAGGTCAAAATCTACGAAGTTCTTATCAAATAAAGTTTTCTAATTGTGTAAAATTGGAAGTTGAGTGTATTGACGTGTCCCTATACGCATTGTCCAAACAGTTCCCACAAGTTAGGCGTATTGCCATGTGTACCCATAAGTACTGTCTCAAAATGCAATCCTCACAAGTCGGGTGTGTAGCTCTGTGTACCCATCATAAGTATCGTCCAGAACGCAGTTCCCGCAAGTAGGCAAAATTCGCTGTGTACACTGTCCCCAAAAGAGTGTCTCCACAAAAAATATTAACCTTTTTCAACTTTCGATCAGGGTCTGGAAACATGGTCCCTGAAAGAAGGCTCGGGCGCGTATTAGTGTACGTATGTATGTATTTGATGACATTCATTTCAGTCCAATATTTTAAAGGTAAAAAAACTGTTCAAATGTTCTTTGAAGACTGTGTGGCGTCAAGTTAAAGTGCAACTTATTTAAATCAGACTTTTAACGTGTCAGAGAGGTTTTTTTCTTCCTAGTTTCGGTCAAGTAGTGTCGTTGTGTAAAAAGGGTGAACTTACTTGTACTTACTTACTTGTATAGAAATGCGAAAAGCTCTCTTAACTTGAGTATTTTTGAGCAAAAATTCCTCTTGGGGTTTGAAAGGGCTATGAGATCGGTGAGTGACGTGGAGTTATGCATGTGCGCGTGTCACACCAATCACAGTGTGGGTTGCATCAAAGAACGAATAAAATTGCCTGTTAGAAGATAAGATGGTATCTACATTAATCTGGAGACGCGTCAGATCACTGTAGTTTGTTCAGTCAAGCATTTTATGGTTACTAATTAGGTATGTTACCATGTATATCATAAATTCCCACTTTCTCGTTTGCTGTAAATAGCAACCAAAAAGACTTGTCAAATTAACCAAATCATTACTGTAAACAGCTCCATGAATGCTCCTATCTCCGAGACTTCATAAAAAATAACTCTTGCACGCCTTGCGTGCCTATGTTTGAACAAGAAAGCGCGAGACAGAGGGCAGGAAGAACAGAACTGCAGCGAACATTAAGTGATTTGTTTTGCGTTGAAAGTAGAGTTAGCATTGCTTTCTCTTTGCTTCATTTAATTACAATTGTTGGTGATTATTTCGAGCATTGGGTATATCAGCTTTTTTCAATAGGACATCACTTATCCATTCAACACCAGCAAAAGCTGAAATGGCAGCAGTGACTAGACTTTCCTTGTCTCCTATTATAGCAAGCAATGTACCAAAATATGAAACTTTGCCCTATAGTCAACAGTATACATCTACATTGTAGTGGTCTAGTTTTGAGAAACGTTTGCCAAATTTCCCTCCCCCCTTCTTCTTGCAAACTCCTCTCCCCCCTCTTCTTGCAAACTTCCTTGTGTAAGCTATACAGGTATGCATGGCACCCAAGGTTCTGGTTTTTGAGACATCTTGGTCTGAAATAGGGTATGGAATTTGACTAGTTTAGTCTTAGATAGGGTTGGGTATGTTGTTTAGATAATACTAATTAATTTTCTTTGTTTGAATTCAGGAATTTACTGTACTTCTCAATGTTTACACAAATAGAATCCATTCCTGGGTTGCTGACCTTTTGACATGACTAATCTGGCAGGTCTGAACCCATTGTTGAGTTTTGGGTCAGGTCAGAAATTGGATTTCAAAAATCACATATTTCTTGCCTGAAACAGGGTTAGGGCTTCAAGAAATGTGCTGCAGATGCCATCAACATTTTAGAGAGTACCTCTATTTTACATTTTTACGCTTCGATTAGTTTTTAATTCCTCATAGCAAATTTTAGTAATGTAGACAGAGGACCACCCTAATTAACTTAGTGTTTAGCTGGTGATACCGTCTGTAAATATTGTTATTATTATTATTATTATTATAATGATTATGATTATGATTATTATTATTATACCTCCTTGGGCTGGGTTGTTCAAAGCCCGATTAAGCTAACCCAGGGTTAGAGAGAATTTTTTTTCAGTTTTGCAACTTTTCGGAACAGTTTTCTGTTTATATTGTTTGGCCTTCTCTTTTGAATTTGAAAAATCTCAAACTAAGCAAAAAATAGGAAGCGAAAAACATTTTTATACAAGAAAAATTAATACTTCAATTAACTTTTAATCCTGGGTTAGCGTTAACCGGCTTTCGAACAACCTGGCCCAGGGCTTCAAAGTTGACAAGAACACCTGTGTAAACATCACTCCAATCTCACAACATTAGTTGGTCTAGTTCCACACCAGTGTCTTCATTTGTAACTACCTTTCAAAGAAGATTCACTGTACCAAACGTTTGTGTCAAATGGTATTCTCTTCGTTTATTTGTTTGTTTTTTTTTTCAATTATTAATGATAGCAATGATGCATCTATGCCGACACATGAGAAGGATGTAATGGAAAGTTATCAAAATAAATGTTTCACAATTTAGTTTGCGTGACTTTAGATGGTTGTACGAGTTCCTCGCTGTCAAATTTCGCAAAATTCCTCATTCATTACAGCTGGACATTGTTTACTTTACAATACAAGTAAAAGGCATTTTCTGCTTTAAAGTTTTCATAAAAATGTTTTCTCAAGTGCAGAGGGGTGATACTTTGAAAGCCCAATGTTGTATTACAATAACTTACATACATTTATGTAATTTGCAAGCAATTAGCTTTTCAGTGATCATAGTTAGTTAGGGCTTTGATGATAATCAGAGTTGTAACAACTGTGCAAAAATGGTGGCATAATTTCAGGTAGAATCCCGCCTTAACTTGGGAGCCCATGTTTGACGCCAAGCAAGAAAGATCTGTTCATTGCTTTGGCAACCATTTTGTTCACAACGACCAGGCAAATACCCTGGTCAGCAAAATAACCACCCAAAAAATGTTTACAACCTATCGACTGACTTACTGACCGACTGACCAAGTGAGTGAATTACTTCTTCCCCAACTAAATGCTATATCTCAACTCTAACCACATTATGAGGGTTTTCAGGTTCACTGTTCTGCAGAGTTTCAACCTCATTTTGAATCATTCCTGTGCAATGAGAACTACTCTGGTACATGAGTCAAAACCTATTTATGTTTGTCTCCCACAAGTTTCATTTTGTCCTTTCAACAGAAACCATGTCAGCCAACCATGCACATTTTATTTCAGTTAAATGTCTCGAGAACAAGAAGTTTGTTTAAAAGAAAAAGCAAACAAACAAATTGGTTTTGTTACATTTTATATGCTGTGTACATGTAAAAAGAATTAACAATGAAAGGAAAAATCAGAAACTATAAGCGATTGAGTCCAGTGTAAAAAAGTGTCATGTTTTCATTGGCTCTGGCTGGTCCACTTGGTGTCCATGCTTTTCCAATTCTGCCCTGATAAACAAAGAAGAAAAACTCTTCAGTCTTACATTTTGAAAACATTCATCTCTTACATTACTAAAGTAAACATTGATTCTTCCTTGCTAAACCACCACATTATCTTGCAACACATTGAAATGTTCAACAGCCCTTCTTAAGACCTGACTTGTTATCGGTTTTACAGAAGAATAATTTAATTTCATTTGAGACAGTAACAAAGGATTGACCGATAACAAAACCTAAACAATTAGGTCTCTTAAGAAAACGCGTTGTTCAAAAATATTTATTGTCGCATGTTGACAATTAATTAGCGCTCTGAACTTCTATTGTTGTAATTTCAATGGTAGAGCTGTCGCATGGGCTTTTCTGTTGGAGTTTGTATGCAAATCTAGGGTTGAAAGTGGAGTTCAGTGCGTGACTAACGGAGTGGAAAACTCGAGCAGTTAGCTAAGCCGAATAATATATTGACTGTGTCTCTCTCTTGTCAGCAAAGCTGTGAGTTCAGATAAAAAGTTCAGATATTTTCATGAACCAATCAATGTTAAAAGAGCCCGGTTTTGAAAATCGGAGAACGCTTTCAAAGAAAGCTAGAGAACCTCAGAAATCATTACGCTTTCAAACAATTGCGCTTGTCGACATTTCCCAATCACAGACAGTTAAACAAGCGTTCAAAGCAGTTTCAAAATCATCAACGCTAGTGAAAAAAACCATCTTCAGGATAAACGTTTGGAAACTCGAACAAAGTTTTCAAATTTCCAGCGAGTTCAAGTTGAATGAAGCAATGACGCTTTCGTTAAAATTCACACTTTAATTTTAAATATGTAATAGAGTCTACATGGGCTTACTGTAGTTTGCAAAACGAAACCAAACCAAACTAAATGTGTATATAAAAATCATTCTTACACAGCTGGAAGTCTAAAGGAAATTTTCTTTCTATCTCATCTCATCATCGAAGTTTTCTACTGTAAAAAGGAAAATTGCATGAGATTATAGCCATTATGCAAATGGCAGTAATCCTGCCGAGAGAGAATGCGTGACGCTTTCAATTTCCGGTCTCGTGTACATGTCATTTTTGGCGGGAAACTTGCACGCACTGCCAAGTCAAGGCAGCATGGTTCGTTCGGTTTCATTAATTTTCGTTGGCAGTGCGTACAAGTTTTACGCCAAAGGTGGCATGTACACGAGACCGGAAATTGAAAGCATCACGCATTCTCCCTCGGCAGGAAAGGATCACTGCCATTTGCGTAATGGCGTCAATCTCATGCAATTTTCCTTTTTACAGTAGAAAACTTCGATGATGGGATGAGATGGAAAAATAATTTTCTTTAGACTTCCAGCTGCGTAAGAATGATTTTTATATACATATAAATATATTTTTTATAAGTGATTTTGATGGAATTGTATATTGTGTAGGTTAATTGTTTTACAATTTCTTTAATCGTTTGGTTTGGTTTTGTCTCGTTTTGGTTTCGTTTCGTTCGGTTTCGTTTCGTTCTGGTTTTGTTTCATTTTGGTTTCGTTTCGTTCGGTTTCGTTTCGCAAACTACAGTAAGCTGTCTACATGAGCCATCGGGGTTAAGGGGCAAGCCTAGGCAAGTTTATTGTTTTTATTGTACTAGAGTGACGCTCATTAGTAAGCCTATACCGAATTAGTATGTAGGAAATCCAAATTTCTAGAGTGTGGAAATCCACATTAGTATGCAGGAAGGCATTTTTACCTAGACAGTTTGAATATTAATGATTTACCTAGACACTTAATTAGTACGGAGGAACGCATTTTTCCCTAGGTTATAACAATAGGTGATGTCATAGACTTGACCCTTATACATATTAATTATTTACCTATACCTAGACCTACCTAGATACTAATGCGGATTAAAATTAACATCATATACATGTACTACTGGTTGCCCCCATGTTTTTCTTGTTGCCTGAAGATGAAAGCTAGACGGTCTGCTTTTAATACCTAACTCAATGCTAGATCAAGTGCGCCGGTGTTTGGACGACAAATAATAATAGGCTGGGAATAAGATTGAAGCGACTCTGCTCGCAGGGTAGCTGCGAAAGATCTTCAGACAAATCAAGGAATTTTTTATGAATTACAAATACACAACATGTAACAACAACAACAACTTTATTCATACCTTATTTAGATTACATTACATTGATTACAGAGATAATTACAATTAGTTAATTAAATAAGGGTAACTGACAACCTGAAATAACCTGAAAAAGTTATAAATGCCAGGTTGCCAGTTAATTATATGTAGAAGTCGGTAGCTAACTAAAGTAAACACACACAGTCACATTAAATACAACAAAAGAAAATAAGGAAATTAGCATTAAGTAAATATACGACTAAATGAACCTACAGCTGTTTGACAAGAAACCGGCCAGGAATGTAATGAAGTCATAATCAAATTTCATTAATAATTGTTAGTGAGATGTTCTTTTAGATTCAATTTAAATGAAGAAAGGGAGGAACGTTTGAGATCTTCATCTATAGAATTCCATATCATAGGGCCTTGAAAACGAATATTGAATTTTCCATAGTTTGATCGTACCTTGGGAAGATAGTAAGACAATTTAGAAGCGTGCCGTGTATTGTAACTATGGACCTGGTCTACTTTAGTAAAGAAAGAATTAAAAACAGAAAGTAGTAACTGATTATGATATTTATACATAAAAACTCCAATATGGTACTTGACAAGATCAGGGAATATAATTATACCTAGTAATTTAAACAGGGGATTAGAATGATGATCAAAACTTGAAAAAGTAATAACTCGAACAGCCTTTTTTTGCAGAATATAGATTGGTTGAAGAGTAGTATTGTAGGTATTACCCCAAGCAATTAGACCATAAATTAGAAAAGGATAAATTAGTGCATAATATAAGGTTTTCAGAATGTCTATAGTAATATAATGACGAATTTTGCTAAGAATACCAATTCCTCTTCTAACCTTTTTCAGGACACATGCAACTTGCTTTTTCCAATTTAGATTTGAATCAATCATGAGCCCCAAATACTTAATACAGTACTCTCTTTTAAGCCGATGATTATTAATACTTAGAGAAAAACTAAATATTTGAATATTTCTTTGTGGAGGATGAAACAAAACATAATTAGATTTATCTATATTAAGCGACAATCTATAAGCACAAAGCCAGATGTAAACATTAGTCAATTCACAATTTACAGTGGTTTCAAGAGCGGAAAGATTTTTAGCTTCATAAAACAGATTAGCATCATCTGCGAAGAGGTGAAAATAAAAAATATTAGAGCTTTTACTGAAATCATTTATGTATAACAGAAATAGCAATGGTCCCAGTACTGACCCTTGAGGAATTCCACATGATACAAATTTTGCACGCTGCAGATTTCTCTGAATTTACAGTACCAATTTGACGACGCTCACTAAGGTAAGAAATGAACCATTGTTTGACTAGGCCCCGGAAGCCAAAATATTTAAGCTTATTAATCAAAATTTCATGGTTAACAGTGTTGAAAGCTTTGCTAAAATCTAAAAATATACCACACGAGAAACTACGGTTATCATTTGCTTTCTGTATTCTGTCTATTATACAAAGAATTGCATGATCTGTACTATGTTTTGATCTGAAACCAAACTGCTTAGTGTAAAATATATCATTCTTTTCCAAAAATTAAATCATTCTGTTATACATAAGCCTTTCCAGTAATTTATTATTATTATGTAAGCCATTGGATGCGATTTGATTTGATGAGAAACAGCATGGTCGTATAACATCTAAAACCGTGTTCTTATCAGTTCCAACCTGAAATAAGTACATGGATGTTCTTTGCCAAAAAAGGGTTCAACAGCAAAGGAAAAAGACCAGTGGCTTAAAAAACAAAAAGATAGAAAGTTGACGGATCCTAGAATCAAACTCGGGTCCACTAGATTGACTAGATTGGAATGGGAGTGTTAACCACTATAACACATAAGAAACATTGCTTCGGTAAAATTTTACAAAGCACTTCAGCTGTATCACAAACTGGCTAGCAAATATGCAAATTAGGTAACAAATATGCGACATATGTTCTTGCAAACTGCAAGCTTCTCGGATGCTGACTTTTAGTGTGGCAAGCAAGCCAAAAATACACAAATAAAATGACCACTTGTTACAAAGTCACACAAATTCTCTTCATCGATTGGTCATCGTTTATCAGTATGAATCAATTGATTGGTATTGATTGCCATTGATTATCAATTTCATTGATTGGCCACCCCGGGAAACTATAAGTCATATTAGTGTTTGTGTTAGCCTCCTAAGCAGATGCCTTTGGGTTCGTCACACAATCTCCCTCCCCCATGTGGAAGAGGAAGATTGTCTGATGAAAAGAACTACTGCGTAAGAGGCCAAGTTTGCATATTTACAATCGCTTTCAGTACAAATACTCCTAAGTGTGCGCGTCAAACAAGAACCGAAAATCGGATGGTCTTGCAGGCTCAATATATATGTAGCACAAAATACTATTGCATGCTCAATATTTGGTCAATTTTTATCAAATTTGAACAGCAAAGAGGTCTTGGACAGATTCATCGCTTCAAAGCATAAAATTATTCCCCCTCCTATATGAGACTTGATTAACCACCCCTACAAATTGCGCAACTTTTTCCTCTTAAACTTTTAAGTTAATAACGGAGTTCTGGCAGCCAGAAGGGCCACCAAGAGGAGCCCTGTACCTATATAAGAAAGAAAAGGAAACCCATGAATTGATTTTCTCATGGTTATTATGGCTAGTGGTATCGCTCGTGGGTGCATACACACAGCAGGGTCCAAAATTGCTCTTTCCTGGTCGCCAATGCGACTAAAAATTTTGCACTGGCGACCATCTTTTCATAGCTGGTCATCAGCGGTCAGGCCATGATAATTACACAAACAATAACTTTATTTTTCAGCCAAATCTATTCATAGCCACCAGCCAACTGGTCACTTTTTTTTACCTTTCTGTTGCTTTTCAAGTATAAAACCGATTTTCCTCTTATTATAATCTACCACAACGTTTCACAGCTATGATCAGTGCGAAGCTTCGTCACCATGCTTCTTCAGCGGTTCCCCATAACATACGTATTGCAGACCGTTAAGGGGATTGAAATGAGAAATGCTGCATGGTTGTGGCCTGGTGCGAGCAACTTGGCGATCCATCGATCGTCTTGACAAGATGCGAAAGGAAAGATCGTTTTGAACATATTAAAAGCAAAGAACCAAACGGCAGTTTTTTAGTCGGTCACAAGAGAAGGAATAAGTTGACTTGAAACATTTAGCAGTCGCACGAAACTGCGTATATATGGCCAGTATTCGATTTGTTCTACATGGTTTTTCAGTGGTAGATGTATAAATAATTTTTGTATTTAATATTATTCGTTAGCGGAAAAATCTCCATTGCGGCCCCAAACGCGTTTTCTTTGTTCTGATTCTTAAAAGAAAAATTAGCGACCAGAGTTTTCTATCTATTTGTGTTATGCTGCGAAGGAAAAATTTTATTCACACTTTTTGTCTACCACATTTCTTCATCTGGCGACTGAAAAAAATGTCAGTCGCCAGTTGGCGCCTGCCTAAAAAAGTTAATTTCGGACCCTGCAGCGACAATGGCGACGGCGGAGTCGTGCAAGATGGCACTCATACTCCAGCTAATAGGTTGACAGAGACATGCACCCCTGGCTTATAGCGTCCTTCTTTGCTTTTGGACATCCATGTTACCGTCAATTGACGGGTTGTTCGGAAGCCGGTTAATGCTAACCTAGGATTAAAAGTTAACCGAATTATAACTTTTTCTTCTATACAAAACTTTCATGTAGTAAGGTATGCCCCTCAAAAAGGTGCTTTGAAAGATAAAAGCCCCAGGGCTTGTTTTAAGAATGTTACAGAAATTTTAATTTTGAGACTACAAACTAATGTCACGTGTCCCTAAACATGTTCAATGTTCGCTAGAGAGGCTGTCATTACAAACAAACATTCAACAGATGGAAACAAAATTGATAATTCATAACAGGAAAGAGGGATTTAAACTCAGCTTTGAAGTGAAATATCACCAGAAGAAAGCAAGGAGGTTTTGCCTAAAATTTCCAGTCAGTACTTTAATAATAATGTTTTTGTGCCCCACATGGAAAGAACGATCTGATGATCAATGTTGTGGCCCCATCCAATCACAGATGTTTTTGCAAACATAGGCCTTTTGTAACACTTGGTCAAGTGACTTACTTGTCAAGAACACACTGATTTAGTCATCAGTAATGAATAATGTTATCAGAAATGGCAACAACATTTAATACAAATATGCTTAAATCTGATTTTTCAGGTTTATATCCTTTAAGAGGATATTCAAGTTTATGAACATTAAAAATTAGAAGGATTTGTAAGGGAAGATTTGTTCCTCCAGTCATGCTCCTGTGGTTTTCCATGCAAATCCTTGTAATTTTACAAATTTTCAAACTGCTATAGAATCTTTGCCTTTCGGTTTAATAACCTAGAATTTTCCTTTCTTCCAAATGTGTTATCCCTAATTCTATCCTCAATAGTCATATGCCAGCAGTTTCCTTTTGTATTGATAAATAGAGGAAAATGTTTCTGGAGGGCAAAGCACACTTGTTTCCATACAACCCCTTCAAATTTTTGCAATACTCAAATCATCATTACATCTCAACCTTACCTTGATCTGAGACTTGATGTTGTTGCTAATTGAAAAAAAAGCTCTTTCCAGATCAGAAATTTACATACCGTCATTACCGTGTGGCACTAAATTTTTGCAGGTAATGAGGTTCTATTTCTTTCTTTTTTGGCAGTTTTTTACATACAGGCTTCACAAGGAGAATCTAGTTGCTGCAATTTATTTAAAACATCTCTTTTGTTCAGAAACAAAATGACGAAATGAGAAACAAAATGTTCAGAACTGAAAAAAGGATTACAGGAAAGGATCGTCCGAAAGGTGCTCTATTGGAAAAAGCATCTACAATTCCGTACAAAAGCACGAAGTAACTGTGATAGAGTGACACCAATTACCGAATTACCGTGTTTTACATCCCTACATGTTGTTTTACTTGCCAACTGCAGGCAGTCTAATTAAAAAAATGCGAAAATATTGTAACTTCAATTAAATATGACTTCCTAAAATCACTCCGTACCAAGCCATAGAAACCAGTCTTTTACAATCAAAATAATTAGTTCCTGCAAAATGCAAAAAATCGCAGATTCGCAAAACTAAACTCCCATCAAAATTTAGTGCCAAACAGTAGTTGTAGCTGAAAGTTTAGAAATTATTGGTCACGTGACCAACCATTGCAAAAGGCCTATTCCCATTTGTGACCATTATTAAATATATAAACATATCTAGGATGAAAGAGGTTAAACTCTTCTCCCAGTTATTATTATTATTTGGTCAGTGACTTACCGAATACAACAAAAGTATACTTATGCAACCACAAGCAAATCCACAACTCAGGGGATTGCTTTCCAAATGTGGCTGATAGTGGTATTCCTTTTAATTTTAAGTGCTAATTCTCTTAACCTTGTAGTTTTCTTAAGATGGAAACTCAGGAAAATACCCGGATGGATAGTACTCATCTGTGAAAATGTTTTTGTAAACAAGCAGACTTATAGAAAATAAACTATTGAAATTGTATGAAGAGGGTTTTTGTCTGTTTTCTTTGTCAAATTTTACATTTGGAGATGCTTGATTCTGTTAATTTGTTTCAGTTTAAAAAGACATTTTGAAGCAGTAACTGAGGCATGCGTCGAGAAGAACACCTAAGTCTTTAACAACAGGCACAGGTGTTAATTCTTTGTCAAACAGTGTTATACTGAATGATGACAGTTTCTGCTAAAGTTGTGGTACTCCAACAGCTAGAACTTTAGTTTTGTCCGGATTGATCAAAAGGGAGTTTTTACAGCACCACTGAGATATTCTCATCAGATCTTCGTTCAAGGCAGAGATAGACATTGTTAATTGGGCATGTGAGAAGGACAAATGTACAG